>NW_010576448.1:32705-84923 GCF_000705375.1 Tinamus guttatus | reverse complement strand
CAGCGGGGAACAGCCGGCGAGAGGCCCGCCGCTTGACTTGTCGTAATTGAAGGGTTCGCCTTCCCTTTCTTTTCCATCCCGGGGTCCCTGGAGCGCGGCGGGCGCACGTGCCACCGAGGGAGACGTGTCCCCGTCGGGCGGTGGCTCCGTGACAGCCCTCTGATGAGGGCCGACGCAAGCGGCTGCGACGCGGGTGCCGACCCGGCTCAAGGCATTAACCAACCTTGGCGCGTGCATTGGTGCTTTGCATGGAGGGGCAAGTCGGTGCCTCAGGACGTGTGCGTGAGCACTGCTGCAAACCACAACATCCAAGTCACGTCTGCCTCAGAAACACGCGTTTTCATGGAAGGGGACAGCTCGGAAACACACGTTTCCATGGCACGAGGTCCCTTCCCATTGGGCTTTAGCTTTTCCTTTTTGAAATGGTCCCGGTCGGCTGTATCTCCATATCTCCTTCAGGCTGTTTTCATGATAGAAAGAGTGCCAGGGCGGTGTATTTTAATGAAAGTGCAACCACGCAGGCACAGTATTTGGCCACCTTACCTTGGGAAAGGTCTTAGTTTGCCAGGATAGTAAAAATACCAGGATCCCCTAAGCTGTATCTGGCCTAAGGAAAGAAGAAGCGGTGATTTCTGGGCAGGGAGCCTTTCCCAAGGCGCCATGGCAGGAAATCAGAGTCAGGCTCTTTGATGCGGTGGGAAATGAGCTGCTCCTTCGTTAGGGACCTTTAAGGAAGGGTAAACACAGCGAGCTGGGTCGACACGTGGCTCATTTTTCCCTCTGCCCTCTCTCCCGGAGCAGCTCAGAAGCGATCGGCGCCGTGCCGGCTCCGGAAGCGCGCGGAGAGCTCGATCCGCAGCCGCTGCGCTGGGCCGGGCCGCGGGTGCCCCCGCGCCGCGGCCACGTCCCGCAATGGCCCAAGCGGGTGCCAGGGCTGCAGCGCTCATCAGGCTTCTCCTCCATGTTCCTGGCCCTTTTAACACCTTTAAATATGGGTTGGTCTAAGCTGGTTATATTTTCTTTATAGTTGGTAACACCAAGCGGATTTCTTTTCTCTGAACTCGTCTTCAAAGGCATGACATTGCCTTTTACCTTTGTAGCATCCTTGGACAAGGAGTTCCACCGCTCAGCTTATTTAATTGCCCTGTGATTGGAGTTTTTTGTTACTCTAGCAGTCTTTACCAGGGAAAAAAATCCCTGAAGATGAGGAAATGATGTATGTTTTGATTTCTTAAGCGTGAAAACCAGTGCTGTGAATTCTCATGGGATGTAAGACACTTCTCCAGGCTTGTCCTTACAGCAGCACTTCCCTGCTCCCTTAGCAGAGCAGCCTTGGCCGTTCTCTTCCTCTGCCCACCCAGGGCATCTCCTTTCTCCCAGCATCTTCCTTCCCTGGCAGGAATTTCTTCAGAGCTCAGCCAAGAAGCCGAACGCGCTTCACTAAAGGCCCTGCATGGACATGCGTGGCCAGACAAGCAGAAGGTAAAGGTGTCCCTGGAGGTTTGCAGGCCGAGGACGTTTTAAAACTGAGATTTGGGCTCCGTCTTGGAGGAAGATGGACCCGAGGAGCTGCGTGATGTTCCTTGGAGCCATTGCTGAGCAGCTGGGTGAGCTGCAGAAGGACCCGCGCCAGCTCTGCATCTGTTACCTCATGTGTACAGGCGTGGGCCTCGCTCGTGCTGCTTGTGTAGCAGGGATCAGTGGATATTTGTGATTTGATTCCTGCAAAAAAGCGAGAGTCGGTGTTTTGTTAATGAAGCAGCTCCTCTTGCTGTTTGTACGGTCTGCAGTGCGGGCCGGGAGCCCTCGGAGACCTCCAGCCTTCCGCCGCGTCTGAATTCGCACCGTTTGCGAGTATCAAACCGGGCGGTCTGCAGGGGACCCGGAGGATGCTCTGCGTGGGTATTAGCCACCCCGTCCTGCCCATGCTCTGCAAGGCCACAACCTCTTCAGTTCAAACCTGCTTCAGATGGGAGCATTTTCCGCAACCTCCGCGGAGCCGGCGGCAGGGCCGCATGCCGCTCCGGCGCTGGGCTGCTGGCTTCAATATTGAACAACCTTCCCTGTTTGAGGGCCTCTAAAGCTGCGCAGAAAGGCTGGCGTCTGGGTGGATTTCCAGGGCGCTCTTGTTTTATTCTTTGCAGTTTAGATGCCCAGGGGCGGCTCTCGCTGGGGCACCATGAAATATTGATCATGAAACAGTCCAGGCAAGTGTGCAGGAGGCTGAACGGGAGGAGGTGGAGGTTGCAGCAAGCATGAAATCGGTTGCCTGGGTTCAGTTAGCAGTGGAGCTGTTCAAAATATATATATATATATCGAGTACCAGTGCCTAATTTAGAAGGGCTCGGTTTGTTTTCTGAATTATGTGCATTTTTTTGCTTGTGAAGAAGTTTAGCTCGCATGCTGGGGAGATTTTCTTCTGAATTCAAAGAGACTGCAGCATCTAGGTCAAACCTAGATTATCCTGTATTTTTTTTGCCATGGAAGAACTATGAACGAGGCGTTCTCACCGTCCTGGCCCTAGCCCCCCTCATTTGCTGCTTTTCCCTCCTTTACAAGGCCGTTCCCCCCTTGCCTTTTCCTTTTTAATTTATTTAAAATTTATTTTACAGGAATTTCTGAGCTTGCAAGGAACCTGCAGTCTGAAGATGAGCTCAGAATATTTACTGCACTGCACAGATTTTTCTGCAAAGATGACATATTTGATCTGTAGATCTATAGATCAAGGTTTATTTAATGTTAGAAATTTTGGAAGCTCATTGAATTTTTAAGTTGACTTTAAAGGCATGTCCTGATCTCCTTTTTTTTCCTTTGCTCATTTGCCTTTTAATTCATTAATTTTTAAACAAAAAATGTGTATGGAAAACATACTTCAGAGAAGATTTCAGTATTTCCCATAAGTTTGATCTGTAGATCTATAGATCAAGGTTTATTTAATGTTAGAAATTTTGGAAGCTCACTGAATTTTTAAGTTGACTTTAAAGGCATGTCCTGATCTCCTTTTTTTTCCTTTGCTCATTTGCCTTTTAATTCATTAATTTTTAAACAAAAAATGTGTATGGAAAACATACTTCAGAGAAGATTTCAGTATTTCTCATAACATATGTTATGACTCCTGATTTCAGTGGACGCTCTCTCTTTTTTTTGTGCAAATCCAATTCCAGGATCATAAAAGTGAGTTTTTGCCTGGATTCTCATGGTGTTCAGACATCTTTTCACCAGCTGCTTCCTTTCTCCATACCTGTCCTCCTAGTCTTTTAGACATCGTTTCCCTTTCGCTCTTACTCTGTCTTTGCCTAGCCCAAAGGAGCAGAAGTGTTAAGAGATGTGGAGAGACCAAAGGTAAGGAGGAGGTAGGGGAAAAGGTTGGAAAAAACCCTGGGCACTCTGCTTTTCTTCCCATTTTTAACTTAGCCCCTGCAAGAAGAGAAGACTCTGCCCTTCTCATCTTGCTTGAGGTCTCCTTTCCCATTCACTCTCTCCCTGTGCCCCGTCTCCTTGGGCAGCTTCTCTTGCAAAGGACGATCTGCTTCGTTGTGTCCTGCTCACGGACTCTTCCCTTCCCTTAGCCCTTCGGTGCTGCAGTAACTGATTACAAAATCAGGTGTGTTTGAGGCCACCCTTCAGCGTGTCACTTTGCAGACTGTCACCAGACCATCTCCTCTCCAAACGAGGCTCTCTATGGGTTTGTCCTATGTTGCTGACGTCCCACAGGAGCAATGAACACGGTTGTGATCTTGAGAGCACCTCACTGCCAGGACTTTGTGGTCTTGCTCGTCATATCCTCCACTCCTTCCCGTGTCCCTTGTGTACCTCCCTACCCTCCTCTTTGCCCTGCAATGCTGCCAGCTCCTTCTGGGATCCTCTCCTTGGCTTGGCTGCTCGGTCTCTGCCTGGATAGGCATGAGTTGGTCAGGACTTGGAGACCAAACAGAACAGATGGCTCGTGAGCTCCTTCTGAAGCTTTTTCAATGTTATAACTCTAATCTGAGGCTCTTTCTACCCTGCTGCTGATTTTTCCTGGAAAGAGGTAGAGACTTCATCTCTTTGGGTCTTCTGTTCCTCTGGCTGATTTGCTTGAAGCTGGCTAGAAATTGAGAAGATATCAGGGCAGTCACAGATGGTCAGAAAGGGGCAGGATTGTCTTTAGTCCCATTTCTTTGGGCAACCAGGTAAACTGGAAGTTAAAGGCATAGAAAGGTGGCAAAGCCAGTTGCATAAGGTGGTTGCAGAAGGAACGATGCTGGTCCTTGGCTTTCCCAGACTTGTCCTTGCAAGATTTGCTAGATGCAGGTGCTGAACCACCAGCTTGCTGGTGGGTAACCCTGATTTCCCTTCAAGATGAGCTTTTGCAGTGTGAGAACCTGCGTGTAATGTCAATTAGATGCTATGAAAATCTCAGCTCGGGAAATCTGTTTGGTTAAATGTTGTTTGGCAATGAGCAATGCTTTGGAGTGATGAACCTAAAGCAGGGGGGAAGGAATTTGATAGGCACAGTCTGAGTGATCCCTCAGTATTTAGGTCTCAAAAGGGTGTGTGTTGGTAGAAAACAGGCCAGCATCCTGGCTGGACTTGTGTGTAGCTCTAAGCCCTGTCTCCCAGCTCTGTGATGCTGAGTTTCTCAAGCAGCTGCCGAGCGCGGAGCTGTTGCTTTGACAGCTTGCTCTTGTTTGCAGCTCCGAAGGGTCCGTGTTTCTGGAAGAGCATCAGGCAATCTGCTCGTCTTGGCAGGCCCAGCGCTGCTGCTGGGCCCCCTGAAGCAGAGATGAGCCCTAGCTTTAAAAGAGGGGAAAAAATAACAAAACCCACCACCAACGCCAGGAAAACTATCAATTTAAACTAGTGTCCTGTTCTCTGGGAGAAGTTCTTCTCCATCTTTGGCGATTAGGTTGATACTCTCTAGGATTGAGGTTGGACAGTTGCGACAACTTGATTTGCAAACCCACTTTCCATTACTACTTCCCAGTTTGCTGCAGCCAAGGGGCTGCCTCCACCGGATAATTGGATTTGGAAGGCGAGTTTTTGTAGCAATTGTGGCAATTCTCGCTGCAGAGCCAATTTCTGCAGTGATGCAGCTGATACAACACGGGGGCAATCTGTTCCAGTGCACTTGCTCCATAGATATCTCACTGGGGGAAAAAAGAAAATTGAGTGAAAATAAAGTAACTGCAGCAAAAGAGACCTCAAGAGCAAGGGGGTAAAATTAAGACTTTGTTCTGCATCTAAAAAACAGAACAAAATCCTTTTGAGCTGTGTCGACAGATCCAAGTTGGGCTCTACAAAGCCCTCGATAGCTTGCACTAGTTTTCTGTGTGTGATCTTTTCTCGGATTCAGCCAGAAAATTGTAGAGCTACAACCTGGAGCCTTTTGCTCTTCATTACTGCTCTTATGAGAAGATAAGCTGAATAGTAGATTTTTTGCCCAGTTTTCCTTTATCTTATGGTTTACTGTTCATGTGTTCTTTGCAGACACGTTTTGTGACACTTAAGCCTATGTTTAAATGTCTTAAGCAAACCAAGTCTTCTGAATTTTTGTCTTAGATAGATACACCAATCAGATGATGCTACAATGGTTGTTGGATGCTCAGTTATTCCATCCTAGTTGCCAACTGAGTCAAATCCATACAGTTTCTGAACCTGATGTGCATTCAGATCATTTTAAGTTTCAGTAAGCCTTAGATATTTAGAAAATAAATAGTCTGTGTTCCCACTGCCCTCATCAGAAGAGTGGATCCTGGCACTGGGTGGCATGAGGAGGTGGTTAAAGGAGCAACCTGCTCCATGTGCAGCTGGTTCCCCAGCTTATTTATTTGCTTTATTTCTTGCATTTTGGTGCCCAGGATAAATTCCCTCTTCCTCTCCCACCCGCTCTCCCTAGCAACAAAACCCGACACGTGCTTGCTGAGTGCACCGGGCTTCATCTGCCTCTCAGTTGTACGTGACTTAGGAGCTGTGCTTTGGTCTTCAGCATGTTAAACATTAGACAGAACGGGACAGGGTGTGGGATGAGCGAATACTATTTTAGGAGCTGGTTGGTATGTTTGAAGACAGCATGAGAGGTGGCGAACTCTCAGGCAGTTTGTCACGCTGAAATGCGAGTGAGGGATGGGTTGTGTCGGCCTCATGGCTCGGTAGCTCAGTGTGGGGTCTTGTCTGGCGTGTCTGGGTCATGTTTGGTGTGAGCAGGACATGCCCAAGACAGGGGCAGGGAGGCTGGAGGAGGGCAAGGAGGGGTTGCTCCGAAAGAGGTTGGAGGACAGCGTTCCCGATCTTGGAAATTTGGCTGTAGAGAGGAGAGCACCTCCTTGTACCTGCTTTACTTCTTGCTGTGTGTAACTTTTCACAGCCATGAATCGGGATTATCAGCAAAGATGTTGAGAGAACCTTCGACATTGTCTTGTAAAGCAAAAATGTTGGAAAATGCCTCAGATAACTAATTAATTCTTCTGTAAATACAAGGCTTGATATTACATCAGTGGGGCCATAGGATGTTTCTCAAGGGGAGAATAAACTCTCCAGCAGAGCCCGTAGCGGAGCGCTCACCGAACCTGGGCTCGTTATCCTTCCAGTTTAATTCTACGAGGAAGCAAAAACACCGTCTTAGTCTTGGTGGATCATGTCAGAGGGGAACCGCATCGTTCACCAATTCATCAGGGACGTGCGCGTTAGCTTGAGAGCGCTCGGGTGAATAAGTATTTCCCCGGTTTTGGGATAGAAGCAGAGGGCCTGCTCACTCATTCTAGCTGTTAATTGGACTTGACGTTGTTTCTAAATCCACAGGTGAGCACGGTGTCTCTTCAAGGATGCTTTCACTGGGTTTAATTGGCAGAGTCGCCTCCTTTCCTGACTGATGTCTGTCCACCTTTTAGCAGCCCGGAAGAAATAAAAACTTTTGATGGCTCAAACTGTGTCTTCTCCCCTGTCCCTTAGGTTTGGAGGGGGACTTTGGCCCGCCTGCGCTATAAGAGGACACGGGCTGCCCTCACGATACTCAAGTATTACCGCCGCTACAAAGTGAAGTCCTACATTCATGAAGTTGCCCGACGCTTTCAGAACGTGAGGTCAATGAAGGATTATGGCAAGCACGTGCAATGGCCCACCCCACCGAAAGTGCTGCGGCGATTTGAAGAGGCCCTTCAGACAATTTACCACAGGTATGAGAATGTTTTGGTCTTTTCAGCCTAGCCTAGGTGGTGAACGTCTGTCTCGTACCAGAAGATTTGGAAAAATGCCTGAAGAACATCAACCTCATTGATAGGCTCAAAGATGAAGATACTAGTGGCCTCTGGTACCCTTAATCAGGCAGAAATCTTTTTATTTGCTAAGATATAATCATGATGAACATTACATTTCCTTGCTTGGCCCACCTTGCCTTTTTGGATTTGTTTGTAATGAAGAAACCAGCTGTGAAGTACTGGATGGGCCATCATGTTTCATGTTGCGGTTGGTTGAGCTTCAACTGCTCGGCCAAATTTTGCTATGAAAGGAGAATGAGGCTGTAGATAAGCCAAGATTTGGGCATGCAAAAACTTTATTGCAGGCAGGTGTGCCAGCAGTAGCTTTCTGGATGATAGGGAACTGTATTTTCTCTAAAAATGGTATTTTGAGGATTAGTATTTGGGAAAAAAAAGTGTTCCTTATAATAAGTTGTATAGACTGTGGAAATGGTTCATGGTTGTTTTTTCTTGGCAGGTGGAGGGCAAGTGAACTCATCCGGAGCATCCCACCCAAGGACCTCCCTCAGCTGAGGGCAAAGGTTGCTGCCATGGAAGTGCTGAAGGGCCACAGAGCCGATATTGGCCTGCAAAGAGCGTGGGAGGGCAATTACATCGCGTTGGTGAGTGCACAGGCAATGATCAGCGCAAATAGAAGGGGGAAGCTGCCCACAGCTCAGGCCACCAGAAAGATCCAAGTCTGAAGTCGTGGCTGTTGCTTTCTTGGGATGGAAAAGTGCTTTCAGATTTCCTTGGGAAGTGGGTTTATGTAGTTTCAGAGGGTTTTTTGTTGACTTCTGCACTACTAAGGTTGATTTTTCTGAATACTAAGCAGAGTTGGAGTATTGCAATCACGTTAAATGTTTATGCCAAAGCTAAAACTCTAGATTATTAATCTAATTTAAGAAATCATATTAATCTAAAATATTAATCTCATTTAAGAAATAATCTAAAGGCAAAATTCTCTTTCTAAGAAAGATCTGGTAGCTCCTTTTACTCTCTCCTTCCATTCTGTTTTGTGAAGTTTTGTGAAGTCTAAAGGGAAGTGATGGAGGTCTCCAGACAAGGCAGTTTGGCTGCAGTTCTGGTGGGCCTGGCAGGATGTATCTCAGTTACCTTGGTAAGCAAGAAGAACTATCGGCCTTGTCCTTGCTCTTTCAGAGACCGGATAACCCTCAGAGCACGGGCTCCTTCACTCCTGTTGCCAACGAGCTGAAACGGAAGGACAAGTACATGAACGTCCTCTTCTCGTGTCACGTCCGCAAGGTGACCCGCGTGCGCGTGGCTGGCTGGGTTGGGGACCTCCTGGCTGAGGTGACGTTTTGTGGAGCAGAAGGCAATGCTGGAGATGCCCTAACAGGCTGGGAGCTCAAAGCAGGCCTATTTCAAGAACTGATGGGTATCTCTGAACCTCTGACACCAAAACCTGCTTTATTCTAGGGATGTCTTTGGCCTCTTCGTTTTGGAGGCATGAAGAAGTTAGCTGGATGCCACATAACTGGTTTGCACCAGCCTTTTTCCACAGCTGGTTGCTTTTGGTTAATTTGGTTCATTGCTTTTAAGGGCTCGTTAAAAAATGTGCTCATATAAACTTTTATGGGTAGTTAGTCATGATCTAGATTATGCTGTTTTTACATGCCTTGCCATATTTTGTATTTTACCAAGCTGCTAGACAAAAACAAATTAGATGGTGGGCCCGAACCTCTGTTTTTCCAGTGTTTTAAGCAGTTGTATATTCTTTTTACATCTAAACATGTCCCATTGCAGTTAGTCTCTGCTGTGCCAGAGGTGAAGTTGGTGCAGGATAATTGTTTGTTGGTGTTACTTGCAAATATTATATTTAACACTTGCAACGACACTCATTTTGCGTGATAAAATCTCACTTTCTGAGATAGCTATAGTCCAGTGAAATATTTATGCAGCACTGATTTGTGTAAACAGAAATCTATTGCTTTCTGAACATATTTCAGTGGAATATTCGATGGCTTTTAGCAGGTTCTCTTGAAGAGTGTGGTTTGCTGAAGGGGTGGTTTGAGTGAATAGTGGCTTATTAGGATTAAAGGAGGATTGTGTGATCCGAATCCAGACCCCCCTCTAGAGCCAGCCCTTTGGCTGGGGTCCTGCAGGAGAATTTTGCTGCAGTCTTTTTCCACTTGAAGCTCAAAACAAAAGAATTGGTGTTTCTTATTGGTGGAAAAATATAGTTTCAACCTGTTGAAACTTACCGTTGAAATTTAAGTCGAGTGCAGTGTTTCCAGCCGAAGTGAAATCACTGTAAAAATGCAATATTCAATTCTTAAAGATGTGACTGCTTCGGAGCCATTCCTTTTCATTTGCGATATGCAGAGTAATCCTGCAGAAGGAGCACGAATGCATCTTGTTCCTATACATCCTATTACAACGCTTATGTGTTGGAAACCCACCCAAGGTTGGATGCCTCCGTGTCCCATCGCTCCAGCAATGAGCAGCGTGCAGGCAGGGTAGGTGTTACCTACTGCAAAATAGATTCCCTCCTGAGCCTGCAAGGTTGTCTTTGGAAGTGAAGAAAGCTTCTACTGATCACATGTGCTTTAAAAAGTCGAATATATAAATAAAATATATATATATAGACCCCTATATTCATATAGAACCCCTAAGGAGGGATGCTAAAGTAACGCAAGGTAACCTGTGTTTGCTGGCAAAGCCACCGTGGGACAGGGAGAATTTCTTCTCATTCCCACTTTTCCTATATAATTCCAGCTCATAAAGCTCATTCCTTTTAGTTTTCTTCTCCGTTCCCCTTCCCATATAATCCCACGTTGTCTGAACCAGGGTGGTGCTCGCCCAGGATGCGCAGGGCCCCTGCAAGGTTTGTCAAATCCCTTGTGCTAAACCCGGCTTGTCACGGGTGCCAAATGGACTGCTTGTTCCTCAGCTGAAATGTGGCTTGTGCAGGGAAGCAGAGAATTAATTACAGAGGTGAAAATGTGATTAATTATTAGGTGGTTTTATTGCTTCCTGTAAATGATAAGCTTTAGCAAAGCAGCGGTCCCTGAAGTTGCGCACGTTCATTTTTAGCATGTTTTTCATGATTCAGCTGATCTGGGGGATTCTCGAGCAGAGCGCACGGTTGCCACTGTTACGTGGTCCCTCCACCAGGCAAAAGGGCTTTGCTGGCGCGCGAGCGCGTGGGTTTGAGATGGGTGCTTTATCCCTGGAGCTGCATCAGACCCATCTTCAACAACTTTGTGCAAATTCTAATATCTTCATTTCCCCATGCGTAGAAGCAGGATTTGACTTTCAGCAGCTATTAAAAAAAAAAAACAAAAACAGATATTTGCACTCTGCACTTCGTTCCTTGGATAGAAATGACATTAAAAGAATAAGTACCAGTGACACAAATAGACACCCGCTAAGCTTGGAGCTCTTGTGTTTAAAAATTCTCTATTTCTGCAGAGAAGCTTGCTGTTGTGAAGGCAACATCGCAAGTTATTTACTAACCATTAAGTGCTTTGAGACACATTTTATTTTAGCCCATGATTGACATTGCTATAGTGAAGGCAAGGAAGAAATGACAACCCTGAGCAGCCAGGGACCTGCCCTCGACGTACCAGTAACAGCTGGTAAAGTTTTCTTTAGCTTGAGTGTATGGAGCCTTAATATCAACAGCTTGAGATGAATAAGAGTTAAGTGGATCTGTTTGGACCATAACTTTGAAATTGCTTTTTATAGAAGATGTGTGAGGAGGCCTTGAATGCTCACCGATGCCATACGTGTGCACTTGCAGTATGTACAGGTAGAAGCAGGTCACTTCTGCCTATGGAAAAATACATCGTTTTTGTTTTCTATGCTTTTTATTTTTTTCAAAGGAAACATTCAAACTTTTTGCCTTGGGAAAGCAAATGCATATTTCATGCGTGCCCTCAGATTTGTATTTTTTTGCATCACCTAGGAAACAGTAGTTTCTGCCTTTGTAGGATAAGGTTTTTCTCCCGTTTACTCCCTTGTCCTTTGTGACATTGAGTGTCCCTGCAAGGACCATCTCTGCCAGAGTGCGATGCCTTTGCCCGCTGTAGCATCCAGCATAGCCCTGGGAAGCTCTTTGAGGTTTCTCTGCTAAAAACTGAAACCTTCATTTTTCCCCATTAGCTACTCAGCTAAATTAGGAACAATTTGCATTTGGATCAGCAAAGATATAAATAAAAAAAAGCCCAGAAGGTGCGGAGAACACAATGCTAGGGAGGACTGTTCACTGTGAGGGGATAAAATGTATCTGAGAACATAAGGGCCTGTCTCTGCTCCCACAAAATTGGAGAATAATGGCATTTGCCAGCGCCGCTGTTCACACCTTTTCTGTGCATGGCTCCCAACGTGACAGCCCCCCGGTAAGAAGGGCTGATTTGCCTCCTCCAAACGCAGCGCGTGGTGCTCACGGCAACGTGCCGCAGATGCAGGAGACACCTGAAGCAAGGGGATTGCTTAGGAGGAGCTGGGAGGAGGTGAGTTCCTGCGCCGCGAGGATCTGCGGCGCTGCTGCCCGTGCCCGGCCGTGCGGCCCTTGGGCTGCTGGGCTGGTTTATGGTTCAGTGCGAGCACCAGAACTGGTAGGTAAACATCAGAAGGAAGTGGAATTTGAAGCACGCTCACAGGACTATTGCAATTTTTTATTGCCTTGCAAAACCAGGGTGCTCTTCCCATTCTTGCTCTGTGGGCAGCAGCTGCTGGACCTTCTGGCTGGAGAGTTTTTGTATAGAGCTGGTTCCTCTGTTCTTTAAGGTCTTCTGTGTTTATTAATGTGGGTTCTGGACTGGAAATGGGACTGGGCCAGCAAGGTTCTCCATCGTGTGGGGTCAGGGGTGGAACCGGGGCACTCGGGAAGGAAAGGAAGGACATTGTGGATGGGAGACGGATGCATCAGGAGGGATCATGGCAGTGAGTAGGCAGCATCATGAGACTCTCCTTGAAGTTAAAATATTTGGAAACTTAAGTCAATGAAGCAGCAAATTTGAGATCTGTGGGGGGCAGATCCCAACCAAAACTACGGGTCTTGCAAACCAAAGAAGCCTCCTTGTCTCTAGTAGCTTTGCCTTCAGCTCCGCAGACGTGGAGTGTGGTTTCTCGTGCACAGAGGGTCTGGAGGCAGGATAATCCTCAGCCACATCCTGCTTTGTGAAGCCTGTTCTGCTCCTGGGCTCAAAATGCTCACCAAGGAGCACCACACACTGCTAACCTACTTTCTCTAGGCCAGTCAGTGTTTCATAGCCTTTTTTTTTTCCCTTCCATTCATCTGCTTCCTAAAATAATCCCAGTCATTCAGCATCTCTTCCTGTGAGGTTTTCTGGGCTACAGTTTTTTGCATCACCTTCTCTGAACCCATCGCAGGCCTCCAATATCCTTTACGTTCTTCACACCAATGCTTTGCACCATAATCCACGTGAGACAGTGGCAACCAGGCTATAGCAGCCCATGCTGGTCTTCAATCCATGCTAACATCCAGTTTGGTTTCAACCATCTCATGTGTTTGTGCCAAGGCCTATCCAAAGCTGCCTATAACCATCTTCCATTCCTTTTTCCTTCACTGATGTTGGTTTAAAGCTGTCATGTAGCGCGCTCTTTCCTCTCCAATTTGCATCACTTTGCCTTAATCTACAGCCTGTTGCCTGAACAGATTTAAGTTCTTCAGTTGTCTTTTGCCTTCGCTAAGAAAATCCAGTTCATGTTTATTTGCCTCATCCCCTTGCATTGTCCACCTTTCCCAGCTGGTTAATAAATGTTATATTAGTATGATACCACTGATGGCACTGCTTTTTTGCCCCAAAGAAGAATACTTTCTACTTTGTGTCCTCCTTTCCTAGTCGTTTTTGTCCAGCCTTCCTCTTGTCTTGTGACAGTTTGGTACCTAAGCCCCTCGGGGCCGGGCTCGCGCCAGCCTGGGTTGCGTCAGGCCGGCGCTCCTGCCCTTTGCCGGAGCGATTGCGGCGCCGGGAGACGCGTTTCCTCGGAGCAGCCCCGAGGGATCGCGGGGAAGGGCAGCAGCAGAGGAGGAGGGCGGCAGGCGCTCCGTCTTTACCAGGTGCTGTGAAAGGAGTCATCATTCCAGGGTATAGAACCTCCTCTGGGAGAATATCAGCGTGTTTCTTGCAGCAACATGGTCTTCCCCTTCTTCTTGTTTTACAAGCAATTCCGCTAATTCCAGGAGGTAACAAAAAGGGTTTTCCTGACTTTGATCTGACAGTATCTTTCCCAGATCAAACATTGTCATGAAGGTCCAATGTTTAGTATCTTGTAGCCTTTGAGAGAGAATGTTTTTAATGAACAACTGAGTATCTTTACACATAGTTTTCTTGCAATGGCCTATTTGACAGCATTTTTGAAGATTTAAGGTGTTGATTTCTCTGGGATTTAGGGAATGCTCTTGTTTGGAGACTTGGTGGCCAAAGGTGAACTTGGAAATGGAAACATCAGAATACTTAGAAGGAAGAGAAACAATATCATTATGTGACCAATTTAACTTTCTGTTAGACCAAAAATAAAGGTATTTTCCTTGTGCTCAAGCCCTCTTTGCACACTGTGGCTAGGATGGCTGGTGCTGGCTTTCATTGCTCTTCTCTACATTCTGGTTATGCAAACAGGATCCCGCTTGGGTGGTATTTGGAGTTGAGGTTGAAGTGAACCAACTTCTTGATTGTGCCTAAGGTTATTCCCCGAGGGCAGGGGATCTGCAGACAAGCTCTGCTGCGGTTGATAGGCGGTGAGATCCCTCATGATAAGGCACTGCTTTGCCTCAGCAGGTACCTGATGGTTCCTTACTGAGCTATAGTGTGTGTCTGTAATTGGTCTTTAAGAGTGCAGAGCCCGACGGCAACATTAAGATATTAAGATATTAATGTTTCCCAATGGCAAAACTAAGCCATGTTTGCTGAGCTCTTAGCAACTGTCAGAATACTTCAGATAATGAGAAGTGCCTCATGTTGGTGTCTTCTTCATCCCCAAGGATGAAGGCTGCACAGCCTCTCTGAGCCCTGTCCTAGGGCCGCAGCCCCTTCCTGGGGAGAATTTTCATTTTCCTTATGTCCAGCTGGGATTTGTGCTGCTGGAACCTCTGCCCGTTGCCTGCTGACCCCTTGCTCCTCATCTCCTGCATGTTTAGCTCCAGCAGGTCAGAGCAGCATGGAAGGGGGCACCGAGCTCTTGGTCTCACCTCTCACCTTCAGACCAGGCGAGCTGTGTCCTTGCCCAGCGTTCCTTGCCCGGGACAGGAGAGGATGGTGTCAATACCCTTTGCAGCCCCAGGCCGTACCAGCTTGTGTCTTCTCCTTGCCAAGAGATGACCTTGTCTTCCTTCCACCAGTTGGTTGCCTAGTCCTGGAGATGGACTTGGCTCGTTTGGACTCCTTCTGGCCTCTCCATCTTTTATTCCTTTTCGCGGAGTGGCGCGACGTCGGCAAACCTGCTGGAGCTAATGCTTGGGGCCGGGCAAGGATGGCGCTCCGCGTTTTCCGCTTCCCAAATTGCCTAGTTGCATTGAAGGTCCAAATGTTTTAAAAGGGGAAGATGGAACCTGCTGGCATCCAGGATGGTCCAAAGCTTGTGCTTTCAGCCCTGGATCAGTTGTCTTGCATTTGAACTGTCACAGGCCATGGTCTGTGTGACAAGTTCTGTGTGTCATTCTTTTGGGGTGACAAAACCACATATACAACATAGGAAAAACAGGCATCTGCCAGGGTCTGGAGCCTATTCAGTGGATGGACGTGTAAAAAGTCAAGTATCTCCAGCAGAAAGCGTCAAAATCCCTTAGCTGATCTACGTCCTGGACTTTTCTGGGTTGTCCCAACCCTGTGGGTGGCTTTGGGAACATTACTTCTCTGACACACTGTATTTCTGATTTTAGAATGGAATTGTGAAATTCCCTTTCACAGTGTTTCGAGATCCATGGAGTAAACCTGTCCAAGAGCTTTGCACAAATTTGCATGTGTTGAATGTTGGAAATGTTTGTCCTGCAGTTTAGAGTGACTGGAAAAAATATTGCTCCTTCGTAGGTGAATCGCTTTAATAAGGTTGAGGACAGAGCGATCTTCATTACTGATCGGCACCTCTACAAGATGGACCCTATGAAGCAGTACAAGGTGATGAAGACCATCCCGCTCTATAACGTAAGTATGAGGGTGGGAGAATCTCACCTCGGACTCTCCCTAGTCATGGGCATTTTTATGTTCTTAAAAAAGAAATAAAACCTTGGTTTAGATTTTTGATGTATTTTTGTCTTTAAAACAGTGCAAATGCAGCATATTTATCTGCAGAACAGCTGCATCATGCAAGCTTTTAATTTCAGGAAATAAAATAAAGGCTGGAGACCAAACTGCTCATCCCACTTTCTTTGCTCCTTCTGTTTTGTTGTTTATTTGCAGGGCATTGCAAGACATTGCAAGGGAGTTAGCGTTTCACAGTGCTCGTGACACCGATTCTGTGTCTCCGGGGGCTTGCTCCATCCTTCACATTGTTGGATTTGATTTGATTTTTTTGTACACTTGTTCATGTTGAATGTAAATCTTATCAAAGCTCAATTCTGAATTAATTCCGGGTTTTCTGGCCCACAGGGGAGCAGAGTTTAGCATCCAGCGACAAAGCAGCAGATTAGCACTGTTGGGAAGGAGGATGGGGGAAAAGCTCATTTTAGCTCTTCGACATCCCAGGAAGTGGGATACCAAGGGCTAGTGCCAGGACAGCAGTTGTGTTTGGAAAGACATTTCTGCCACTTGCTTGGCAGCTGCGGGTCGTTTTCCTTCATGCTATTGTGCTCCCCTGATATTATCTCTTAATTGTATCAAACACACTTGTCAGCAGATTATGCTGCTCCATGGCTGGCTCTTAGTGCAAAGCGACTTGTTAAATAACACAGAGGCGCCAATAAGCAGATTATTCTTTCAAAACAGATGTGTTGTTTTTTTTCCCCCTCAAAGTGTCAAGATGAACTCAGTGTCTGAATATCCCTTAAGTAGAATTTAATTCCTCACAATTTCTCACTATTAATTTTCTGCCCCATTATCCTAGACTACTGTAATTCTCTTGCCCCGTTAGTAATTGTAGAGAAATCTGTATTTGTCCAGCTCTGCCCTACCTGTCCTGCAGCTGGGTTTAATGGTCGAGCTTGTACAGGGAGCAAGGCCAGGTCACTTGGGAAGATCTTTGGCTCCGTTACTATTGGCAACCTGGAACTTTTCCTCCAAAATCCTTAATGCCTTAATAGCTAGAGGAGGCAAATAGGTCAGATGCAATTTGTGGGTCACCTGTGAAAATGCATGGCATGGAAATGTTTGTAGTTAATGAGGTTTACAATACATGCAGGTCTTAAATCGTATATGCACTCGTGTAGAGTGGCAGCTGCTGTAATGAATGCTGATTATGGTGGCTCTCTTTGCATTTCTCCTGGCAGCAAAGCAGCTTCTGCTTCTTTCGCATTTGGAATACTTGAATTTTAAGAGATAGAAATCAGCTTTATTTGTAAATCTGCAGCTATTCCCTTTTGCAGGCTATGGCTATGAAAGGTTGTCCTGATTGGATTCTCTCCTTGATCCAAATCAAGAAGTCCTGGAGTATTTTGCACAGGAAGAACAGCCTAAAAGCACCTTTAGTGACTCATGCTGATGTCAGAACTATCGCTGAGTGGAAGTGCGTAGTATGAAACACGCAGTACCAGAAATATTTGTATTTTACCCACATTTCTCAAGTGGAGCTCCTAATGCTCGGAGCTTGCTGGTCTATCAGACATGTCCTCCTAGGAAGACACGAGGGGACCTGGATTGCCCTACGGATGCGGCGGGGGAGCCGGGGTTCCCTCGGCAGCACGGGAAGGGGCACCGGGCCCAGCTCGGCGCCCGCAGGCCGGGCCGCGCGCTCCGCATCGCCAACGCTCCCCGGCAGCCGGCAGCACCTCCGGGATGCGGTTGCCATGGAAATCTCTTTGGAGACAGTCAGCTGATGTCTGCTAGTGCCCGAAACTTGTTTGCAGCTGGAGAAATCATGCTTAGAGCTGCCTTTAACTCTATCTATACGTGTGGGGTTTAAGTGCAGCCCTCGGCTGCCTCCCAGGTTCTGCTTTCTGCTATTTGGTGTGTGAGGAACCTGGAATTTTGTGCATGGGGATATGGAGCAATAACTTCCCTCTGGAGCCAGTCTGGGTTTCTGGATCGATATTCTGCTTTCTGGGATGATTTTGCAGCTGTTTCAAAAGTGCTAATGTGCAATTGCCTTTTTATCCTTACCTGGAAGGGGAAAAAACAGAAACTGATAGTGGCAGGGAGGAATTGAAAGGCGGTTGAGCAGCAGAAGAGACCTTGCAGTATCTGATACAGGATGTTCTGTGGGTGCCAAGAGGGTTTTTCCCATCTTCAAGCAGAGCTAATATTTCATATTTGTAAATACTAAGATAAGCAACTTGACTGAAATATTCTTTTGCATTATTTATCTTATGACAGACAGTCTTTTGCGTTGGGGAATGGGGAAAAGTTGAAAGGCTCTTGAACTTCTTGTGCAGTTGGGTTAAATAATTAAAGTCTGAAAAGTCTTTTCGCATCCAACGACTGCAGCTTGTTCATTCTTCATAGCTGATGCACATATAAAACCCTGAGAGCAGCCGTTCCGGAGCTGCTGTTGTGATTGCAGGGTGGTATTTAAGCACGCAGATTAATTTTAAGGGACATGATAAACCCAGGCAAGCTGTTAATGTCTGTGCATCAAGTGTAGCTTGTTTCCAAAGTATTTTATAACCTCAAAATATTGTGAATGGTAGAGAATAATCTCCCTCTGCGATGGATATATGCAGCCGGTAGCGGTTCTCTGCTCAGTGCCCAAGATAACAGCAATTAGACCTTTTCATACCATGTTATTAGACCATCTCCAACCAATTTTTTGCTCTAGTGAGCTATCGCAAGCCACAAGTGTCTCTGCATTCATGTGGCGTGTCATCCGTGAGCTCGGTGCCTACGCCACACGCGGGAATGTCGGCAGCGGACGGTCCAGGGAGGATGCTGCTCTCTGGTCTGCACATGGCATCCAAGCCTGGAAGAGATTTCTTGGGAATAATACCCGGCAAAACCTAGGTGACTACCAAACTGGAGATAGGTGTTCAGAGTCCTTCTGCAGGTGACTCGTGTTTCTGAAAGCCCTGGGGAGTCTCCAGTTAGATTTTGGGCTAATATCCTTTCATCCCAGGCAACAGGGGTGCGCAGAAAGGGGTTTTTCTTTGCAAAGGGACTAATGAGATTTTTGGTGTCACAAAGGGCCATCAGTGCCTCTCCCTTTTAGGAGAAGGTGACTCACTCTGCAATGCTCTGGATGACTCCAAGGAGTCATATAGTCCTTGGCTGGACAGCGAATGTCTGCTGTAGTTTCCTTTTGTAGTTTCCCCTCTTATCCTTCTCCCTCTCCCCACCAATTTGTTAAATACCAATTTGCCTCTTTACTCTTTTTCTTTTTTTGGAGCATCCTTACATGTTTCCCTACTGTAGGTATATTCATCCAAAAGGTTTTACGCTTTTAACGGTTTTCTGCTTTCGCTTTGTCATCCTACAGGGGGAAGATGAGGACAAAGCCTTTAATTTGCCATGTGTGTGACTGCTTTAAAAGAAGCAGTTACTTAACAGAGAACAAAAAGAAAAAAAAAATCCTACTTTTTTATTTTGTCAGAACAGCAGGACCTTAATCCATGACTAAATACTGCAGTTATCACTGCTTTGCGGGGTTGGTGGCTTATATTCTTCACCAAGATGCTTTTAGGAAGCTTCATTCTTGCGTTATCTGCATATCATTACATCCCCAGGGCTGCATATGTGAATTTGAGTGGAAAACCTGGTTGCTGGCCAGACTCCTCATTGTTGTTTTTATTTGAAATGAAAGAAAAAAACAGGCTTGTGGCTCTTTCCACTGCCTGCTGTGGGTCTGAGACGTTTGGGAAAGCAAGTCTGCTGCTGGAACTAGCCCATCCGTGTGTGCTGCCTCCGGATCTGGTGACCAGGACATGGTGTGGAACGTGTAGAGGTCTAGGTGATCTGAACCCTGTGGTTTCCTCTCACTTTGTCTACATTTGGGAGGATTGCCCTTCCCCTGAACATGGCTTTTAGTGGCAGTAGAAGTTGAGATATAGCATGGCACGTTGGAGAGGAAAGCCTCATTTGCAAGATCGCGTCTGGCACGTAGCGAAGATGAGATGCATCCATGTGTGTAACAGTGCTCCTGCTTTCTCTTTGCAGTTGGTAGGACTGAGTGTCTCCAATGGGAAGGACCAGCTCGTGGTCTTCCACACCAAGGACAACAAAGATCTCATCGTCTGTCTGTTCAGCAAGCAGCCCCCGAATGACAGCAGGATTGGGGAGCTGGTGGGAGTCCTGGCCAGCCACTTCAAGAGGTCAGTGTTGGGTTTCATTTTCTTTGAAAACTCCATCTAGCACAGCAAACTGGAGACTTCACCCCCAAATGCCAGTCTTGAGTTTTATCAGTGCTCACTGCATTATTTGGATACTGGGCAACATTTTTTCCTTGTGTTTTGGGCATATGCGGTTTGAACAACCACAGTTTGGTTGACCCTTCTGCCTTCCTTGTGCGTGCTTGTTGTAACACAGGGATTTCTGTGTTTGGAGCATGGTCATCAGTTTCATCGATGCTTTTTACAGTTGACCTAACGTGTAATGCTAAAATGCAACTGTTCTCTCAGTTTCCATTTCCTGTACCTCCAATATCGGTAGATCCTTCAGTGCTTGAGCTGCCAAGTGTCACCTCTGCTTCCTTGCACAACATCTTCTCTTGCAGATCACAATGCAAAATCTCTTTTCGTGGTGGACTGAACTGAGCTTGTTGTAGCTGAACTACTTTACTACTTTGAGTAAAAGTGAACTTTTTCAGATATTCTTTAGTGCCTTAATGAGTCTTTAATGTTGAAAAGAGCTATGAAATCACAAAAATCTTTCTTGCTTATACCCCAGATCCTTTATTTGCACCTTGTTTTGCTGTTCCTTTGGTTCAGGCATTGCAACCTACGTATGCACTGTAGCTCAGCATGAGACATGAATATCTACCTAAATAAGAAAGTGTATTATGTGGCCATCTGTATAAAATATTGTGAATTTCCCATAAGAATATAAACTATTGATTTTTTTACTTTCTTATCCTGATTTAGAAATGACATTTTTATCACAAAAAATGATGTTTTACTTCTATCCGCGTAATCACCGTCCACGCCGGAACGGTAATTGTGCCTCTTGCAGGCGTTTAGTTTTCTAAATCCCCAAATGTGAGCCTTTCCCACATCAAAGCAGTACCTGTAAATCTCAGCAGACGGGAATAGCCTTGTTTTCAGACGGTTTCAATTTCCTACACGTACCAAAATCCTGGGAAGTGGATGGGATTAGCTGCCCCGTGGCTTGCGAGGCGCGCGGGGAATTCCTCGCTCCGGGGAATTAGCAGTGAGTGCCCCATGCCAAGTGTTGGGTTTGTCCGTCGGGCTCGTCGGAAGGCGGTTTCCACAGAGAGCAAGTGGATCCAGCAGCAACGTGGAGCAGGAAAGTTCAATTTTAGGGACTTGGGAGCCGTGCTGCAGCTGTGCCGTGGGCAGAGCAGGTCGCCTTGGGTTACAAGGTGGCTCTAGGACGGAGAGGGTCTCATTTAAACTGCTCTCTGTGAATACAAAGAATTTCCAGCTTTCTTGACACCGGTCCTGGAATCACTGTGACAAGCTTCTGGTGGGGATAAGGTTGCACAGCCACGCTCAGTTATGTGTAGTGTAGTATTTAATGCTGCCTGGGTAATAAACCTGTGTAAATGTCTATGACAACTGGTATTAACTTGTTCGGGACATTTAGTTTTCTTAATTTTTCCAAACTCTTGGAGCTGGAGATTTCCATGCTGGCATGCCTCAGGTTGGAAATCTGGGCAACTTTCAGGAAATTCTCATGCTTTAGAAAACAACGTTTGGAAGAACTGTTTTTAGGCATTTTATTCTCGCGGCTGCTTTTAGAGAAGTTGTACTCTTGCTGTTTGAAGGTTTAAGAGCCTCAAAAACTGGAATTTTACTGATAAGGGCTCACATCTTTGCCTTTTTCCCAAGAAAACCTGCCTGAACACACGTCTGTTCAAAATTGCTCTTAGTAGTAGTATTCTTACATTCAGCTCGTGGTCACAGATGAATATTTAAAGATCATGAAAATTGCTTCCTTAAAATGATTTAAAGACTTGATTTGATTTCTTGTAGGAGTGAGGGTGGACATAAAGGGTGAGAATTATCAGCCAGGAAAGGATTCACATCCTGTCCATCTCTTACACCCACGTTGCTCCTGGGTCCTTGAGCCCTTAGAGGGTTTCTTGACTGGTCGGCCCAACTTTGTGAGCCTCTTTCTTGATGTACCTCAAAGTTGTGCTTCACCCAAGGAGACCTGATGCTCTCCAATGCACTAATTCCTCTATTTTCATCGTGGCTCTCACCTCGCATGTTTGAACTCACATTTCTGCTCCTCCCTGCAGCACCAATGAGAAGTGTTCTGATCGAAACACCCCGGACAGCAAAGGCAGCTCCAACGTCCCGCCTGAGCTTCCAGGCATCCTTCACTTCGGAGCATTGGCCCTGTTCCTAACTTAAAAGAATTCATTTCTGCCTTTGTGCATGTTAAAACACGCGTGACGTTTCTTCCTGGGCTCCGGCCGACGGAGCCGCGCGGGTATCGGTGGCTCCGACGCTCCCCGCTTTCTGCTCCGCTAATTCCCACATTGTCCACGGCCCCGGTCACCGCTTTTCTTCCCGGCGCGCTGAAAGAAGAGCAAAAAGCCCTCCCTGCCGAGCGCCGGCAGAACGTCCCTTGCCTGAGGATAACTTTGCATTTTGTGCTGCGCTTGGAGACCTCTCGGGCGATTTTAATCATCGGTGTCCGCCGGATTAATTTTCCTGAGCTCCGGCTTTTTCTTCTGGCATGTCTTGGAGCCAATTGTGCTGGTGCTTGTACGCCATTGACCAAGCAGTAATTCATAAAATTGGACACCGCACTAGTAGTAGGTGCTCTAGGTGCCATTATTTCATTGGAGAAGCAGAAAAGTTTGGATATTTCAGTGTGATTCCTATGGATGTGCCTCTCGTGCATACAGTATAGGGGGTGCATGTATACATGTATATATAGTGATTAAAAAAAGGAGGGGGGATGGAAATCTTGGCCCATCAACCTTTCAGGATAAACTGAAATACAACCACGTTTGCTGTAAGGTGAATGAGTTATTAAACTAGATTTCTGCAGTGTGCACTGCAGCAAGGTTACTTCGCTGCAACTTGAGACTTCCTTAGGTTAAATACTCCAGGTAAGCAGATCCTGGGCCAAAATGTTTATAGTGTAAGTGGAACAGGGAGCCTGTAATGGGAGCAAGAAGCACTAATGGAGCTGAGGCTCACACTGACTGCTCACCCGCATTGCTGGAAATGAGAGGCCAAAGCTGAGTCTGGGGCTGTCCCAGGCTCTTGTGGCTGCTCATGTTCCCTCTCCTTTAGGGCCTTCAGAAAAGCTTTACCCTCCAAATCTTCCAAAGTGTGTTTTAGTTTATTTTATCTTGTTTTATTTTACCTTATTTTTTTGCAAAGCCTAATATACATTTCCAAAGCTCCAGTGTGAGCATTTCTGTTCCCGTGCAGCCGGGCCAGGTTTGAGATGCTCCCCCGAGCTGCCCTTGGGGCTCTGCTCGCTGATGGCTTTGCTGGAGGTGCCACAAAGCGGCTGATGGTCCTGGGCTGACTGTGCTTGCAAGTGCTTGAAGCTGCTGCATTGAAATGGAGGAGCCGTTAGGGAAGAAAATGCGAAGCCAAGAGCACTTGTGAGCGCCCTGCTCGAGTTCAAAGGGCCGCCTGTAAATATTTGTTGCAGGGGAATTGCTTTAAGAGTGTGGGTGAGCTAAAAATGCCCCCATCTGAATTGCAGGTAATTTGGGGAGATTAAGTGTGTTTGGTCTGAGCAGAGACACTCACAAATGTGTTTTCTTGCCTGGGTTTTGATATGCGTGGAGGCAACCGGGGGAGTTTCCCACAAGCACGTTTAAGCCAATGCTTTTGTTTAAAAATTGTCATTTAGGGTGAAGGGATGCTGCCTACGGGGTGATTTTGCTCATAATGTGAATGCTGAGGCATTTGCCTGATAAAAAGGAGAGAAAATCTTTAAATACACATTTTCAGCCCATTGTGCATGTGTGAGCATGAGCGTTTTGCATAGCTTTGATGCCATCTGTAAAAAAAGAGGAGATGGAGCTTGAATTCTGGTTTGTTTGTGGTGGGGGTGGGAGAAATTGCGCAGTTTGATGCTGAACACGATGTTCAACACACATTATTCAACAAGAGGGGCCAGTTTGCTTGAAACTGTATTCAATAATGTCTATTTTACTGCATTTAACAGTTTTTAAGTGATGGGAGTCAACTCTGCAGAAGGGAAAAACCTCTGCAAAAGGAAAAATAGGTTTTATGTATAAAAAGAGATATAAAAATTAGAATCTATTTTATATGTAAATCTTCAGCTCTTGCAGAATTTTGAATCCCTAATTTGGCTTCTTGGCCTTGTTTCTAAATCTAAAAGTCAATTCCTTTCCCTAATGACTTGAATGGGAGCAATTTGTTGTGTTTTCTGCTTTTGCAGTGCGTACAAGAAGGTTTATTGCTCCTTAGCCGGCGTGTGCCCTGCTGTAGCTGGTTGCGTGGAGGACCCTTCCGTGGCGGAGCCGCGTCCAAGGTGCTTTAGTCTGTGCCCAACGTGGCTGCTTTCCATGCTGGAAGCAGTCTGGGTGCTCAAGGTCCTTGCGAACACTGAGAGCCCTTCTGGGCTGCAGTTTGGCAGCGGGGAGAGGCTGCTGGAGCTTGATGCGCTTCGAAGGGGGTTGGATTTTCCCGTGGTTTCTCACTCGGCTCTTTCTGAAACTGGTGTTTTCTGGAAATCTATGGAACACCGAAAAAATCACTAAAGACTTTGAAAATTTGGAACTGGCTTTCAGCAGTGACCGTAATTCCACTGCAAATAGCTCACCGTGACCCAAAGTTGCTTTCAGCCTGCATTAAGTCAGCAGTGCTCCAGGCTCCCTAGCTAAGCTTTGCTTTCAGTATGAATCCATGGGAAAATTCCCTAGATAAGGTGATACCGTGTGAGTAGGTGAATGGGATTTTTATTTTTAATCTTGCAGGGCTGTTTCATTTTGCAGAAATGCTTCTTAACAGTCTTTCTGCTAATATTTCACATATTCTTTTTTACACTTTTTGGGCCCATTGTTATTTTCCGTTTTAAGCCACGGGGCTCAATATTCGGTCGAGGCTTGGCAAGCTCAAAACCAAACATCCCTTTGGTCCACGTGGACCCAGCCCCGAAGCTTTCCAGTCCAAGGAGACATCAGCATCATAGAGAAATCCCGCAGAGCCACAGGGCATCTTATCCCGGATCCTTGCATGTTGCAGAGTCGCTGCATGCACCAAGTAGAGGTTGTAAATCCTGCTGATCCGGGCTGCTTCTCAAGCAAAGCCATGGGTACCTGCTGCTCCAAGAGCCTTTCCCTGCTCGCAAACAGATGGCCCCAAGTTGGCTCCCCTTCCCGGGGCTTCGTTTCACCGGCAAGGCAGGATTAGCAAGTGTCAAAGGCCCCATCTGCCCCCAGCAGCTGTCCTGGCATTTGTCCGTCTGCGCTGGGAACCTCCCGGTAGTGTAAATCTCAGACCCATAAAACTTTTCCATATTTTTGTTTTATTTGCTGGGGCTCGGGAGGGGTGCCCATCTGCCTCCAGTGCTTAAGCAAAGGGATATTTTAGAAAAAAAAATCTCTTTCATAGCTTCTTTTTTTAATCTTTTGCACTACTCTCTGCAGTTTGTGGGCTACTCTAGTTATTCCAAGCTGTTTACTTAACTAGGATTATTTTTCAAAAATGGTAGACTTGGACAGGCTGTGGATACAGATATACTTTGGGCACCAAGGTGGAGCTTGAAATCTATGCAAACTCCCTTCATCTCCTGTCTACAACATCCTGGCCAAAATGTTTAACCTGTTTCCTTCCGTCTTTCAAGCTCCCATTTTCCATTTTCTGAGAGAGCTGCTAAAAGATGCTTTGGAAACCTAAGACAAAAAGTAATTTCAAGGCCTTTAAAATGTTTAAAAGGAGGAGAGTTTAATCAAATAGGCTGCCCAGTTTTGGAACAATGGAGGAAATAAGCATTTTTTATTTAAATCTGCAAATATTTGATAATTCGCCCATTAAAAAGACATCTGTTACTTGCAATCTTATTTAAAATAAAAAATCTCACCCATGCACAAGATTTCGCTTTGAGTTTTGCACTTTATAGAGATTTGGGAAAAGGCAAATTTTGTCTTTTTGGCTTGCGTTCTTTCCATCTAGCTCCCGCTGACTCCATCGCAGCTCACGGGCTCCGTATTGGAGTGGTTCTCGGGAAGGGGTTCCCTGCTCCCAACACTGCTCATTCTGTTGCGTAATTAACCCTTTTTAATGGGTCGTTTTGGTTGTGTTTTCTGGAAAGGGTGGCTCATCTATCTGCTAAAATCTGGAGATGTGTTTGCATGACCTTGCTTGATGTTTTCTGCACATCTAAGGAACCTAATTTTTAATTAGAGACTAAAAACTTCTGATTAAAATGTTATGTCTCAAGAAGCCTTCTGAAGCCAAGGTCAAATAAATTAGTGCCTAAATCTAGCTGTACAAGCCTGACTTTGCCAAAAAGAAGAAAAAAAACCTATTTATTCTTGACATTTATAATTTATAACTTTTTCTTTTGTCTTTTTTTGAAAAAAAATAAAATTTAATGTCTGAGCTGACTTTTTTTTTTTAGTTTTCTGTTAAAAAAAGCCCACTGGAAAGAGAAAAGCCAGCATGTGGAAGCACATTCGTGGGATAAATTCAAGCATATTGACTTAATATGTTGAGTCCAGCATATTGCTGGCCTTAAATCCTCTTTTTCAAGCTCACTCGTTGTGATACGCCTGGGAATATGGAGGAAGTGGCAAGGAGTGCATGGAGGTCGGCATGTGCTTCCTGTCCTCCTTCCCTTGAGACAGGTTGGCCAACGGACTTGTTTTGAGAACAACGTGAGGACCATCGCACACAGAGGAGGTAATAGCTGAAATTACAGCTAGGAGAAACCTTTCTATTTGCTTGCTTTGGCAGCGGTTCCTTGCTTTGTTTGCTCCAGTTCCAGTTGCAAACAAGAAGGGGGATCTTCAGGAGGACAGTCGCCCGTCCAGAAATGCAGGGTAAATCCTTAAGAGCAATTGGAGGAAAGGGCCCAAAGAAGAAATTAGCCTCTAAGAGCTGTAAGAAAGTTTGCCTGGATCAGAAAAGCTGGTGGGGCAGATTGGGAACTGCTCAGCATCTGCGAGAAAGGTGAAACCGTTCCTCATCAATGCTGCAACCTGTGTTATTTTCATAACTATGGAGTCAGACGCCGATGTCGCATGATGCTTAGGTGATGAGGGGGCCGACGCTTGTTCAAAGTGGTTGAATTAGGTTTTCTCCAAAGGTCCCTTCTAACCTCAGTTGTTCTATGATGCTATGACATGTATTTGAGTGTGGCTGGAGGAGAAAGGGACTTGGGCGACGAGCTCATGCCCTGGACGACTTCTCCCTCGCTAACACGTTGCTGAGCATTGCAGAGCAGCTTGAAGGACAGGCTCCAAGAAACGCCTTTCGCAGTTGTGTCTATTGGAAAGCAGAGTTTGCTTTTGGAGAAATGGAGATCGGGGAGTGCTGCAAGTCTGTCTCCTTCAGCAACGTGCATTGCACAGACTTTTTCCAGCTCTCCATCACCTTCCAACAGAATTGTGTGGGGGTTGTCTATAAATGCACCTAGTTGGTTTGGTTGGCATCTTCAGCACGAGTGACAGCCTGGTGAATTCAGGTGCAAGGCCTGTGAAGCCTGACCTTGTTTCTGATTTCTGCACTGTAAGCCATGCTTTCATTCAGGGATACTTTGGGGAAAAAAAAAACAAAACACCCAAAAAACTACAAATTTTCCACATTATAAAATGTCATCATAAAGGATCTAGCCTTAAAATGTTCTGCTGGTGCTAAACTAATGGGCAGATCGTATTTAGCACTCTAAAGCCTGGAAAGGATCAAAGTGACACGTTGTTTTGCCTTGAAAACTTGGAATTTTTTTTGAGCTGAACACAATGTACTCAAGGAGATGAATGTGGGGAGAGGCTGCGGGCAACTCACAGCACAACTGCTTCGCCTTGGAGGAACGGGATGAGCTCAAATCATTGCAAGGAGGATCTACCGTAGCAATCCATTGATTTAATGCTTCATTCGGTGCCTCAGGCCCTTATCTTGCCACCTAGGAGAGCTGAATCGCAGCGGAGCTGGCTCTCCATGTTGTCCTTCCGACACTTGGAGGCAGCCTGTCTTCTTCAGGGGAGTTCTGCTGGGAGTCGTGGCAACTGCACATGCCTTTGGCATCTCCACAGGCTTCCCCGCAGCAGCAGCTGTTGCGGGGATAAAAACCAACAAAGCGTTTTCATCGGATGACGCTCACTGGTCTGAGCAGTAGTTGGCCAAATGCTCTCCTTGCGGTGGTTTCTTCCCCACATATAAACTAAGCGGTAGAAGAAGTTAGATTTCTAGAACCCTTGGTCTTCTTTCTGAAGAACAGGTTCCCTGGTCTTCATTTTGACCTAATGATTTGGACATAGCTCATGCTCTTCCGTTACAGCTAATTTTTACTACGGGTTTATTTTTTGGAGTTTTAGGTAGACTGGCAGTGCATGGTATCCATCTGCCATAGGAAAGCCACCACGAGCATGGGACCTGCATGGAACTCTCATCTTCTTGCTTTGAAACCCAGGGGATCCTGTGCCAAATAAAGGATGAAGAAAACAGTTGGGATCCTGGGTTGGATTGTGGGAGCACTACAGCTTGTTTGGTGGTAGAAGAATTTCCAATAATGGCAGGTGCTCTAGTTTGGTCTAGTTGGATTGTCCCCCGCCTCTTCTGCAGTTTGGACCTCTGTCCATGAGGCACAGATGTGTTCTGGGATTGGCATGTCCTTCCGGTCCCTCCGGTCACTGCTCGCTTTGCATAGCGCAGCAGAGAGAAGGGCCATGCTTGGGTTTTCTTCCCAACTATCTCCCTCATTTTTGCTCCTGAGATGCTATAGAACAAGAGCACTACACAGGGAGATGGCTTCAGGGAGCAGCTTCAGGAGGTTGATTTCCCTGGCTGAGAAACCTGAACAAGGGAGAAGAGGTGTTGAAGATGGAAGATGATTCTGCTTTGAACCTATTGACTCCATCAAATCTCCTTGGCATAAAATAGGATATATTTTCCCATATGCTTCAGCAGCAGCTCCTGCAAAATACCAAGTCCGCAAAGCTCTTGGAGGCCAAGGAGCTCCTCTGCCGAGTGGTTCAAGTCAGAAGTTGGTCCATGTCAAGGGTGGAAAAGGTTGGCTTCAAGAAGATAGTAGATTCCTCCAAACGTGCCACCTCCCTGGCTGCCGTTGCGTACCCGGCATTCATCCAGCAGCGCCGACACTTCCTGCAAATAAGGACTGCAGTGCTGACAGCAAACAAAAACAAACAAAAAACAACAAAAAAAAAAAAAGGGAAAGAAAAAGACCCATCTCGGACATATTTACTGGTGACCTACTTAAAACCCTCTTTGCTCATCCTCTTTTCAGCGCGTGTGCTGAAGTGCCGGCTGGCTCGCCATCTCCAAGGAATTGCTCACGGAATGGGAATGAAGGCAAAATACGGCCCCTCGTTCGCTTAGCAGGAGTTAATGAGAAGAAATGTCTTTTTTATTGCATCATTTAGACTTTTCTCTTTTTTTTTTTTTTTTCCCACTCGTGTTGTAGTATTCCCCTTTTTGGCCCCCCTGCTCCAGAGCATGTGTGTCCTGATGGTGATGTTTGAAGAGATGCCATGGAATCACAGGATACCTTAATCTTTTGATTCCTTTTTGGAGGAAAACTAGGCTTCCGTCTCAATCCTCTTGGAGAATCAGGGCAGTGTTGACCAAAGCCTGTGATCATCATTTCTAAGTGAAAATGACCCAACCGAGGCAGTTGTTTAACAAACACCTTACACCTACTGCGATCTGTTTTTATAGAGCTCTTCTATAAGGCTTTGTCCGTCCAAAGTAGAAAATCAAAGTGAGATCTGGATTGCCCCCATTGCTCCTCCTCTATAATTTTCTTCCTGATTTTTCTTTGGACCAAGTTTTTTAGGAGAAGACTTAGCTACTCTATCCATGGGGCCATCTTCTGACTTGGATGCAGCGAGCTCACCCATAGCCAAGACCTGTGTTGTAAGAAAGCCATTCCAGTGGTGTGCAGACACGTCTATGTGGATACTCTGCACAAACTGTTAATTTTGGATGCTTGGGATTGAATGCTATGGACCCTGTGGATACAGTGCTCCTAGCTTGACCAAGAGTATCACCAGGGTGGTGAAGGCGTCGCACGTAAAACACTGATACGTAGGGAGTCGTACCCAAGGAACTCATTTTAGTGGTCCCAGAAAGCTTCATTTTTTATAGCTTCAGTTGCGTGGAGCGCGACATGTTCTCAGGCAGGTCTGAATTCCCCTCCCTCTAATCAGCACCGCATTTCCAAGCAATGCACGAAACCCCAACCTGAACAAATTGCCACTGGGTGACTCTGACATATCTTGTCCCCTACTAATTTGGGATCGTTGGAGCTGAGTCGTGCTGATTGGGGGCATATATAATAAAATCAACTCCTTTCAGGCCAGATAATACTTGTTTTCCTAGCGAGTGCTTCTACATTAGAGGCTGTTTTCCTATTCTGTCTGGCACATATGAGGCGGGCTGGGAGCGTTGGCCGTCTCCCAGGCAGTTCTGGGTGGCTGCTGGGTGCTGCATACATCCGGGTAAGTTGATGTTTGTGCATTGCCCTATGAGAAATGACAGCAATAATATATACGGGGGAAAAGAGAAGGTAATTAGCTCTCCTGTACTGGTAAAACAGCTCAGTATCTAAGGAAATGAATTCAGCTTCAGGCTCTGAGGCACTAGCTTGAAATTAGAGTGTAAATGATGTTTTGTTCTCTTTTAAGTAGCAAGGAGGAGCTGCTAGGGACAGAGCATCAACACGCAAACAGGTTGGTGTCTTTGGAGTGGCCGGCTGCCGATTCGGGAGGAGGAATCGCTGCGCAACTCGCAACTCATTAGTCAGCCCTGCCTGAGGCTGCTGGGTGCTGCCTTTGGGTGGCATGACTTGGGCATGAGATTTTTTACCTAGCCCTTTTACATTTCTCTTTGGCATGAAATAAATAAGGATGAACCGTCAAAAACGTTCTGTGACGGACAATCTCGGCGCTATGTAGACTCTTATGGCTCATTTTACCCTGAAAAGCACATACAGCCAGGTCCTCGTTGAGATGCACTGAAGAGCAAGAGTGTCTTATCCCCTCAACTGCTTTAATTTCCCTTAATCTTTCAGATCCTGTGGCATAAATTAATATCCCTGGTCCGCGGGGTGCCCTGCATAAAGCATTTTTACATCTAAATGGCACAATAGATCATGCATCAGAGATGTGAATCATAGGCTGTTAGGCGTTAAATCAAAGGTGGAAAGTCTGGCTAATTTGTACAGAGTAATTAGGTTCCCAATTAAATGCACGAAAGATTATTTTTCTCTTTCTTGCTCTCTTTGCTTGAACTGAAAAGACTGCTGATAGTGGGGAGGGTGTTCCTCCTCTCCCCACAACGTGTGTATCTCTTAGGTCTTCTCTTGAGGGAAGGATTTAGAACAGCATCTCTATCCCTTACCCTTCACCCTGCTGGGATTGCTCCCAGAGCCAACTTCCTTCCTGGAATTATCGGCCTGCAGTTGGGCCTCAGGAGGAACCATCCTTCTAATTAAAATACATCGTATTTGTGCATGGATGCATCACTTTGCCAGTAAGGGCTGTCATGTTTATGTCTTTGTGAGTAAAATAGTGTGTGGGCTCTGTGCAGGACAGACAGGAGCGTTTACGCCTCCAGATTGTACTCTTCAACCATTGCAACATACCTCAGCCCTGACCTCCTGGAGCTGGAACGTGGTCATCAGCGTGGGGCCTCTTGCAGAGGGGTTCCTTGGAGGGTGGTGACAGCAGCTCATTTGTGTTCCCTGGACTGCCACCACCTCCTCATTCCAAGGGTAGGTAGCCCCAAAGAGCTGGTGGTTGTTGGCCTTGCTTTGTCCCCATTGAGTTACGGTGCCTAGGTTGGTTTTAACCTTCACCCGCGCACGTGGTGGAAGCTCAACCCAGTCTGAAGGTGGGTTCATAGCTTGGAGTCCACCTGCCACTTCCAGTTTGCAGCGAGGCCGGCGGGGGCGTTTCGGCACAGCTTAGTCCTCCCATGACCTTTGCAAATGGCCAAGTTCCCCAGGGTGCTTCAAGAGAAGATCAACTCTTACCACCAGCGAGCCCAGATTAGACAGGGGACAGCAGCATTTTACACCAGCATCTTGAGCATCCAAATCCCGCTCATCCAAATACCTAACTCAAAGTAATGTCTAATTCTAACTGCAATTTCAACAACTCCAGACCAGTCCCCCGAGCCAGGCAGCCTGGCTATTTTTAGCCTGGTTTCCTAGGGAAACGTGGTTTTACGCATCTGCTCTATCCTCAGATTTGACAGTGGGAAAGGGAGGCATCAAAGATGGTTCTCTGCCAGATTCATGAAAATGAGTGATTTTGATTAAAGAGACAAAAACCAAGAGCTCCTTTGTGCGACAGGCAGGAGGCTTCGGCTGTCCTCCAGCCTGGTGGCTTGTCAGCTGGACACGAGGGGACGTTTGGGTGTTGCAGGGGGGAGCGTGGTGGAGATGCCACCCTGGGTGGGCGGGCAGGGCTCGGGGGACAAGGCAGTGTCACGAGAGCATGAGAGGTGGCTGCTTCGCACAAGCAGGCGTAGTCAGTCCTGCACGTATAGAGCAACTTGCTCGGTGGTTTTAATGGAAGCAGAAAAAGTGCTTTTTTGGGTGTCCTCCAGCCAATTCAGGACACTGCAGCATCTGCTGAACGGATTAAAAAAAAAAAAAAAAAAAGAAAAGGGCAAAGGAAGGATCTTCTGGTGCCTGAACGCGGTGACCCTGGACTGCCGCAAACTTTCCACCTACGTGAAGTTAGACACTCAGGCAGGGGAGGGCTCGGTGTTAGGAGCTCAGCGCTCCGGAGCCAACGCCGAGCGTATCGCTTCCTCCCAGGAAAGGGGGAAGTGGGTGAGTAAAGCGCTTAATCATAAAGCCGTCTCACCGAGAGCAAAGGAGGGACCTGTTCTGCCTTGCCAAGCGTGGCACTTGGAGGGTGAAGCACAAATCATCGTAGGTTTCCACTCTTAGTCACCAGCAGGTGCATCCCCACCACCGGACGCGCCGTCACTGAAGCTTGAAATGGGCTTTAGGCAGAGCTGGTAGACAGCAGTGGGATTCGGTTGCCAAAACCGTAGGTTTTCCGTGGTGTTTTAAATGTCCCGTAGGACATCAGAGATATCCATGGGGTTGGTACATAGGGTGCAGAACCTAAAGGAGGCTTGTGCAGTGCTGGAGGGGCAGACTGAGGCAGGGGATACACCCAGGGATACCCCAGGCAGGGGATACACCCAGGGATACACCCAGTCTAAAGTGATCGTAGATACGTGTGGTTAGGAACCCAAAATCCATCTTTAAATCCAAGGAGAGGATATCTGGGCTAGTTTTAAGTGATGCTGCTTTTGGGAGGTTGGGTGGACATGGAATTTCCCCAAAATTTCCTGAGCCTCTGGCATTCACTGCAGCTGCACATTTGAAGCGTAGACCCACACACTGATGCCCAGCTGGCTGGAGTTTGGCTCAGGATGGAATTAGTTTGCTTTATTATAAGGAGCTACGCCAAGAGTTTTGAGTGTTAATAATCCTCGTGTGCCTCTGTGACGGTTGCACCAGGACCGTAGCTTGCAAGTCTACGCGGCTGAGCTCACGCAAACCAACACGGAGGGAGGAGGACGCTTAGAAGAAAGCGGAGGGCAGCCCAGGGCTCACACCTTAGCATGACTAAAGCATGAATGTATAGACCTTAAGCGCCCGCCTTGGCTCCGTACCGCCCTGGTGTTCGCCTTTGCAGCCTGCGGATGTTGGGGACGTGTCACATCATGTTTGACAGTGAGTGATGGGCCAGGAGCTCCCGCCGGCGCGGCTCGAGCCGCAGGTAGCTGAGTAATTTCCCTGGCAATGATGAGCACCGATGACTCCTCTCCGTGCTGGGGCATCAGCTCTGTTTTCCTTGTGTGCATATTAAGCAGGAAAAATAAATCCAGCGACGCTTCCATGAAAGCAGCCGTCCGGCCGAGGCAGCTCAGCAGGTTTTGGGCGCTGGGGCCTGCGTGTCCCGCAGGGAAGCGAGGCCGCAGGCGAGGTGGGGACGTGCAGGAGGAGCAGGCGGAGCTCCACGCGGCGCAGGGGACACGTTGCCCACAGCTCGCTAGTGCCTGCGAGCAGATTTGGTGGGAAGCTTGAGGAAGCCTCAATGACAAGGCAGAGGGGAAGGTCATGGCCATTAGTGCTGTCTAGGTGGTTGCCACATGTTGATGTTAAGTAAATTGGAAGTGCTTTGTAGTTATGATGTCTGCGACATCTGGTTGCATTAATTACCTTCCAGTGAAAACCAAACTCTTATTGCCACCTTCTTGGGCTGGTGACCACCAGGTCCCGGGTGTTTCTCATCTTTCCTGGAACTGCTTGCAGAGTGGCCAGGGAACTGGGGCTGTAAAGACGTTTGGTTCATATTTACATAGGGAAAAGCAAAGTTAGGAGCAAGCCAAAGATGTTGGTTTTGCTCGCTCGCTGTCGCCAAGCTCAATGGCGCGTTAGATCCTTCGTCCAGGGTCGCCTGCTCACGTCACTCCTGTGTCAGCAACCATCAGGCATCCTCTGTAGCTAATAGCAAGGTATTCACTTTGCTCAGTGCTGGTAGTTATAGCTAAAAATAAAGGGTGACGTGGTGGGATGGCCAACGCTGACCTAGTTTGCTGGGTTGTGGTTTGGTTTCCAGGGATTTTTTTTTTTTTTTTTGGAAAAACTTAGCAAAACAGCTAGGTAAGAGCTTTGTGCCTGGCAACCTGCCTTCGAAGGGATGCTCGATTCACCCGGAGAGGTTTTCTGCAAGGAATTCCTTTAGGGTTACTTGAATTCACCCAAACTGAGCCTGATGCCAACGTGATGGGAAGCAGTAACATTCAGACAGCTTTTTTCTCCCTGCGTAAATCAGCTTAAAATCTTTGCTGGAAAAAAAGAACCTCAAGCAAATACTGGGGCATCCTCAGGAGTTGAAGTATCATCTTTGCAGCCTGCGGGAGCAGAACTCATCAATGTGGGGGCAAATGACTGTCCATCCCAGGGCACAGATGGCTTGAGAGTAGGAGAGAGCCAAGGGATTAAGAAATAAACCCCAAGTAAGGCACTTCACTGGTGAATGTCACACTCGTTTTTCTACTTATGGCATGCTGTGCTTTTTATCACCATCTTCCATTGCTTCCCCTCTGTCCCATCAGCAGTGGGACTAAAAGACCAAGTTATTTTTAACCATAAATCACCCAGGGAAAAAAGTCACCCACCGGGTGCAAGTCTCTGCTGCAAAGTCCTGCTCCCCTTGGATCCTTGGGTGACAACCTCATGGTGGGTCAAACCTCATGGGTGGTTGCCCTAAGGCAATCTTGTAGTAGGTGGAACTGCATTTCCATCCATTAGGTCTGGGTTGTTACCTAATTTTCTCGCTTGTTGCAGACTGTTTATCTCTGTTTTTCAGTGCGGGGGATCCTACCCACCTTGGCAATGTTGGCATCCAGGCTTGGTGACTTTAAGGACGACTCTTTGGGGGAAGATTTCCCTTTATTCTCAGCCTTAAGAAATGAATTTGAGCTCAAAGTTTGGTTGAGCTCAAATGGAAGCTCCTTGGGTTGTTGTGTAGCTGTGTTGTGTTGGCTCATCTGCACCTCTGCCATCCTCATCGCTGCTTGGCCCAGCTGGAATAGGCATAATATGGGTAGAATATCCCAGATTATCCATGGAATATGCCTAAAGTCCCAAGTCACTTAACTGCCTATTCTCTTAAGACAGCTAAGTGGGGGCTAGGGAAGTATTTAAACAGAGGGAACAAGCCAGGGGAGGCGATGAAATGCAGGTGAGATCAAAGCAGGGTTGATCCCTGCTGTGTTGCTGCCTCTCACCCGCACTGGAGCGTCCTGGGCTCCCAGCTTTCATCCCACGCTGCTGTACCGGGTAATACTGAGTGCTACTTGCCTGTCCTGGATTCCAAAATCCATGCCCAAACCGATTTTTTCCATTCATTTTTTTTTCCAATGAAATTCCATTGGATTTTTTTCCATTTTCCTCGGGATGCTTTGATCATCCACTCAGTTTCCTGGTCATCCGTGTGCATCCGACTCTTTAGCAAATTGTTTTGAAAGCGGCATCATCGCTGTTACTGCACTGAGCACCTGAATGCATGGAGCGTCGTCACTGTGATTGCTGCCACCCAAGATAGCCATAAAACTTACTTCAGTGCTCCACATCTTCTCCCCAAGGGTTCAGCCAGGGCTCGTTTCGCCGTCCGGCATCCCCGACGCTTTGCTTTGCCCGGAGACCGGGGAAGCCCGAGGCCCTCGCGGCCCTCGCGGCGGCCCCGGGAGCTTTTGCTGTCCGCGCCGCGACGTTGCCTCCCTGCCTGGAGTTCAAAGGAATTGGGTTAATGAAGGCAAGCAGCGAGCGAGAAAAGTCAAGCGCTGGATCACGCCGGCGCTTGCTTGCTGCCGAGGAGATGCCCGGCTTCATCCCTTTGATCCTTGCAATGCCAGCAATTAAAAGCAGCAAGTGATAAACGCGGAGCGAAAATAAATGCTAACCTTCCTGGCTATATTTAATGCTTTTCTTTCCTATAATGTACCCTTCGGACCAGAAACTGCATGGAAACAATGCTAAAAATAAAAGGTGGGGGTTAAAAAAGGGAAGAAAACGATGCAGGGAGCGCTGGGGAGGAGAGCACACTGCGTAACCGCGTGCGCCGGGAAAATCTATCTGCAAAGAAAGGCCGTTCTGTTCTGGCATGACTCAGGCGTGGGGCTTTGGAGCACACGTAGCGGGAGGCAGTGGCGAGGAGGCCTCCTCGCCAGTGAAGGTGGCAGAAAGTTTTCTCTTACGCAAACGCTCGGCTCCCTGCACTTGTGGCTGGGGCTGTTTAGCGGTCGAGTGAGCGGGTTCTTCGTTGCCCGTTGTGTTTTGTAAAGGTGCAGCCTGCTAGCAGCGGGTCCTGGGCTTTGCGTGTTGGGATTTTCACTTTTCCTGTCTTGCACCAGGCTATTGTAGCCCGGCGTGGTAGCGGATGCACGCTCTGCCCGTCCTGGAGCCTTTTTCGTGCTATAGCACTTGTCCTTTCCCTTTGTGGATTGATTTAGCCAACGATACCCATCACCCGTGGGTGCAAATTCCGTCTGATTTTCCTTTCTATTTTAAAGCATCCATATTTTTCATCGATATTTTAATCCCGTGTGCTAGGAGGGGATCTGGCCGCAACGTGGGAAGGCCACAGGGAAGCTGCTACCTCAGGCGAGCATCCGTGCAGCCCACCACAAAGGGATCTTTGATTTCCACCTATTTAGGAAACGCCTGGACGGGAGCCAGCAAGAAGGGCCGGGAAGAAGGGCAGCGGGGACGGAGGGGACGCGACAAAGCGCTCCCTGGAAATGCAGATGTGCGCGCGGGCGCCGAAAATGGCGCTTCTTTGTACGCTGCTGGGGGGACATCACGGGGGCGGCGCGGTCCGGCGGGAGCATCCCGCATCCCTGCCCGTTCCCATGGCGACGGCGGCTCGCTGGAGAGGAGGAGGAGGAGGAGGAGGGCTGCACGGGAGGGTGTTTGCTCTTATTTTTAGCCCTCATTTCCATTCGCGGTGCCCAAGAAACCTTCGCCACCCACCTTCCTCACTGCTCTGCAACCCTGAAGCCAGTTTGAGCCATTAATTTGCTTGTTTTCCCTATGTGTTAAAGCAAAAAAGAAAAAAAAATGGTTTGCAAACCATGTTACCAAGCTTGAAAAATGGCTGTAAATCAGTGCAGCAGGGTGGTGCAGCACATGGAGGACCACAGTTTTCCATCCAAGCTGTGCAGGTGCTTAAAGCATCCTTTAAATTATGATAACACCACTCTCCTCTTTCTCTCCTACAGTAGTTCCCTCTCCCTTGCTGACCAGTGCTAGAGAAGGGGAGATGGACATATCTGTATGCATAGAAACATCCTATTTTTATAGCCAGCTTTTCAACTAAATATTTTAAGACACGAGGAGAGCAACTCTACCTTGCTAAAAATAAGCCAACTCCTCCACTTCGGCTGCACCACAATTATAAAAAGTGCCTCCACCGGAGCCTTTAGCTGCCATTTCAAAGTAAAATTAAAATTCAGCTCCATTTGGCTGGTTGGACGAGATTTATTGAGCCCTCTCATTACGTGGCGGGTCCGAGAAAGCCTCTCTGCAAAGCACCCAGGCAATTTAGAAAATGAAAGCCCAAAAACAATTTATTATTAGCAGGCGGGTTGACTTTCCCGTACATCAGCTCCTGCGCGTCAGATACTTCGCTGGAGCTGTTGAACTCTTGGCAAACAAGCTTATTATTAAAGCACTGATTTAAGCTTAGGCAGGATAAATACTTTGAAGTCTGTTTTAATTACCTTTTTTTTTTTTCTCATTTTTCTTTTTTTTCCCCTTTCCAACTTCAGGCTCCAGTCTCAAGTGTAAGGCTGGAGAATTTCATTCAAAAATTTTGCATTCGGCACGCTCTAAATGGGCAATCTTGAATTTGAATTGAAAATTGCTTTTGTGTCTCAGATGCCAACAGCTCTTACAGCCTTCCAGAGCAGAAACCGCTTGGACTAGTAGGATCCAAACTCACTATTTCTCCTTTATTTGCTTGCATTTTAAGCTGGCAGCTGGAATTGTTTTCTTCCCATGTCATTGCATCTAATTCTTTGTGTATTTTTGGGTGGGAATGCAGAGTATTCCCTGGCTTCCCTTGTGTTACATCTTCATGGAAGATTTGAGACAAGGGATAACCATGAGCTCTGTGCTCCCTTCCTTAAAAATGCATTTTTATGCAGTCCCTGTTGCTTTTTCTTTTTCTTTTTCTTTTTTTTTGCGTTTTTGCATTTTTATTCAGACAAACAGTGCGTTTTTCCTCCTCTTTTGGAGAGCAGTCATATTACCTCCCCATCCCATCACTGCTCCAGCTGCAAACTTTACCTTCAAGTGAAGAAAAACCACGTGCTGCCCTGTCCTACCTTGCAAATAAAACCACCGAGTGGACGATGGACCCATTGTGGCCAATGATGGCCAAAATCTGTTGACTTCCCTGCTGGGGGCAATTTTGATTAGAGGAACACAAAGTGGCTATTAAAGCATTGGCTTAGCAATATTGCATGGGCAATATTGCTATTTCTTTATTATTATATTATATGGTTATATTAGTATTATTTTAATTTATTAGTAATTACAGTAATGTTGTTATATTCCCTGAAAGCCAGGGATTATGGTGCTCAGAGCTCATTGCAGCTCTGAGCAGCTGAGGAAAGGCAGAAACCCGTTCTGTGTTTTTTTCTTCTGCTTTCTGGCCAAAAAAAACGCCTGCAAACCTGAGTTGAGTTTGATTTGGCAGCAAAAATCCAGGCACAATGAGGGTGGCTTTGGTAGCACCGACCCTTTCCAAAAACCAAAGCGATAAGGGAAGAAAACTTGCTGCCTGTGCATGGTGTAAAGTGCATGTATTTAGGATTTCCTCCTGTTTCCTTTAAGTGACTGTTTTGGAGGGAATTCAAGCCAAATTTAAGCTAAAAAAAATATCAAAGTTGGTTGGAACATGTTTTTTTTTGATTGTCTCACTTTTGAGTTACCAAAGCACCAACTTCAGACAAGGCAGCTTTCCTTGTGGGACCCACACGCGTCCTATCTCCTCATCATTCCAAGCTCATAAAACCTTTTTCATTTCTATTCAATGTATTCTGGGGTAATTAGAATTAACCACAAATGAATATGCTGGTCGCTTGGATTGTTTCTCCCCAAATTTAGGAATTTAGTCTAAAAGCACTGCAAAAGAGAAAGGTTCGACCGGATGCGTTTTGCCTGAGCTTGATTTGTATAAACAACTTGCAAAACAAGGGTACTTCCCAGTTAGAATTAAGAGAAAACCCAGCATTTCAGTTTGGCCTTAGGAAAGCAGTAGGAAAAGAGGGATAAATCTTCCGTGCCAGTTCGAATGCTGGAAAACGATGGGAATGGTGAGCTTTGCCGGTTTCATTCCAGTTTTAATGCTGCTTTTCTTTGCCATGTGTTGCCTTTTGAGGCCTCCTACGGAGCCATCGAGGCTGCGGAGGTAAAAGCCTTCCCGGGAATGGCGGTGGAGGAGGTAGCCTGGAATAGCCAAGTGGCCTCCTCTCCTTTTGTCCCTGTCCTCGTGCTGACAGGCAGCTCCTCTGCGGCTTGGGTTTTCCATCTCCATCACCAGGAGGAAGAGGAGGAGGAGGGGAAGGGAAAGAAAAAGCCTCCACTCACAGCCAAGCCCTAGGGTTGATGGGTTGTTCCCGAGCAGCCAGGACAGTGATGGGAACGACAGGAGGTCCAAGCTCCAGTGGCTGCTGGTATCCCTTCAATAGGACCTTGTCCGAATGGGATCATGGGGCTGCAGAAACTCCTCTGTCCTCCGGAGCAGGAAAAATTACCTGTAGCCAGCAAATGGGAAGCGCATCTGAAATGGCAGAGGGACAAGGAGAGAGAACAGGGCACTGCATGTGGATGCCAACACGGACACGCTGGGGACGCTTTGGGGTTTGCCATGAGGCAAGTCCAAAACCCCCATGGGGTTGAGTTTCCTTCCCACTCCGGTCTTTGCACCCAGCAGGTGGATTGGAGAAACCCTCCTGGAGCTGCCGTTGGGATCACAGCCGAGCTGCCGCTCGCCGCCCGCCCTTCGGCTTTTCCGTCTGGAAACACGACTAGAAAAACAACAAGCGGCCGGTTTCTAATGCAGTCAGGAGAGCTAATAATAGCGAATCTCCGTGCCTCGTATCCAGGATGCTCCCTGCTCAAGAAAAGCACTGAAGCTGGGGGTTATTTGGAGCTCGCGCGCTCACTCGTGGGCGCGCTCGTCTCTAGCGCGGCTGGGCCTGCGGTTTCCCCTGCGCAAGCGGATGCGGAGCTGGCGGGATCGACGGCTCCTTTCCCACCCCCTTCTGGCTGCGCGGCCGCGGAAGGGGAGCCCCGGGCTCAGGGTTTTGCAGCGGGGCAGCGCGCCCGGGCGCTTGCAGGCAGCGACTGGCGCCACCTCCATCCCACAGCAAACTCCGCGCATCCGACCCGCGCTCCGACGGCTCTGCTCAACAGCAGAATCATAGAATCACAGAATGCTTAGGGTTGGAAGGGACCTCTAGAGGTCATCTAGTCCAACCCCCCTGCACACACAGGGTCACCTAGAGCACGTGGCACAGGACTGCATCCAAGTGGGTTTTGAAGATCTCCAGAGAAGGAGACTCCACAACCTCTCTGGGCAGCCTGTTCCAGTGCTCGTGCAGCATGTGCTGCAGATTGGAGAGCCCCTCGCTGCTCGCTTGTCCCCGGCTGCAGCATTGCATTTGCAACTGGAGCTGTTCCCTCCAAATTCCCCATCCACTGCTCTTTTTATTACTAAAAAGCAACTGGTTCCTCCTCTGTTCCCTTTAGCTTTTATTTGGAGGTTATAAAGCATGCAGCTTAACCAGCCCAGAACATATTAGCAACAACATCAGCTTCTGGACACATCCCTTGGCCCCGGTTTCCCAAGCCCCCGGCTGCCACGGGGCTGGTTAACGGTGCACGTCGCGCCCTTGAGCTTCTTCCCTTACGGCTCGCTCGGGTGGACGTTACCTCTGGAGCACATGTAGAGCGTTTAGGGTTTGGAGGTACCGGCCAGGGAAGGGAAAATACGAGACCGAGATAAGGGCACGGTCCGGTTTCCCGCGGAAGGGCAAAGCCTCCTGCTCCCATCCCAGCTCCGTGCTCATCCTGGTAATGCCAGGCGCTCGTGGGCCCAGCTCCGTGGTGCAGCACTCATCGCTGACGGGTTGATGTCCATTCAGACGGGCAAAATCAGGTGAGGTCCGTAGATCTTCTCTACCATCCATCTACAGTCCTGCTTTGTATCATTCAATGCAGTCCTTGGATGGTATCGTGTTTGGAGTCAGGGCTTTTGCCCTCAGTCAGGTCAGAATCAGGAATTGGTTTGGATTTAAGGAACGAGTCCAAAATCCGTCAAGTTGAAGGAATACTTCATTTTACCTGGTCGCAGGACTCATCAACCTTGAGACTGGACCAGCTTTTCAACTCATCTAACCCAACTGCTTGGCCAAGTGGCAGAAATTCACCTGATAACACAGAATATTGTTTGTTACGGAGCCTTAAACTGGGACATTATTGACTGCCTTGTCTTGGTAGGAGCAGAAGGGCTTGGGAAGGAGCATTAACCCTTTCCTCCTCGGAGGTCACACTGACCCCATAGTCCTTTGGACCCTTGGGCTTGTCATGATGGGCTTTGAGTTTGGTATCCGAGCGCTGCGGTCCAGCCACACGTGCTGACCTTCCTGATGGTCCCACCGCCACCTCCCTCCTGCTGGGTTCTGTTAGGTTGTGTTAACAGCCCAGATGGAGTCAGCTGTTTTGTTAGTGCTTTCTCTGCAGCGCGCGACTGAAGCTGGAAGAGAGAAGCTCCGCGGCCACAGAGGGGAAGGAGGCCGCTTGGCTCAATTGCGCGCCGGAACGGGGCATCACGAGATTCACAAGAAACCTCTTTCGCAAGAAAATAATTTTAAAAAAAAGGTCACTTTTGTCCTGTTTATTGAAAACCCTGTGCAGCTTCTTCTGTAGCACGTGGGGGAAAAAAAAAAAGAAATTGTGCTGCAAAAAGCAGGATGCTCAAAGGCAGCTTTTGAATTACAGCAACAAATATTGCAGACTTCTTATGTCAGTAAATGTTGGAAATGGTTTAGGTGGGTGTAAGACCTTCTTGCAAGGTAGGTGTTCAGCAGAGACGGCCACTTGCTGTTTTGGTACTTCTGCAGCATGGCTTAAACTGCAGGGGAAGGCATCTTTCCCCGGGGATTATTTCACCGTGGTGGCATCTTATCTTGCCACTGCACCAGCTCTTTAGCGATCGTATAGGAACCCCCTTGAAACGATGTGATAGCCTTGGAACAAAGAGTTAATCTGTCACTAGTGCAGGCATTTGCTTTGCAATTCATTGTTTCCTCCCCGTTTGCAGCTCAGTTTGCCCATTTATCGCGGAGAGCAGAGATTTAACTCCAGTAAGCCCAGAGGAGGATGGAAGCAGATTAGAAACCGGGGCGGGGGGAGATGTTCGGCTCTGCTGGAATGACTGCAGCAAAATAAATGCATGCTGAGCGCCTGAGCCTGCCATAGGTGATTTGTTAATGGTTTTAGGCTTTGCAGGCATGCAGTTGATGTAGCAAAATTGTCAGGGCCATGGAGAAATCTGCTGATTTCTTCTGGTGTGGGCTCTGAAATGCAGAAGCGTGAAATAGGGATAATGCAAAGCGATGGATCTGAGTGTGTTGCTTGGCACCCCCAAGCAGCATTGGATGGAGCTTGAGATTTTTTAGTTCCTCATCCATGATTAGCATCCGTCGGGGTGGCCACAGAGGCCGTAATTTTCAGAAGGAACTTCCCTACTGAGCAAGAAGTTAAATTTCAGACGAGGGGATTTTGCAACGTTTCCGCGGAGGGTGACGGATGCTGAACGCTTGTGCGCATCCGCGCGTTGCCGTGCGGTAGCATCACATAAACACCCCGAAACGCATTGCAACGAAAGTGCAAATTGAAAATGCAAGTGCTGAATTGAGTTGGGAATCAGCCAAGATGGTCGAGCCCCATGTGTTTCCTCCCAAAATGTTTTCATTTCTGTAAGCGGAAAAATCTTTTGTATGGATGCACCTGTTTTTCCTGCTGGCTCGGCCACGGGAAGAGCATCTGCACATGCTTCAGCGCGGTTATTTCAGCTGTTTCAGTAAATCCAAGCTTCTTGTTGAGCCAGGTCGGCAAAGCAAAGGCAGAAGTAGGTCAGATATTGAAGTGAGACATCATTGTCTTTTCTTCCCAGCCTTTTTCTCTTCCATCTATGTGGGTTGCGCTAACGCCCTAGCGAGTAAAGAGGAGAGAACAAAGCAGGGCAGAAGTGCCAGTGTTTTTCATCTGGGGCTGGTGCTTCAAATCCCTCCATTTAGCAGGAATATTGGGATATTGGGATCACCATCAGCAGATGTGGCTGAAATAAGAAGTGTGAATCAATTGCCCACCTCCCTCCAGGCACAAGGCCCCCCAGAAATCCCTCCCGTCACTTTGCCCTCCTGTGCAGATCGTTTTCCTGCTCTCCTTAAAGTTCTGGTTCCTAGAGGATTTCTTGGTATCTCATAGGGCATCAGGAGTATCTGGTATTGTAGAAACATGGGGAGAGCGAAATGTGGTAGTCTTAAAAATCATTTGGCTTGAAAGGCAGAAAAGTTGGCTGCCTTCCATTGCTGAGGTGGAGGGTTGTATATTTTGGCTTGGTGTTTTTCCATGTTTTTCCATGGAGCTGGTGGCTGATCCTGACCTCCTGGTGGTTGAGCTGTCATGTCATTTTGGGCAAACCCACTCAGTCCTTGGAGAGGACGTAGGAGTCAAAATCACACCTGTCTTTCTAAATACTTCCTTGGCACCATGCATCACTGCGTCTTCTCTCCTCCTGCATCCCTATATCCTTGAGCATCCAAGAGCAGCAGCATCAAAGGTACCTAATCTACTGTGGAAACTAAGGCGGAAATCATTAAAATCCCATATATCTGATGCTGGAAGGCCACTTCTTTTAGCTGCATCCTTGATATCACTGTAGGAAGGGGCCGAGGCTCTGCTTTTGCTCTGGCTGTGGACTTGAGCTCGCAATTTTTACACACTGGTTTTGCAAACTAGGGAGCTGTTGAGTCCCCCAGAGCAGACAACCAGATGAAGAAGGTATCTCAGAAACTTTCGTCAGCACTGAAAATAGCTGGAGAACACACAGGATTAATTGGAGGAGCTGACGATGTCGTGTCGGCACCTGGGGATTGCTGCCGGTCTCAGGAACCGGATTAACGGTTTAAGCTGCAGATCAAGGCAAGGGGTAAAAGGCACCGGCACGTGTGACTGTCACCTTCGGAGAGCATTTTATACCAAAAACGTGCGGAATTGTAACACAACTGGTTTTCGGAACTGCCCCCCAGAACCAGTTTCCATCCTGTCCACATGGATCCATGGGCACACGGCCCAAAGTGACACTGCTCTTGTGTTACTCCTGGAACCTACTGACGGTCTGCAAAAGACAAGCCGGACCAGGACGTGACAAGCACATGCTGAGAGCTGCATTTTTTTTCTTTTTTTTAATCTGCGAGCTGCTCTGTTGATCCCACGGCGGCACCTTTGCAGCCAGTGCACGTGCCCGCGTGGGAGAGTTTCTATTCCGAGCCCTGGCACCGTAATGAGCTCAGAGCTTTGCTCCCCCACCAGCGCCGAAGCTTTAGCAGCCGCTGGTGCTTTTGCATAGGGCCCCCGTAATGCTTTTATTGGAAGCGCTCCGAGCTCACTGGAGCTATTAGTGCACCTGGGTGCCACTTGAAAGCGCCGGAAAAGCGTCCGTGACGCAGCTCGGCGGGTGACGCGGCCCTGCGCGGTTCCCTGCACCGGCGGCACGTGGTCTTGTGGTTTCTCTTGCTAAAGAGACGTCAGCGCGAGCACAAAGAGCAACATGTAGGTGCGTAGAATCCGGAGGAGGTTTAAAGGCTGGAATGTGCCGGGAGGTTTTGCACGGGATTGCAGATTGCTTTGCCAAAGCCCTTTTGCAAAGTCTGGATTCCTTCCTGATTATGATGGGGTTGCACAAAGTTGAAAAATTTGGGTAACCAAAGGGTGAGGGCAAAGAGAGCAAGTGCTGCAGCTTGCAGGGCTGCTCACTTGTGTTCAGGCTGTGTTAAAATAAGACTTTGTGGCCCTTTTAGCTGCACTGAGGTTTCCCCTTCCCAACTCACAGAGCTAACAGTGCAAAGGAGCAAAGAGGCCATAAAATTGTTTCCTCAGCTGCCCCAAAACACTAAGTCCTTGATCTTAGCCTCCTACCTGAGCTGTTTCTATCATCACCAGCGCCTTTTAATAAGAGCTGGTGCAAGGGTTTCTTGATGTGCCTTGGCGCCCAAAGACCCGGTATCGTGGCCCTGCCAGCCGCAGCAACGCGCGAGTGGTCGCCCCAGATAGACCAGCCCCGGCGCCCTGCAGGGCTGGTGCGCCCGGAGCCCCCGCGGCCGCGCTCTTATCTGCTCCCAAAGTGGCACCTGCGGGAACTGCAGATACGTGAGTGTTTGTTACTGCCGGTACCACCAGTATCTTCGCGGAGATGACACCTCGCCTGGGGAGGAAGCATTGCAACCTGCCTGGAGGTTGTGGCAGTCCTCCTTGATGGCCCTTTGGCTTTGGGGACAAGCCGGAGACTTTATCTTTTTTTTTTTTTTTAAATTATTTGTGAGATCCAGAGATGCTTTTGAGTTACCAACAGCTCTGACAGATGTGCGTGGCCATTTCTGCACCGCTTGGCTTGTGTTTTCCCCCAGGCCCTGGTTTCAATGCTCAGTGAAAACGCGAATATCTCATGGGCCGGTGGGCGCTTCCCCTTGGAGTCACGGCGGCTCTAGCGGATTCCCCTTCGCCAGTGGTTTCGCCGAGGCGCTCGCTGCTGGACGCGGTTCCCCCCTGCTTCCAGATCCCTCCAAGTGGCTCTGGTCCCAACCATTGCCCTCAACATCTTTAGCAACGGGCGCAAGTCGAGGGCTGGAAGCTGAGGGTTGGAGCAGATGAAGGAGAAGTCACTGGGTCCTGCTGGGTTCACCAAGATATTAAACCCACAGAGTGAAACGAAGCAACTGTTGGGATCAGGAGCTGCCACTTGGATGCCAAGAGTCTGTTTCCACCTGAAAAAGCTCCATTTGCTGCTACATGAAAAGGCCTCAGTGTTTTCACAAAACAACGAGGCCTCCGTGCGTCGCTGAAGGAAGATTTATCGTGTGGCTCCTTGGCAGCATCGACATCGTGCTGCTTTGGAGCCTGTCATTCCCACGAAAACTCACTTTTCTTCCCTACGCTTTTGCAAGCCACTTTGGTGCCAGAAAACTGGAGTTTGCGTTTCTTCCCAAGCACAGTCACAGCCAGCGCTTGCATCTCGATGTCTCTTCTAAAGGACCACTTGTTAAAAATAAGTAATTTTATTTCCCAGAAGATGCCCGGCAGCGGCATCCATCACTTCGTCCTAATTGACTTTGCTTTTGTCAGCCTTGGCAGCCAAACCTGTCGGGAGAAAAGCTCAAGGAGGGACGATCTCAGCGGCGGAGCAGGGCTCTGCTTGGTGCATGCGGTTGCATTAGAATTGGTGCTGTGTAGATGTTCTCCTCATTGTCCATCCCTGGACGGCAGGAGATTCTAAGAAGAACATTAAAGACTTCACAAAACTGGAGGCTAACGCTCGGAGCATGTTTTCATATAGTAAAGATGGATTTAGTCATAGCTGGAAGTTTCTCAGATGTTCCTCTAGGTCCTGCAGAAGACCAGGAGATCATTCTTAAGTAATTAATAAATCGGAAACACTCCTGAAGTGCTTAAACAGTTGCCAGGCTTTCAGGTCTTCCAGCGAGGGTGGTGAACAGGCAGGGTCAAGCCAGCTGCCTCTTCCCGCGCTTGCAGTCGCTTAGCGCAAACCTTCTCCAAACCTCAGTGTCTCCCCAAGAACCTTGTCCTGAGTGACTCAGCTCCCTGCGATGGAACAGTGGAAGAGCAACGTGCCGTGGCTGCCGAGGAACGTGCTGTGGAAACCCATTTCATCCTCTAGCCAGAGCACATCCTGGACGGGAGATTTCTCTCCACCTTTGCTGCCATCAACATCTTGTTTAGCTTGAGCACCGTGACCTGTCCCAAGGGTGTATTTTCCATGTGTGTCACCCATGTCCATAACATATATTGCTGGATTTCCAGGGTGGCAGCTGGGCCATCTCTGTTTCAGATGCTTCACAGCCTCTTTAGGAGCTGAGTTCTGCAGGAGCTTGGGAAGCTTCTCCCCAGTTGTGTTACTGGGTCAATTCTGGTTGTATTGGGGAGGCTTGGACGGTGTTTGGCTGCAGGTTACTGGCTTCTGCAGACAGCTGTTCCTGCCTCGCAGTCCAAAAATGAACCATCTAATGCCAGGGCAGCCAACATCTGCCATCACCCCCCTGGCCACTGCGCCGGCAGGTGTGACACTGATGTGATCGATGGGCTGGAAACCAAGCTGATGTTCCTTCCAACCTCTTCCTTCCTGGCTGTTGACCTAACCCAGGAGCAGCATCCAAGAGACCTGGCAGATGGAGCTGCTGGTGGAGCTGGTGGCATCGCTCAAGGTTGTGTTGCCTATCCATGAAGACCAAGGGGCTTTCAAAGGGGGTTGGTTCTCTGGATGCAGTTGCAGAGATGTCCTGCTGCCCAGGGAAAAGGTTTTGAGGCTGAAGCCTCTTCTCATGTGGAAAAAGAAGATCAACATGTAATCAAGGGTGGATGAATATTGCCATGATGGGATCTGGGGAGGAAGCAGAGCCCAGTTTAATGGGAACAGGTACAGTGAGAGAAGATCAGCGCATCTCCAAGAGAAGTGTCTTCTCCAGAGCCAGTGTTCACCTCACATCCCCATGGACCTGTGCAGACCCTCCTGGAGAACCAGCAGGAGCCAAGACAGATTTAGCTTCGCACTTAAGGTCGTTCAGCCTGGAGAAGCTCAAAATGGATCAGGGCCCTCCTGATTCCCAGGCTTGAGTGCTGCCGGCGGCCAAGGTGCCGATTAATGCGATCCCCTTTGCGTGCTCAGCGCTGGCTTAGGGCAGCGCACAGGGGTCAGCAGAGTGCGACCATTATCAGCTACGAAACCCGTCTATCTCCTTACCTCTAATTTGACAGGGGATGTGAAAGGAGGTTCTTGGCGCCGGGCCCCGCTGCAGACGCCAGTGCTCACCCAGCGACCGCGTGACGGCGGGAGCCTCAGCGAGCCCCGGCCGTGCGTACGGCTCCTCTTGCTAAGACGCGGTAAAAATAGCCAGCTAAGCAGGGATCTGAGCCTTGAGAAACCGAGGCGACAATAAATGAGTATTAAATACCCAGGACAACATGAGGGCTGGAGATGCCAGTGACCCTCCAAGCGAGCCAGCACTGATTTTCTATTCTTTTCTTGAGCAGGAAATGTCTCAACCGTATGGGAGTCACCTAAAAATGGGGCTTGCAGGTGACACAGTGAAAACGAAGGGTGTCCTACACGAGCGTCTCATGGTGTTTGCCCCGGTGTGGTGATGCTACCAGGAGTTGACCTGGCGTGTGGACGCTCAACACAGCAGATGTGGTCTAGAGATAGCGCCCATCTGCTCTGGTGTCTTTGCACATTGAGTAGGGTGGATGAGTTGCTACCACTGAGTCTTCAGACCACTGAGATTTTCCTAAGAAATACTGGAAGATGAGCAAGAATTTCAAGTCCAGGTGAAGTCACAGTAGGGATTTCTTCAAGGCCAAAGTGTTGGCCAGGGCTTCCTGCTTCCCTGGGCTGCTAGTGGCTCCAAGAGACAGGAACACTGCGGGATGTTTCCTTTTCCTGCCTCGTGACGCCTGCTTTTCCCTCGTGCAGAGGGCCCGGGGCTCATGCTGGTGCACGGGCACCCTGAGAGCATCTTGGGCTCGAGGCAATCCATGACTATCCCACCTCACAAGGGAGTAGCAGGAGTTTGTGTGTTGTTGCAACAACAGTTACTCACGATGCAAAATAGTGGGGTTTTTGCATGGTCTTTAGCCAAAGGGAACGTTCTTGTCTGTCACTGCCAGAGCAGGGGTGGGCAGGAGTCCATTCTGGTGGGTGGGCTCAGCTGGGGGTGACAACCAGCCGTGGCCAAAGGGTTTGGACCATGGGAAGCCTCCTAGTTCCCAGCGATGGCCTTGGGTCAAGCTGCTTCTGGAGACGCTTGGACACCCTGGAGAACCTAGGGCAGGATCTGACCGAGGAGGTCCCTTAGGTCGACGTGGTTTGGGCCAGGGCAGGTGGCACCATTGTCCCCAGAGCTGCATGAGCCTGAGCTTTGACCTCTGGATTCTTCCTCTCCTCCAGGCCCATAGCATCCCAGCGGAGGCCTTTCCTGTTTTTTTTTTTTTCCTTTTTCTTTTTCCGTTTTCCTTTTCCCTACCCCTTTCCACTTTTCCCTCTTCCTTTTCCCTCTTTTCCCTTTCCTTTCACTTTTCCATTTTTTTTTGCCTTGAGAACATTTTTCTTCCCATCCAGGAATCACTTTTAGCATTGAAGCCCCGCAGAGACAAGCGGCAGCTGCCCTGCACTCCTGTCCGTCCATCCGTCCAGCCGCAGAGAGAATCCCTTCAGCAGGGCACAAACGCAGTAACTCCCTGGGATTTCCGGGCTGTTTTGGCTTTTCAAACTCTGCAACCAGCGGAAACCTTTGCCCTTACTCCAAATTTGGGGAGAAAAATGGGAGCTGCCCAGAGCCCCCAGGCCTTTTGACCCCCTGCACTTCGTTAAGGGCCGCCGCTGGCGCCCGGCCTCGCTGCCCGTGCTCACGCTGTTCCCTGTCTCTCCGCAGCGAGAAGCGCTCCCTGCCCGTCTCCGTCACCCACCCGGTGCAGTGCAGCCTGCACGGGCGCAAGTGCACGGTCGCCGTGGAGACGCGCATCGACCAGGCGCAGCCGCACTTCACCCGCCAGCGCGCCGGCTTCGTCCTCTGCGTGCCGGCCAACTAGCGGCCCCGGCCCGGCCCGGCCCGGCGGGACGCAGCCCCGGCGCCAGGGGGTTCTGCGTTGCCCACGTTCTGTTGTTGCTGTTGTTGTTGTTAATAGCGCATGCAGCTCCGGCTTAAAATAACCCCGAGTCTGCATCCGTCCTGGCAGGCCGGGATATGAGGAAGCGGAATTATTCCCAACTCGGCCCCTCTCCCACTCCGATGGCTCCGCGATGCCAAAAAGTGGGAGCCAGCTCCCGCCTGGGCAAATCCCTTGGGAGATGGGAGCTACCTTGGGAAAGGAGGCCGGGAGATTTGCCAGGGCGATGGCACCTGCATGTGTCCTTGTCCCCCCCCACACACACACACAAATGTGCTGCTTTGGAGCCCGGCGTTTCGCTGCCACCCCCTCCCTTGCAGCACCTAGGCCGCTCCCGGTGCCGCATTTCTCCACAGATATTCCCAGCTGGATGGTCATGGCCAAAAGCACCAGTCCGCGGTGACAGTAGGGACCCCCCACGCCTGTTTTTAATTAGCGGAGCCTCGTCTAGCAGCGGCTGCTGCGGTACTGGGACAGGGGGGAATATTTACATATATATATATAAAAAACGTATACATATATATATAAAAAATATATAGGTATACATTATATTATATATATATATATAAATGCAGTGTGTATATATATATATATCTCAGTGTATATGTATATATAGTGTGTTCTGGCACTGCTGGTCAGGTCAGGATCCCCACCCCCCCAGCCGTGACCCAGGTGTCCCCTCCAGTGGCAGCTCCCAGGGCTCCTCCTGGCTCCCGCCGGAGCCTTGGTGACCACGGAGCCGAGGACACCAAGGCCCCCCAGCCCTGCCCCCCGGCTGTGCTGAGACCCCCCAGCTCGGTGCACGTCAGCGCCCGGTCATGGCCAACCCGGCACCTGCGAGGAGAGCCCGAACACTAACGGTGACGACACTGTCCCTGATGAAACGTGTCTTTAGGAAACAGAATATCTGGTCCCACTCTGGTTTTATAGATATACATATATATATATATATAAATATATATATTCCTGTTTTGTCTTTTGCCATAAATTAACTATTTCTAAATCATATTTTGATTTTAAGCCCAGGGCAATAATGCAATGGTTTTTTTGTTTGTTTGTTTTTTTTTAAGATGTAATTCATATTTTAATGGGTAAAAAGCCCAGAACAAAACCTACTCTTCCGGACCTGGCTCTCGTTTACATCGTCCCCCACAGCAATAAACCACCCTGGAGCTGCAGCCCCCCCGCCCGGCTCCTCTCGCGCCGCCCTCGCGACCCGGTGCCGTTTTCACGCTCAAAACATCCCCCCCATATCCCAGCGCTGCCGCCGCCATCCCGACAAATCCCATTTCCCGATGGCTCCGGGGCTAGCGGCACCCAGGGCTGCAGAAAGGACTCGGGCTGCAGCCAGTTTTCCGTGTAATGGATGGTCAGTGCATTTTTATTTAATCGGCACAGTACAAAAATAAATAAAAATAAGGGGGGGGGATTAAATTACAGGCACACTGAGCCCCATGACACAGTCGGTCAGGTTATAAACCACACATACATACAAACGCACTATACACATACATACAGAAAAAAAAATGAGACAAATATAAATTAATCAGTAACAATACCCACCAATTTGGTCAACAAAGAGCTACGGAAGAGATTGCACTAAAAAAAATAAAACATAAAAAAAATAACGTACGCACACGTGTATAATTAGCAGGTTCCAATGTACAGCAATGAAGAGCTTCAAGTGAAAAATAAAAGAAATTAAAAAATAATAATAATAAATGGCACGTTATTTCTCCCTCTTGTTTGCAAGTTCTTTTTTTTTTTTCTTTGAACAACGGATGGCCTAGAACTAAACTAAGACCTGTGCACACGAAGGAAAGAAAAAATAGAATAGAATAGAAAATAAACCCCTTAGTGGCCACCAGGCCTGACAAGGAAACACCAGCTCAGGACTGCGGTACCGGGGTGGTGGCGGGTCTTTGTGCATGGGTGTCATTTTTTTTACAGCCATCTCTCGTTAGGGTTTGTTTTTTCTTTCTCCATTTTTTGTGTGATTTTTTCTCCTTTTTTTTTTTTTTTTTTTTTCGAAAGACCAAAAATTCCCCTTTTTTTTTTTTTTTTTTTTT
>NW_010576448.1:7971-30126 GCF_000705375.1 Tinamus guttatus | reverse complement strand
GCGGGGCCACACGGGCAGGTGCAGCCCGTGGCCCCAGGCCGCGGGAGCCGCGAAGCCCCGTGCGGAGCGGGAGAACAGGGCTCACATTGCCCCCAAACTCTCCCATGCAGCATCTCCGCAAATCTCTTGTCCTGCCACCTCCGGATCCTGTTGTCACCAGAAGTCCCTTCGTTAGAAACGCGCTATGGTCTGAGCAGCAGGAAACTTGTCTTTGCCTAAAATGCCGCTTTTTAAGCTAAGCAGTTTGAAGTCTGAGCCAAGGAGGTTTAACGAGCCCCAACAGCAGAGGTTTTTTCACCCCACTTTTAATCCACTTGGGTTCAAACCACAGGCTCATGGACGCCTCGGAAAATCCCCAAATCCCGGCTTTCCTGGGTCCCAACATGCTATTAACCCTCTCCAAAGTCCTTCCCCGAGCCCAAGGCGGCCAAGGCTGAGGGCAGCACCGTCAGGGCCCAGCTGGGATTTTGCAGTGCCAAGGCCAAGACCAAGGCCAAGTCTCTTGGCTCTGGCAAAGACGTTTTGCTGCTCCCCAGTCCTTAGCTGCTGGTTCAGGACCACTAATATATTTTTCTTGCCTTTTGAGAATAGCAAGCAGCTCTTCACGCTCATGGTGCCCAGGGCACCATTTCCATGACTGAATTTCCACTGATTCACCTAGGATTAGCAACCTCAAGCATGGATTCATATCCGCTGCTAAGGATCGTCGGGGAAATGCTGGCTAAGGGGCCTGAATTGGCTGCAGCAGCTTTTGGGAAGCATCTTACAAGCCCTGTATAGCTCGAAAACCTCCAAGGTTTTCTGTTTTAGGGAAGCGGAGGGTACGAGTACGTGTGGATGGGAAGGTCACAGGCAGCTTTTGGCTCTAGTGGAAAAGTAGCAAGAGCTTAGCCTGGAATCTGAAATAGAACAGAAACAGGCAGATATCACCCCAAAAACCAAAGGTGTTTCTGCCTTTTACCTTGAGAAGCAGCCTATACCTCCACCAACCAGCTTATCCAGCAGTGAGCCAGGCTTTTCCATCTCCTGAGGTCATTATTTAAGGACCAGATTTGTTTCCAGAAAACCTGCATTAGCTCAACCAGACGTTACATCTGGGACGTATGAGTTTGACCCAAGAAATCTATAGATTTTGCGTTGGTTGAGCAGAACACACTAACAAAGCCCTCCGGCTATCCGAGGTCTGGCGCTCTCTCCGACAGGAATTAGAGCCCTTTTCTTGAAAGGCTACAGGTGCATCAGGCCAGCTGTAATTCATCCTTCCCCTGTAATTGAACGAAACACAGAGTAAAAATCGTTTAAGTTTGTAAAGCTCAAACTTGCTGTGCCGGGAACGGGGGAACCATCCGTAAATGTTTTGCGACGCTGCTTAAAGCCTCATCTCCCACACTCAGCATCTCAGAAACGTCGTCCTGTCCCTGCAGACGCTTTTGTGAACGCTGGAGAGATGAGCAGCTCACGTTGCAGGATGCCCTTCGCTTAGCTAGAAGAGAAACCGCACCAAACACGCACATCAGCCGCCTCAGAGAACCAAAGACAGGAGGCAGCTTTTGAAAAAAAAATTATTTTATTGGAACTCATCTGAACATCAGATATACCTGGTGTTGGTTAGCAAGAACCGTTTGTACATTTGATATTGATGGTGCCAAAAACCCAAACAGTGACTGACTGGATGAGATGGAAAGTTTCAAAATAAAATAATTAAAATAAAAACATCAGAGAAGGTTAAAACGTGAATGGAAAGCAGGAAAAAAAAATCAGCCAGTCTAAAGATTCAGTGTGAAGGCAAAATATTTCTTGAGAAAACAGAATCCTTTTACAAAATATAAGTTTAGTAAGAAAAGGTGGAGAGGGAAGGAGAAAAGGGAGACAGAGGGGAGTGGAAAAAAAGGAAAAATGGAAGATGAGCAGGACAGAGATGCAGAAGCTTACACTGCCCAAATGGCATTAAAACCTAGCTAGAAATCTCACCATCAAATGAAACATGCTGGAATACCCCGTGCTCCACGGCCCACGTCTATCGCTCTGGAACAGAAGGGAGGAAGCCTCCCAGCAAGGGCCACGCTGGGCCAGGCCGGGAGCTGCCCGGCGCGCGGGGAGGCTGCTCGCTGCTCTTCCTGCCAACACACGTGGGGAGGAGGCTGCAAACATTTAAAATCTAGACTATTTGAAAACAAGAGCATGCAATACAGGCCTCCGGGGAAAACCTGTGCTGTTCCCTTTGCTAGAAACTGGCCTAATGGTCTAATCGGCGGCTGCAGCGGGTGGCTACTACGGTTTGGGCTGCAGAGGCTCAGGCCGGGCTAGCAGGGCACAATGACAGTTCTGAAGCAGGTTCCTCGGGGGCAAAAGCCTTCAGGAAAATCATTGTGGAGCTGCTTTCAAAGGGGATTAGAGGCCTTCTTTGAGACTGAAAAAAATCGACCAGCAGTCTGTACATTTAGGGTTTTTTGGTTCAGTACAAATGGAATAAACGTGGCTGCTTAAACACCGTCAGTAAGTCTCAGGTTTCAGAGCAGAGGGAGAGAGGAACCAAACTGTTCCGGGCACCTAAGGGTAACAAAACTTTTGTCCCTGCTCAACTCTCTGGCATCCCTCAGGAAGTGGAAAGCACATGTTTAGGTAGTGTAAGCCTTTTTCCTTTTATTTAGAATACCCTCTTTGTTTAAACAATATTCCCCCCCCAGATACAAAGTTCGGCCAGTAAAGATTACATGGAAACTGGAACACGCATCGTATGGAATACAAGATGCACCGGATGAGGAAGTTTAAAAACTTTCCAAGCGAAAAGTAGAACAAAGAAAAAAGTCTCCTAACATTTTCCCAAAGGTTTCACTCTCCTGTCACACACACTCTCCAAATGACAGCTACCAAATTCAATTCTGCAAGAGAAAACAGAGCCACGTCAATTGAGGGGAAGGAAAAGGAGCCCCAAGGACGCAGCCTGCACCTTCGTGGCCCAGGAGACAGGTCTGGAGCACTGCGGCCTCCAGCTCCACTCACCTATGTTAGCTTCTTGGCTTTGTTGTAGAGCGAATCCACTACTTTGCTCATATTCTGAATAGTCTCAAGGGCAGCTTCGTAAGTTTTGTCTACCGGGGGTTCATCGAAGATGATGAGGACTCCCTCGCCTTGGTCGAGGATGCCTGGGAACACAGAGCTGCGGTTAGCGGGGAAGCGCTCGGCGGCTCCCGGCGTTCCCTCGGGGCCTTCCGCGCGCGGGGCTTCCTGACGAGCACTCCCTCCGAAGCGGCAGGTCTGAAGGGGCTAATCCGTTTTATTGGCCTGGCTGAGTAATTCTGTCACACTGCAGCAGCAGGATCCTACCTAAAATAAAGGGACTGGAAGGGATCCTGAACACACAGTGAGGAGATGATCTATGAGGGCACGTCCCCTAACGACTACCTGCTCCCTCCTCCAGGCCCATGTGCGCGGCTCCGCACGCCAGACGCTGGCGGAAGGCAGAGGCTATTTTTAATTAAACTATTTCTAGGTGCCAGATGGGCACTGCAGCTGGGTCCTGCAATTTCCGAGCGATACTCTAACCCACACGTCTCAGGCAGCTCCTATTCATCGGGTCCGATCGAGGGGGTTTCTAAGCTGACACGAGGGACGATGTAAACAAGAACGGAGCCGTTTCCTTGAGGCCTCATTAGCGGAGCAGCCTCTTGTGGTCCCAGGCAAAAGCAAACGGATCAATTATGCTACCAAGATGTGAAGACTCATTCCTGCACGGAATGCGCTCCGGGCACCAAGGCAGAATGGCACGTTCTGCTAGACAACCCACCCATGGATTCACAACTGGCCTTGGACACAGTCGTGGAAAATAAGGAATTAACTGTGGTTTCAGATTTGTGAGAAATTCCACCTCAAGTTTAATGGAGACAGATGAAAAGAGCAACAGGAACAGCCTCCGTGACAACAGCACGCACAGACTCTGCAGTCTTTCTGGCGTGTGGCAGGAACTACCTGTGAGAAGCACAAGGCTTCCCAGCCATCTGAGGACACCTCAGGAGGACAACCTGGGGCTCAAGGATGCTCTGAGGCAGAGGACACTAACCACAACTTTCTTCTCCATAACCTGCCTATGGGTGGCAAGAGTCGAGACTGAAGGACGCAGAGACTCACCATGAAATTTCTTGTCCAAGATCATCTGTGACAGTTTCCTTTCTACATCAGCCTGAAATCAAAGCAGAAGAATTAAAAGCCTCCTGGAACTATACAGATAATTGTGAATTTTACTACTTCACATTTGACAGCTCTGGCAAAGCTTCAGTGAAGCTGTTTTATCACAGAACATGCTGTCAGGACAGATCTCCCCTTGCACGTTGTCCTAACTTTTAACGAGAGCACCAGGACGCCTTTGCCCCTGTTCCACAGAAGCCAGTGCATCTGGCATTGCACATGACTCATTAGGGGCTTTGGAGCCTTGGTTCAGCAAATACTTAGTCAAGTGTTGGCCAAATTGTCAGCAAATCACTCAATATCGAGACTATCTACTGCCCAGTGCAAGTCAGGTGACTCCACGGGAGTTAGTTCTTCCTCTTCTATTCTCTGGACAGAGTTATGATTATCTGCAATCCAAGTTTTACTCAAATGACTATGCATGTGCTAAACACAAAGGGCTGGGCTGGGGAAAGGCTTCACAGATAGAAAAGGAGGAGAGGTGATATAACAACTGTGCAGGCTGGTGCCCACAGCAGTTCCTAACCCGGAGGGCTCAGGGACAGTACTGGGCAACAGCACTCCTGGGTGCGACTGACTGGAGGCTATAGTGGATTCTCCTAAGATTCAAATGTGTTCGGATTGTCTTTAAAGCAGTTTGTACAGCAGTCAGTGTGACATCCCCAGCGAAATTCCAGCCAGAGCAGGCTCACGAGGATTAAATGCAGGTCAACAGGGTAGACTGAGGTGATCATGGGCTACTACAGCAGAGGAAGATCTGTCTTCCATAAGGAAGCGAGTGCTGACAAAGGGACCAAGACCCACGCGAAGAAAGGAGATGTTACAGGGAAGCCTTCGAGTAGAGGTAGCCAGTCCAGTGACCCTGGAAACTGTCGGTGTTAAGTTCAGTTCTCCAGAGTGACGTTTGCCTCTAACTACTGCGGAGCCGACCTGCCAGGTTTAATATCCTGTATTTGTTTCCTGGCGGTAAATGCAATTTGACCTCCCAATTCCTTTGCCCTTAAGACATCCCACTGACTTCTAGCAACGTTCTTACCTTTGAGAGCTTGATGAGGCTGGATATGTGTTCAATCTATGAGAGAGATCAGTACAGATAAATGAGTCTTTAGCTGCATCTTTGATAGGCAACACGGGTATGGGGCTCTTCCACGTAACGGTTAAAGGATGTGTCAACACTCTGGGCTAAAACCACTTTTCTTTACAGTTTCAGCTCTATCAGATTTCATATCCAATCCTAACTGAAGATGGACTAGACATGAGCCAGACAATGAAAGTCATTTCACTGTTAAACATGAAATAACTCATTTCACCTCCCAAATTCATATTATTCCAGCTTTACCCCCACCCTAAAAGAGACACCGAAAGTCATTACTTTACCATTACCTTACAGCACCCATTTACTTATCATTTTTCAGCTAACTTGATGAGTTCTGAGCTCTGGATGTGCTGAGCAGCCATCAGAGATTACTCTGAGCAAAAAGTGTTCTGTATGGGAGCAACTCCCTCATCCAGCTGCACATCACTAGCTGGGGGACGGAGCTTCAAGCACTTGGGGTGCTTTTTGGAAACATTTACCTGTACTCTGGAGAAGGGTTCGATGACTCTGATCAGATTCTGTTCCAATAAGTTATCATAGAGCTTAGCCAAGTGAGTGTTTATGATAGGGTCGTCCCTGAGCTCCACCTTATAGTCTGTCAGAGCCTGCAGGAGACATAATGGGAACAAATAATGCAGACAGGAACTGGTCTCCTGAGGCTCTCCGAGGGTGAAACACAGTCTTCCCTCCCTGCCCGGCACAGTATCAGTGGTTAATCCAACCCCATGACTTAGCTAAAAGGCCAGGAGAGCCTCACAGCCTTTAAACATCTGGCAACGAGCAGTCGCATCCTTCCAGTGCTGGAGCTCAGTAAGGCAGAGCCTCCGGCTTTCACCCAGGAAACGGCACAACGGAATTGTGTCCTGACACGGGAACTCCCTCCTTCATCTTGGCAGTGTTCTCGCTGTACTTGGGAAGACTTTTAGGAAGCTGCAAATGCCAACGTGGGATTTGCAGCACGAAAATTACAGGAAACCGGTTCAGAGTTGGCCCTCTAAAAACCCCAAATCTAGTTTCAAGCAAGCTCCTCCTCCCTGTGCTGCAAGAACCATTGATTATGGTAGTGTTTGCTTCAGTCAGACTGCACTTGGCACAGTGCAGTGCCAAAATAACACTTTGCTGTTATTTTTCCATGCTGTAGGATATAAAAATTCCTATAACTTTCCACACAGACTCTGAATGTCTCGTCCAGCCAGATCCCCTCTTTCTCTCTTCCTCCATACTCACCTTTTCAAAATCTGCCAGTGATCGGTTCTTACTGGCCTGTGCCACACATTTTAATGCTTCTGTCTGCAGAGAAAGAAAATGACAGCAGGTTATTTTTCTGGATGCCCCCTCTCAGTGCTATTATGACAACTGTGCATTTCATAGAGAATGTGCTTAAGAGGCAGAGGGAATGTTCCTTTTGCCACAAAGGCCCGTCAATTTTACTTCCACACACACTGAGTAAGAACAGCTGCTAATAAGGAGAACATATAAAACAGCTGCAGGACACGCAGCATGAGCTCAGCTTCACGGCAACAAAGAGCTCGAGTTTTGCAGTGCGTAAGAACACCAGCTGCAGGTCCTATCGGGTTGCAGGTTGGGAGCAAGATGGATACAATTGTTGAGGAAAACGCATGTTTTGGCACTTGCCTAACCTGTGAACACAGCCATTTTTAGCCCTTAAGTTGTATTTCTCTTTTGGAGCATAGCATTGCCTCAACTGGGGAACAGAAGCATGAGAGAAATCTGACAAAATAATCGGCAGCATCAAAAAATATATATTGTCTTCTCAACAGTTGCTGAAGGGAAGAAAAGCCAGCCCCATCCAAACTACCATACTGATACTACGCAGAATTGTAACCCCACTGGGCCAAGAGTTTCCAAGTGGAACTCGGGCTCTCTGCTGCCGGGAGCAGCTGAGACTCCCCCATGCCCACAAGGAGCCTCTGAGGCAGGAGCGGGGCTGCCTGTCACGACCCAGCAGGGATGACAGAACCCTCCACCTCGGGCTCCTTTTCAGGCCCCTGTGCTTTCTGCCCTCATCCTGCTCTATTAAACAGCCTCTCCAGCCCTGCGTGAGGTAGGTGGCATTAGCTCCTGCTCCAGCCTCAGACCCTGGCACTCCTGCCTCTTGGTCCCGGGCTTTATTTAGGCATTTGGGGGTTTAACGCAGGGGTGGCATTCACAGGCTGGCAAGTTGTCATGTTAGAATAAACAGTTGATTTCAACAAGTCCCCAGTTGTTTGGCTTCCACCTTATAGTCATCTGGGTCTCAAACTGCTCAGCTATGCTGCTATGAACAGATCTTCAGGACTTGCTAAGACACAAGTTAAAATAACGTGAAACTCCTACTTAAACACCACAGGTCTGTGGCTGCAGCACAGTTGACTAGAGTTGAGCTGACAGTACCTTACAGCATTAGGCATTTAATAATTCCTAAGGAAATCAGGGAGCAAAAAAGCATAAAGAGAAAATGAAGTGAGAAGGGCCACATTCGGCTGGTAAAAATCACTGTATTTCCTTCACAGTAAATTGATTATGGTAATTTAATCAGTTGGATCTGGCTCAGGATGCTCAGAAATGATTATATTAAATTCCAAAGCACAGCAGCAACAAAACTTTGGAGACTTGAGAACTTTTTGGTATGAAAAGCACAAAAAGAATTAACAAAAAGAATAAAGAAGAATATTCTCAAAAAGAAAACGAAAGTAGAAAGGATTAAGTTTCTATACCTGTCTTCCTGCATACCGCAGAGCAAGCTTTCCACTCACTAATGCCTGCACATCCTCTGGGCTAGACAGGGGAAGGAAGGGAAAAGAGCATTTATTCAGCAGCATGACCAGCTTACATCTACGTGTGTCTCAGGAATTCCCAGTTCATAGGCAATTACTAAACTTCAAACATTTTGTATCAGAAAACTGAGTAAGTTATAAACAAACAAAACAAAGACCGTAAACCCAGAGTAAATCTTGTTTGCTTCAGAGTTCTTAGTAACATGTCTTATGTAGGACAGGTCTTTCCCTTTGAACATAGGAAATGTTCTTTGCAGAACCATTTGCCACTTACACGTTAAGCATAATTTTGCACAGTAACATGTATTTCAGTGCAGTGATGGCTTTAGGGTTGTCAATTGAATCATATCCCTCAAATGCCTCGTAAAAATATGAATAGGCTGTTTTCCAGTCCTTCTCTTCTGCTGCATGGATAATTCCTGTTGGAAGGAACAACAGACAGATATCAGAGTTTATTCTGAATGTGACTGGAAGAAGTGAAGTGAATCCAGTTGCCCAGTGCTTCATCTGCATTTCAATAAGAATTCTTTCTTTGATCCTCTTTACCTTATTTCTGCCAGAAATGCTGAGCATCCATGTCCTTTCTTGAGGACAGTGGGTGGCAAACTCGGAAGAACTCACAGAAAAAATGTGATTCTCCTGAAAAAAAATCAGTGCCCCTTCTCGTGTGCCTTGTGGGTTATCCTTCCCACCACTGCTCATCTGATATTGCGGGCACTACTGCCAGACAGGGGGCTTGGGGAGGAGTTAAGACAGACAAAGTCTGGGTGCTTTGGGTAAGCAAATTAGGTCAGAAACAGCGTTACAGTGACACTAACATGGTGCGGCCTAGAGAGGTTATGGAATCTCCATCACTAGACGCTTTTAAAAATAGCGTGAATAACCATGTGTCAGGAACAATGTAGTGATAGTTGACCCTGCCTTGAGGCAGCTGGGCAGACTGGCGGACGTGCTGAGGCCCCCTCTGGCTTCGTTTTCTGTGATTCATTCAGGAAGGAACAAGGCTCAGTCAACGGCTGCACGACTAGTCCGAGACTTTGCGCTCCTCGTGAAGGGCTTTACCTGACTGCATGTCCAGCGCTGCCTGCAGTTTAGGTGGACAGTAGATTGCATTGGCCGTAGTTCGTGCGGAGGTTAAAGCTGCTCGTGCTTTTGGCAGGTTGCTCAGGGCATGGTAAGTCTTGCTTTCCAACAGCTGCACCTCCACCAGCAAGGCTTTGTCATCCATCTTTTTCAATTCCCGGAGAAGCTGGGAACCTAGCGGTGGGGAAGAACAAGGATCTTTGCGACCTGCTCTGCATCTGCTGCCTGCGACCACACAGACCAACACACTACAGAAAGTCAAGGATGGGCTGCCCAGTTCAGACCGTCTTTCCGACACCACCGTCCCAGAGCACAGTATGAGGTAACATTCAGGGCTCCAAGCAAAGCCAAGATACTGCCTTTTCCCACTTCATATCCCTACGGTGAGAAATGAGGATTTTGAACCAACTCCAAAGAATTTGGGCATGGGGAATGTTTTAAGCACAAGACATCTACAGATCAAATTCAAGTCTTGCACCTTCTCTTCTGGCAGGAAGCTCGCAGAGGTAAGAACCTCATCCCCACCTGCTGCCCTTGGCAGAAGCTGGTAACTACAGCTGGATCTGCACAGCGAGGCGGAAGGGCAAGGACCCTCTCCAGAAACACCCTGTAGAAGCTCATGGTCTCCCCAGCTGCAGACGCAGCCAGGACCTTCTTGACCGCATATGGAAATGCGCACTCAAATCCTCATGTCCGGACAGAACTTTTGGAGCTGGTACGGACACCCACAACTCCCCAGCTTGTGTTGCTGTCATTCAAGTTGTTACATTGATTAAGCACACCATTGGTGCGTGGATTCGGTTTAAGCCCAAGGTCAGTACACATCTCAGACCAACTCTAACCTGCTCCTGAAGTCCACGTGTCAAAGTACTTAACTTTACACTCTGAGTGGCTACAAGTCCCCTGGGTGACTGGACATCCCCCATGTTCTCGCTGCCACAGTTATGGGACCGCATTGAAGCCACTGCCCGCGGCAGCACTTGTGCCCGTGTCAAGGCAGCTCTCCCTTCACCCGCTCAGCCCGCTCGCGGAGCTGGCAGAGCAGCCTGTGCAAACACCCCGTAGCCTGCTGAGACCTCGTCCCATGTCACCGCAGTCATTAGTAAAGCACCAAAGGGCAGTTCAGCTGGGTAAGGCGACCTGCTTTACTCTGCTTTATAGCAGAGGAGGAGAGTTCACATGCTTAATTACCATGTCACAGGTGGTGGACAGGCAAATTTTTTAAAGCCTCACACTACTTCACAAGAGGTTGTCTAATTATGTCCTTAAGAGGTTTGCCATTTCTTGGCATTACTAGTATTTTTATAGAGGCCACTTTTGAGCAAGCCTAAGAATCCTTGTTTCTCCCTTCAGTTCCATTGGTAGCACACCAGTGTAACAGGAGGAGCCAAACCTGATGGCCTTGAACCAGACACGCTTCCCCTTTGCTTCCAAAATTATTTGGAATTAAGACATTGTGAGAACAAAGAAATGTCTTAAATGTCTTTACCACCAGGTTATAGTAAAAGTTGGCAGATTTGGTGCAGCCCTCAGAATTTAATGTCCGACTCCTACCAACTTAGCAAATTGCAGGAGTTGGTCATTGCTTGTGTCAGATTCAAGAACTACTACTACCACCTAGTGGAAAGCTTACCTAGTTGCAGTGCTTCTTGGTACCTCTTGGTATCGAAGTACAAAGAGACCAGCCTCGCCTGGAGAACAGAAAAGGAACTGCTGTGAGGAAAGCCAGAGAGAGGTAGTACAGGTTTATTGCGTAAAATTAAACTTTCTGGTTTTAACTGCACAGATTTCACTAAAATAGTATTGTATTTATTACATTTTACAGCCTAATTTTGCAAGCTCTACCATTTGGAAGATCCGTTAGATCTAAATATCCTTGGTAAAAGTGCATCTATTAAGTGGCCAAACTTAAAATAACCTTTATTGTCTTTCCATTACATACACAAATAAATGGGCAACATGCTAGAAGTTCTCTACTTTTATAGAAACTGAAACTGCTAAAGGGAAGACTCTTATCACACAGTTTGGGATCCGCACTGTTACATACCTCCAAAGCCTGGCGTAGAAACGTCCTCTTCTCTGATTTGGCCCATTCAATACACTCTAAACACAGGTCGACCTTAAAGGAAGCAGAAAGAAATTTGTGAAGCTGTCCCTCCTTAAAACAGCAGGAGGGTTCAAGCATTTCCCACAAAGCAACCCAAAACCCAGCAAAGCCTGAATCTCCACACCACGGTTTCACGAGTCCACGCACTAGCACGGCCAAATATCAAATCAGTTTTACTTTAAATGTGCCTGGAGATTGGCCAGCAGCCTTAGGAGCAGACTTTGTAGTAACTAATATGCTTACCCCAAGTGTTTTGATGAACCATAGTCCTTCCCAGCTAACGTGTCATTTACCATTGACTAGAGCAGGCAGGTCAAGAGTGCAAAGACCTCTGTTAAGCCAGGAGTCGATGGCAATCACACAAAATAGAGTTTAGCCTCAGGTATCATCACGTCGACACCACGATCTACACTCACAGAACCGTCAGGCGAAATGAGGCAGAATGACCACAGCCAGCGCCAGAGACTTGCATTATTCCCGTTATTAAATTAACTTCCTGCTCCTCATAACTGATGATCACTATATTATACCACTTATAGCACATCCTGCAGCAGAAACTGAAGTTCAGAAGGCAATTATGTTGTAGTTTAAGCTTTAGTTGTCACCAAAGAGACACCACCTTCTCCCACTGCTCTTCTAATGCAATTGGCTTCCAGTAACTTTTTCTGACCACCAATGACAATTCTCCCACAGTGTAATATGAAAATAAAGATCCAGTTTCTGAAGTTTCACCAGTTAAAAATTACTTCTGGATTCCTCATAGTACATCTTAAACAGCTGTGTTTTTGTTTGAAATAAAAACATCTGGGTATGTGAGAAGTGATTCTGCCTTAGGGTGAGGGATGGACTGAAAGACTTTGACATCTCTTCCAGGCTTGTTTTGCACCATTTCATTTGGCCATGGAAAAAACAGTGTTTTTAATTGCTCTAGAACGAAAGAAAAATGAAGTGCATGTGTTTTAGGGCCTAAATATAAGTCACACTGTGTACGTATGGCATAATGCAAAATGACAGCCTTCGAACCAACAGGATATGGAACTGCTAAAGGTGCAAAGCAACAGAGGTGCCCAGATCCACTACCTACAACCGAGTGAGGCGCCCATGGATACTCAAACCTTGGGAGTCTTGATACACTTATATTGGGGAAGCAACAAGTTGTTCCTCTGCACTTCGGCGAGGCAGGAAGGTATCCAGGAGGCTGGCGTCGAGGGCTGTGCAGGTTACGTGTTTTAGTTCATTAACGGTTCAGGTTTAATGTTTGAAAGCGAATGTTTTGACTGGCAGGATCACATCTCCATGGGCATGACTCCGAGCCGCGTCCTTGTCATCAAACGGCACCTTTTGCGACCGCATCCGAGCAGCGTATTTCAGAGACACTCTGAAGCTGGTTATTCTCCCCTGCTCCTTAAGGGCTTTGCTTCTCACCCGCACACGCACCCCCATCCCAGCCCACTTCTCTTAACCTCTTCAGTTAAATCAAGGACAAAAGGTCCTTGTCCAAAAGTAATCTGGCTAAAAAAAATCCCTATTCCAGGGAGTTAATGAGAATGAACTAAAACTTGACTAGGCACTTAGCCTGAGTGAGTTTTCTAAGACCTTAAACGCTGGCTTCTCTAGCTCTGTATCATCATATTTTGCTCCCACTTATGTATCGGTGCTACATGGTTTTGAGAAACAGATTCTTGCTGTAGCTTAAATCTCACCTCCTGTCCTGTTGCTGCCTCCATATCAAGGAACAAATCGAGCAGAGATCGGACTAAACGGGCTGCCTTTGCTTTGCTGATGGAGTTCAAGAAGGGTCGAACATACTTCAGAAGTCCCCCCAGCTCTGCATACAGGAAAAAGAAAAAGCAAGTCATGAAATAGCCAAAAGTTACATTACGAAGGGAGCATTTCACATATCTGCACACAGCAATATTTACTGCACCAAAAATCTGATAGCAATCTCTCAAAATCACACAAAGGAAAACAGTGAAAACGTCACCAGAGAGAGTGTGTAGCACTAAATGAGATGAGTGGTGGGTTCTAGCCTTACACACACAGCACACGTCTCCTGTTGCTCTGCTTAAACTGATGATAAAACTGTTTTTAACTGCACTGGACTCAGGCACGTTTGAAAGATGTCCTGTCTGTTAAACGCTTTGAGATCTGCACATAAAAGTGACAAGTGGGGTGACATTTTAAGCATGTTTATTGACCTACAATTTAAAACCTTCATCTGCCACACGTACCCACCCAAAGACTCCACTGCTCAAAAGGTTGTATTTCTTAATGCTTCGTCAGCTCACCTCCTATGGTTAGAGCTCCGCTTACTTAACCGAGTGCATTAGGCTGCACATTAGTTTACACCTCGAGTCTCAAGCTAACAAAGGAGACATCCTTCTTTAGGAAGAAACACCCCAAAACGTCACTCCAACCTACAGCCTGAGGGAACGTGCCAGGCACCAACACAGCAGCGTTGTCACTCGAATCAAGGGAGCAGGAGGGCGTTACACACGTGGTGCAAGCTGCACCAGTGGAAAGTCTTCTCCTGCGATAAACACCGCGCTCTAGGGGCAAGTGGGGTTTTACGTGGAAAACGATCCTTGCAGCAGATTAGCACCACGCAAGTGCAGGGTTGGGTGCTGACTCACAAAGCGGCGGGGTCACACACCGGGATCACAACTTATTTCCCAGAGAATGTGAAGCCTCCTCCAGGCGTCGGTAGATCCAGCGCTGCCATGATTGCAAGGTTTGATAGATAAAGCAAAATAAAAAACTATATGCAACGATTCGGAAACCTTATAGCAAACTTGCAACAGAACCAAAACTAAAAAGAAAGCTTTCTGTAGGGTTTTATTTCACATAAATCAAAGTGCTTAGAGGGGCAGCAGCAGCATTTCAGTTTTGAAAGAACCCACTGAAGAGAGCTGAAAGAAAAGTTTGTTTCACATTTCACTTGGTATTAATGCAAAAGAATTATCCCAGAACAACACGGTAACAGTACCTTTAGAAGGCTTTTTTAAAAACATTCTCAACCTATTCATTTTAAAAGTTAAATCAAACCTGATACAATTGTATTTCTTAGGTCGTTGAGAGATTGAATGCACAGCATACTCTGTCCCAGTTGCTAATGGAGGTGCATCAAGCTTTACGCAACTGGAAATGCAGCTTTCAATCAAATGCAACTTATAAATCTTGAGAGTGCCTTTCAGGCCCAGAGGAGCCTTATTTTCCAAACAGCAAGACAACAAACTACGATTCGCTCTACAACGAACTATTAGGACTCTGCTTCGGGAGCAGAACAAATCCTTATGTGTAAAACGTCATAAAAGTTCTCCTTTCTCTGTGCCTAAAAATAAAGGCCTGGATTTTTCCAGAGCTGAGCTAATGCTAACGTAACTTTGAAGACTGAGCCCCGCTGAACAACAGCTTCCACCGGCACCGGGTCTGTGCGACGAGGATCTGCGGCTGCGCAGGGACACGGCCCCCGCTCCGAGGACGCCCGTGGCACCGGCGCACGCGAATCCAGATCATGTGAATGAAAAGCAAATGTGTTCCTCGATGGTTTCCACACACGGGGAGCCGCGCGCTCTGACAGCAGCTGGCGGCTGCTCTTCCAGCATCAGCAGCACCTCAAAGAGGTTTGTTCTGCAGAGCTGCCCTCTCTCGATGCGCGCTCGGAAAGCTGGGCTCCAGGTCTGCTCCTTGCCCTTGCAGGAGAAGCGGCTGCTGGCAGGTCTTTACGCTCTTATTTCTTCCTTAATGCAATATAAGCGCTCAAAAATACACAGCTTCCACACAAGGAGCCAGCCCGGTTCTTTTCAGGCCAGGTCACTATATCCTTAGCTTGGAGCTGCTTTTCAGGCTTTCTTATCAAATTCCCAGAATAAACAAGACTCCACCAAAGTCCATCAATTCTCGAGCAAGACACAGCACCACTTTTCACACTGTGGGTTGCTGCACTACACCAGCTTCTCAGGAGTGACTAAACACACTTTCTTCAATGCACAACATACACTTCCACAAAAGCAAGGAACTTCAGAACAAAAACCACATGGAAAGTACCGCAGTCCTCATCTTTCTGCACACTTGCTCAACAGCTGCCTGAGAATTCACTAATTGCAAGCCGCCAGCTAGGAGATCCATACGCTTTGCAAACTGTAAATTCATACATGAAGCTGAAAGTTCCCATAGAAATTTCTCTTTGCCATCAATGGAACTATTTTTAGGAGCTTTTTTTTTTAAGTCAAAGCAACGCTTGCTAAAGTGGTGTGATTGACAGCTTGAGAGAGCTGACAAGCAGCAGCCCTGGAAAACGAAGCCTGTTGTCCACCCTCAGAAACAGCCCTTCCACCGCCTATGGAGCCACTCACCGCAGCTCCTCACCTGAAGAGGTTATTCTGATGCCTTAGGTTTAGGCAATGCTACAAAACCTAGCACTGTGTGAAAAACATAAATATCAAACCTTACTCTCTATCCTGCACATAAAGACAGGGTTATTTGTATTTGGCTGCTTGTTTTTAGAGAAAGACGGTAGCCCCGGAAAGGTTAGTGCTCTAAAGACTACAGCTGTGTTTTGCAGAGCGGCGCGTCCTCCTGCGCCGGCGTCTTTAGGAACAGGCGAGGGGGGTGCTGGTCTTGACGGCTTGTCACTCCTATCCGTCTACCTGACCCTGGAAAGAGGAGAGCAGGAAGGTGGTGGTGTCTTTCCCACAGGGCCAGTGCTTCTTTCAGCTCCTTTCTTCCTCCCTGAGCTTCACCAGAAATCTCCAGAAAGCAAAACGTGGGGAGCTCACTCGGATGCACAGATACGGAGCTTCTGGATGTTGCCCAATTCATTTCTTTCTGTTCAAAATCCACTTGCTGTGCAGTTGAGCCTGCTCTTCAATGGAGATCAGATACACTTTACGTTTACTCCTTCATAACCTGGATTTGATAAATTAATGTCATTTTGAATGATTTAGCTTTCTGTATGAAAACTGCTAGATAGCCCTGCAGCGAGTGTACACTGAAGTTCTTCCTACTCGGGTACCAGACTTAGGCTTAAACTCAAAAATACGCAAATCCTGCAACAGAAAGTAAGCCTCAGGCACCTAAAAGATCTCTTTTCCTAGGCTTCGTAGACCAGCTCCACATAAATTATTTCCTTCAAAATCTGATTGCTCTTCTCAGGATTTCTCCCTCTACAGCCCCAAACGACCCCTCTTGGTGCAGGTACAAAGTGACATTTCGTTACCTCCCCAGAAGCAAACCCCAGCAGGCAAAGGACACGCGTGGGACACAGACACCTCTACAGGAGCTGGCTGACCAGGGTCCCTTAAAATTCAGTTACACAAATAAGCCCTTTTGCACCCCGCGTCGCGTGTCCCACACCAAACACTCGCTGTAGGAGGAGACAAACCGGGTGCTGGAGGGGGTTGTTTTTCTCCCCTGACTATAAAGGCAGCCCAGGCTGGAAATCAGCTGCGTGCATCTATAGTTAGGTAAGATGAATAGCACCTTTGTTTCCAGCATCGCTCTAAGTGCGAGTAATCTACTTTGTCACAAGCTCTGTTCAATTGCAAATCGCAGCGGGATCAGTGTCCAGAATGCTCAAACACATGTAGACGTGGGCAGATCGGTTAAACGGCCAAGTCAAAATATACGTTTACAAAGGGAGCGGGACAAAAGGTCCGGGTTTCTGACTAAATATAAAACTGTGATCTTGATCAGCTGTTATATGAGACCTCGCACTGCTCTCCATGAAGCACTTTACCATCCGCTCTGGCATCCAGCTGAATTTCAGGCTGATTGAACGCTCCGCGGGCCAGTTTTCCCCAAGCAGTTTCAGTCCGTGGAAAGCCGCTTCCCGTCCTCACTGCTGGGCACACGTAGGAAACAGCAGGGCTCCGGCAGAGCCGGGCACCCGCCGCGGCCGGGGAGCATCAGCTCTGAAACACTCGAGGTGAAAGGTGCTCCCGAAAGGCAAGGGCGGTTCCCAGAGCAAAACACAGCGGAGCTGCGGCCCGCCAAACACACCCGCTGCCTTGGGCTCCCCAGCAAACAGAAGCTATGAGCAGATCCTACTGCAGACCATCCAAGAGGGAACGTTCCTCCACGTCTGCCTTTTCACACTCACAATCGGAGGGACTGTCAAGTCTTGCTCTTGCATAGAGCCGGCCAAGGATTTTCTGTTGTAATGTTGTTTCAGCAGATGAATCAATTAATTGAGAAAGAAACTGCTGCTGAGGAAAGGTGTTTTGGACAAATTTTCCTATTTGAAACAAGGGTTTGAAATTTTTAAAAGGAAATCAAAGGAGAAATTTCTCATATCCAATACAACGACTCATCAAAACCACACTTTCATAAAAGCAACACTTTCACAAATGACACTTTCCAACGCACCAGCAATCGTTTGGAATATCGGGGTATAAAGTACAAGATTCGTATTTTGTTGTTTTCTCTAGTTTTCTACTTTCTGCCCTGTCTCTCACGGGACAGTAAACTTTTCCTGTCTGACCCTGCTTTGATTTCTATCCTGTGGAATAAAGAGGCTAGATTTCTTGGCATGCAGATGTCTTTTTTGCAGCACCTCCGTTGCTTATTTCAGGCTCACCTTCTGCTTGCCCAGTCTTGGCCAAAAGCGACCCCAGTTCCAGGATGCTCTGTTCTTTGACTTGCACCGCTTCTTCGTCATTTTCCTGGACATCACGTTTCACTAGAGAGAAAAAGTTACCTTTAATACAGTTAGACAACAGTGGAATTCAGCCTGGCCTGCAAGGCTGGAGAGCAGAGAGTTTAAATGCACAGCTTATAAATGACTCTCTATCTTTGCTACAGCATTTTATCTACACTGGTAAGTAATGCAGATCTTAACCCAGCTAATTGAAAGATACAACTGTATTGTCACAATTGAGAATATTTAAAGATATAAAGTCATCTCACTAAGCTTGGCCACCTGTTCAGGTCTTATTCAAAAAAGACAACGACGAAGGCATAAACCCAAGTAAAAGAAATTTAAAGGTGGATTTCCTGATGTTGCCACCTTGCATACGAAGTTACAACCACTTGGTCAAAATGTAGCACAGCTCATTTGTACTGAACCACGAGTTACTGTTTGCAGGGAGGCTACAGGAACCTGCTACAAACACCCCGGCTCAGCCCCGTGTCGGCTGCTGCAGCCGCCGCTTTTTGCACCCGGGCGCCAGAGCCCGCCCGCTGCCCGATGGCAAACTTTGACAAACCAGCAGCGCCCTGGGTCGAAATACCAGCAACTTCGGCTCCAGAGCACGCGGAGGGGTCGGCCAACACGCAGCACCGCTGCAGCCTGTGTTTACACATCAATCACATACAACCTAGGCACAAAACACACTTTCTTCCGTGCAGCTTCTGCTCCCCGCGAGGAAGGTGGAGACACTCGTCCCTGGCGTGCCCCGGGCAGCTGGGTTGCTCCAGGCTCTAAGAGCAGACACCAGCGCGCAGCCAAACAGGCAGCCTCAGCACCACGGAGGGCTCCGAGGCTCTCGGCGCGCGGAGGCCTCCAGCGCCGCAGGGGAACACGCGGGAGGAGAGCAAGGAGCCTCTCCGGAGCTGCCTGTGGCCGTGCTCCGGGCTCGGCCCCAGCGCGGCAGCCCCCACCATCGCGAGCCGAGAACATCCGCTGCCCCTTCATGGGCAAAAACCAGAGAGAAGTTTGAAAGACCAAACTTTTCGAGGCCCCTTTCTGGGTCCAAAACGAGAGCTCGGACATATTTATTGCCAGAGCCGGGGAAAAGACACAGCTCAGGGCATCTTTAACAACGTCTCCACAGCACAAGCTTTTTCTCCTTTTTCTCCTTTTTCTCCTTTTTCTCCTTTTTCTCCTTTTTCTCCTTTTTCTCCTTTTTCTCCTTTTTCTCCTTTTTCTCCTTTTTCTCCTTTTTCTCCTTTTTCTCCTTTTTCTCCTTTTTCTCCTTTTTCTCCTTTTTCTCCTTTTTCTCCTTTTTCTCCTTTTTCTCCTTTTTCTCCTTTTTCTCCTTTTTCTCCTTTTTCTCCTTTTTCTCCTTTTTCTCCTTTTTCTCCTTTTTCTCCTTTTTCTCCTTTTTCTCCTTTTTCTCCTTTTTCTCCTTTTTCTCCTTTTTCTCCTTTTTCTCCTTTTTCTCCTTTTTCTCCTTTTTCTCCTTTTTCTCCTTTTTCTCCTTTTTCTCCTTTTTCTCCTTTTTCTCCTTTTTCTCCTTTTTCTCCTTTTTCTCCTTTTTCTCCTTTTTCTCCTTTTTCTCCTTTTTCTCCTTTTTCTCCTTTTTCTCCTTTTTCTCCTTTTTCTCCTTTTTCTCCTTTTTCTCCTTTTTCTCCTTTTTCTCCTTTTTCTCCTTTTTCTCCTTTTTCTCCTTTTTCTCCTTTTTCTCCTTTTTCTCCTTTTTCTCCTTTTTCTCCTTTTTCTCCTTTTTCTCCTTTTTCTCCTTTTTCTCCTTTTTCTCCTTTTTCTCCTTTTTCTCCTTTTTCTCCTTTTTCTCCTTTTTCTCCTTTTTCTCCTTTTTCTCCTTTTTCTCCTTTTTCTCCTTTTTCTCCTTTTTCTCCTTTTTCTCCTTTTTCTCCTTTTTCTCCTTTTTCTCCTTTTTCTCCTTTTTCTCCTTTTTCTCCTTTTTCTCCTTTTTCTCCTTTTTCTCCTTTTTCTCCTTTTTCTCCTTTTTCTCCTTTTTCTCCTTTTTCTCCTTTTTCTCCTTTTTCTCCTTTTTCTCCTTTTTCTCCTTTTTCTCCTTTTTCTCCTTTTTCTCCTTTTTCTCCTTTTTCTCCTTTTTCTCCTTTTTCTCCTTTTTCTCCTTTTCATTAATTTCTACATGTCACTTATTTCTACATCACCACATGCCCAGGGGTGAAAAAGGACAAAGGAAGGGAACCCAACTCCGCCAGGAGGCTGGGACGAGGAGCGCGGGCGGCAGTGGAGGGAGGTGCAGCCCAGGGCTGGGCCTCGCTCCCCTTCTGCAATCCAACCCACCCGACACGCGGGGAGGAGAGCGGAGGAGTGGGGGGAAGAGAAAGGAGGAGTGGGGTCCGTAGGGACACCCCAAGATGGCTTTTGGGCATCAACGTCCTGCTGCCTGCCCGAGGTGCCTGGAAAAGTGGGATGTGCCAAACCTGCCTAATCCCAGCCAGATCTGGGGGCTGGGGCTGAGCAGCCGCCGGCGCTGTCTTTGGGGACAGGGGGACAGCGTGTCCCCGGGTGCTCCCCACATCGCCTCGGGCGCAGTGAGGGTGTTTCGATGAGGCCCTGAGGGTGCTGCCGGCCCCACGTGCATGGCCGTGGGTTTGCATGCACATGCACACGCGTGTGCAAACACGCGGCCAGGGTTTGCACGCGGGCCAGGGAGGGTGCAGAGGCGCGGGGTGCACACGCGTGCAAGCACGAGCTGCGCTTGCTGTACGTGCACACACGTGCGTGTCGGTGCACGGCGCGTGTGCGCGCTCGCTGCCCGTGGGTGCACGCATGGGATTCCCGCCCCGACGGCTCTTCCCAGGTTGCTCCAATAAGAGCCGGTTTCTCCTTGAAGTTCCTGAACAAACAGTATGTTAAGGGGAGAAAAAAAGCCCCATGCCGCATTCCCGCCTCTGCTCCCTGCAGCTGCTCCCGCGGGAAACACGAGCCGCTCCATCGCCTCTGACTCAGGGCTCTGGGATGAGCTGAAAACCCCCGTACTCCGGTGCAAACCGGGGACAAAAGTTCACGCCGGAGTTCAGGCAGGCGGCAGAGCTGCGGTCGCAGGGAGGATTCGCCTCTTCCAAGGCCTCTGGATGGGGATGGGGATGAGGGCAGAAATGGGGCTAGGGAGAGGAATGGGAGTAAGGATGGGATTTCAGATAGGAATGGGGATTGGAAAGGGGATGGGAAATAAAATAGGAAGGAATAGAAAGAGGGTTAGGAATGGGGTGAGAGTGGAGAGAGGGATTGTGATACGGTTAGGGTCAGGGATGGAGATGTGTTGGGAATGAGGATGGGGATAGGGACAGGCATAGAAATAGGGATGGGAATTTGGACAGGAATAGGGATAGAAATACGGATGTGGAAAGGGATGGGAATGGGAATAGGGACAAGGATGGGCATGGTGTGGGAAAGAGAGTAGGGATGGAAATAGGGATGGGGATAGGGATTGGGATGGGGCCAGAAATGGCAATAGAGATAGGGATAGAATCAGAGAGGGGGTAGGGATTAGGAAAGGGAAGAGGGCTAGAAATAGGGATGGGGACAGGAAGAGGCTTGAGGATGCACTGGGAATGGGGCTGGGGATAGGGATGAGGTTGGTGGTAATGGAAATAGGATAGGGATGGGAATGGGGATAGGGATAGTACTAGGAATGGGGATGAGGACAGGGATGAGGATGGGATGAGGGTTGCTCTGGGCATGGCCCAGGCAGCCAGCGGGGGCTCCGTTCCCGCCCCCCGTTCCCGCTCCCTCTGCAGGTCCCAGCACAGGGTTAAAACCTGGTTAAACCCCCCAGCCCCATTTTTCTCTGCGGCTCTTGATAGCAGCGGCGTCGCTGCCGCTCCGCGCCCGGGTGCATAAATCACACGGGCTCTGTTTTCCTTCCCGATAACGCCCTGACCGGCTTTCAACTTTGCCGGGGAGGATGAAAGCCCTGCCGGGAAGCCAGCAGCTCCATGACCCCCACTCTTCCCGGACGGAATTTTAGGGCGACTGGTGGAGTGGGAGGCTGGGAAACCCAACAAGCGGCTTTCATCCAGGTAAAGACACTGCTGAGGCCCATGCAGCTCGTGGCACCCACAGGACCCACTGGGTCTCCTCCAGCTGCGGGAGGAGAGGCTTTGAGGATGTATCCAGGCAAAGGTCCACTGGGATCTGGGCACCATGTGGTTCTGGGACGTGGTTCAGAGCCTTTCCAGTGGCGTGAGAATTGGGAGAGCTTCGGCTTGGGCTGATTTTACTTTGTGGGTATGAGGAGAGGAGAGGAGAG
>NW_010576447.1:269244-297420 GCF_000705375.1 Tinamus guttatus | reverse complement strand
AAATAAAATGTAGATGATTGGCCAAATCTCAAGCCACCCCCAGCACAGTGCTGATTTTGCTCTTCTCTGCAAAGACTACTTTTTTTTAATGAAATATCTTTGAGTATCTATGTTTTAATTTTGTGGCACACATGAATTATTCCAGGAGGTTACGTACCATGGATGGTCCTGACATGAGAGAGTGCGAGTTCAAACAGATCAAATTCAGCCCAGGGTTTGTTAGCATATGTGGTCATGGTCCACTACCCAAGGATGCTGATGAGCATACTTGAAGTTCTTAGCGTGGAATTAGGCTGTGAATGCCTGCGCTGTGGGAGCCTGAAACTCCAGAAGCTTTTCCAGTTAAAATTAGGTCTGCACATCCAGCTGCTGCTTCCAGGAACAAGCTCTGTTCTGTTGCCTCCAGCCAGGTCCTTCAAGCAACCTCATCGCCTCCAAGCAGGAGGGCCTGGCATCATTCCCAACACTCAGCAGTAGGTTTCTTTGCTCGTCCTTGCTGATCTGCACCTGCCTCTTGCGCAGTGAGCGGGGACTTTCTGTTTTCCAAAGCTCCACATGCACTTTTTAGCTCTTATTACTCAATTAAATAATTACCAGTAAAAGCCGTTATTCACAAAGTTCTAGGATTATGATCATACATCTCAGAAGCAAGGTCACCTTCTGCCATCACTCTGGATTGTATATAATGCTTTCAACTTCCATATTCCTCATACCATTTTTTTAGGAACATTTTTGACTTATCCATGCCTGTTATTGCAGATTTCAGACGCCTCAGGTAGTGCCAGGTGTTATATCTGCTAACGACAAGGAATGATTTATTTGCCAGTGACTTTATTGAAGCCTGTTTCTTCTTTGCATCAAATCTTTAACACAAAATGGTCAGCCATTAGGTGAGGTGTGTTGAATAAGCAGTGCTGTAGGATCTGCACAGACCAAGAGCCTTCTGCCCAAGCCGAGACACTAAAATCTTCCTCTGGATACCTCCAAGATACCTCCCTCTACTGACTCCCTAGGAGATGGGAGCGCTTGTTTGGAGAGGCCTGCCACAGTAGCAGAAAGGGAGTTGCATAAATTAGGAGGAGGGATTCTTTCCCTTTATGCCCTTAATGATTTCTTTTAAAATAAAATAATACGAAAGTCAAAGCTATTTAAGTCAGAAGTGCTAAACACACATTTTAGTAATATTGCAGTGTAATAGTAAATGGAATGCTTGAAATTGAAGATGAGACATCACAAGAAAAAAGAGCCATCTTGCAAATTTATTTACACAATTACAGCTATTTTAACCTCTGAGCTGACAGTTATGGAATGGCGATTTTATATGTTGCAAATAAAATTCTGCAAGCATTTGTCCACCTGGATTCATGATTCCATGGGGGCTGAAGAGCATGAAATAAAATTATTTCAGAACTAAGCCTTCCTGAAATTTGGCAATGCTCCACACTAGTGCAGAGCAGTACCTATTACTCAAGCGTTCATGACTCGCGTGTCCGAATCAGCTGCTTTATCATGCAGATAGAAATTCTTCTGTGGGCTAAGGAGATTAAATATCTTTCTGAATTGTGCTTGAACTATGGTCCTCTAATAAGGCAGGGTTCACTGAATCATTCAGCAGAAATCAGAATACTTTCCAGAGCAAAGAAAAAAATATATCCCCCTCAGCAAGAAAAGAGAAGACACAGAAATACCGCTGCCACACACTGACAGGCTTATAAAGCCTCTCTGCAGGGACACATAACAGCTTATGTAGCCCTAGGAGGAAGAAAACGGAAAAACAAAATTAAAATACTGGAAAATAAGATTGTCCAAGCACAGCCAGAAAATTGACTAAATAAAACTGTTGAAAAACAAAAGATAACCCTTTTAGAACAAGCAAATACAAAATTGCTGTTTGATGGCCAAGAGCTGAGTGTTTTGTTCAAAGGGTCCAGTAACAAACTGGGTTATCACAATGAGGGCAGGCCTGGCTCTGCGTCTGCTCCAACAGAGAAGCCGGCACCGAAGGAATTTCCCAGCTGGCTGGCATGTTAGCCCAGAGCCCAAGTCGTAAACTACCTCAACTAAAAATGTGCCTTAACTTCTAATTTGCTAGCTAATATGTGCAAAAGTGTTGCTCAGTTTTCCGTTTCTCTGTGAAAATAAAGCATTACATTGAATCATACAATCACAGCATGAAGGCAAGAATTATCCTTGCTTAAATTATTTCTTTTTCTCTGGGATACAAGATGAGTGCCAAAAACAAAAGAAGGGTCATGCATAGCCCTTCATAGCAATAGGCTGTGGCTGGCAAAGCCCTGGCCACCCCTCGCTTCCCACCTGGACACTAAGGATTCGGAGGAGGCAGAGGCACCTTCCCCATGCGTGCGATGAGCAGGAGAGCTCGGAGCCAGGGGTACAGGCGGGGGGTGAACCGTTTGTTCAACCAATCTGAACCATTTTAGAGGGGGTAAATTCTGGCTGAATTATAGATAGAATATTTGCAGTGGGGTTAATCTAGAAATATACAAAAATCAAGTTTGGCACTTGAGAAGTATGAAGGTTTTCAAATTTTCTGGGAATTTTTAATATCAAGAAGTAAAACATTTTATTAGTAGATCAGAAGAAAATTTTAAATTCTCTTGTGAAGGATTTTGTTTTCAGCAAAGTATGGGTTATGAAAACAAAAACAGATAAAAATAATTTAATCTCAGGAGAAATAATACCTTCTCTCCTTGCTAGTCTATAGGAATGGAAGTTTTAATCATTACTTAGGAAAGACGGGGAAAGGTAACACATGAGGTGTAGAGACATTGAAATTTCATTTGGACTGCATGGATTCTAAGAATCATAAGTGAGATCCTAATTCTGCTCCAAGAATGGTTGTGTTTACTGTGTGTAAATGAAAATAACCGTCTGGACAAAACAAGCAATCCATTGTACAAATAGTTTTATTGGTTGTTATAAGTTTGGCGGGGAGGAGATGAGAGACAAATCCCAACAAACTAGAAAGCATTAATATATTCCACTTTGTTGATTTGTGTCCTCAGAAGACATTTTTCATTGGACTAAAGCCTAATGAAAACTGAAAATAAATATCCAATTTATAAGATTATGATATTCTCTTCACTTCCTCCTCACAACTTTCTCTGGAACATCAGAATTTTAGTCTGCTATAAACATCTTCTTAGAAATTACTCGGTCTATAGAACAAATTTAAAGCCTAATGCTATCTATCTTGCTGCCTGACTCTCTTATGTCAATTTTTATTTGTCACTGTTTTTTGTACAACATGAGCAAAGCAGCAAAACTGCAGCCAGCAAAGGACTCTGAGACAAGACAAAAAGTGAATTAAATTACCTTTCTATTTTCCTAATCTTTAGGTGCCAAGGTTTGATTTAATTTTTGTAATGTAAAGCTCCCTGAGATCATCTCATTTACACTGCTGTGACCTTATGTAGCAAGTGGAAAATGTAGAGCACGAGCAAATGTCTTTTGGATAAAACTATTTTGAATAAAACAAATGATGCTTTAAGGTCGTGTGATTTAAACATGTGTTAGTATAATAAAAAATAAGTTTTCCAGTATAGGGGCTGCATGAAAGAATTGGGAAGAAAAGCTTCACTTTAAAGCCTGTGATGAGATGTTCTCCCAAACAGAAATTTAATTGAAAGTGTGTTGGGTGAATTCAATGAGAAGTGTTCATATTTCCACATTTGCTTTTACAGATCAGGAGACTCAACGGCCAGGATATGGAATCTCAATGAAAACAGCAACAGTGGTTCTACTCAACTAGTTCTGAGGCACTGTATAAGAGAAGGAGGACATGATGTCCCCAGCAATAAGGACGTGACTTCGTTGGACTGGAATGTAAGTTAGCTTCTGAGACTGGGCATGGTTTTTAACTGTCTAAATTTAATTCAGAGGCGATTGCAGCTTCTGCTCCATATCTTTTATATCTGAGGTGGCCAGAACCTCTGTCCTAACCTACTGACCTCTGGTTGAAAATATTCATAATAGACTGAACTTTCCCCTATACACTCTAATTTTCCAGAACTCTCGCCAGCTTCAAGCTAATAATGATGTATTTATGTATCTACTTTTAGGAGCAAGTGTAAAAATAGCTAACTTTACAAATGAAGATCAAGCAAGCTATTTATGAACTAATGAAGTCTGATTAATTGTGCAGTTACATCTCATGGTTAATTTATTCTGGTATACGAGGAGGTGTAAGTGTCAGTGAAGCTTTTCCTGAGGTGGGAATTTATGGAGGCCCCCTTCTGTTTGGATACTGGGGTGCATAACAAAACATGCTCACATTAGAGTCCTCATTTTGGTAGGGACCACGTGTAGTCGTTCTCTTTCTTACTTGGGTTGTCTTCCCTGATCTTTTATTTACTTTCACCCAGCAAAACCTCCTGAGAGAATACCATCATGCACAGAAATGCCTGGAATGAACAGAAAAGACAGAAATTAATGAGAATTTCCAGTGTGGGGGCAGTGTCCGTGGGCAGAGTTAAGACTGCTGCATGTCTCCTTTCTTGGAATTTAAAAGACCATGTAGGAATCTGAATTCATTTTGAGATCTCTTCCTTCTGTCAGATTTGTTGATGTTGGCACAGAGTGATCTCATTTGCCTTATTTCCTTAGGAACCAGATTTAAAAAATCACTCTGAGGAAGGATTCTCATCAGTACCTGATCTCATTCGCTGGTTGGAGACTAGGTTCTATTGATTAATCTTTACTGCAGTATTACTGTCCTCCAGGTGAGCCAGGTGCTTGCAAAAGTACAAGAAAGGGCAAGGGCACAAAACAGCCTCCCAGGGGTTTTGTGTATGTATGTGACACGTGAATGAAGTTCATGAATAGTACAGAAAGCACAGGTAGGTTAGCAAAGCAGACAAAAGCAACTGTGTTCTCATATTTGTTTTCTGTAGAGATAATGGTGAAGAAATATTGTCAGGAAAAGCTGGGATGAGGAATATGAAGAGGAAGGTTGCATAGAGGAGAAAAGCTAGTGAAAAAAGATGGGAAGGGCATCCTCTAGTAATTCTTTGCCTTTCCAGACTTGATAGATAACTGATACTTCCCTTCTCCCTGGTTCTGCTCCCACCTTTGTTCTCATCAGTAATCTAGATGTGTATATGTCAGTGAAGTTGGCTTGGATTTTTTTTTTTTCCCTACATTATTTTATAATTGAATAAATCTACAACCACTCTGACTCACTGTTTTTTGAGGGTTGGAATTAACATATGTTTTAGAGGATTATTTTATTTTTTTTCTTAATTTTTTGTTCATGATGCTAGAAAAGCCATCTGCTTTTACTGTTTACTTAGAATCACAATATTAATCATGTTTCACTGTAAAATTTTCACACTGGCTAGTATACTAAATCAGTTCTCTTCTGTTTTATGTGATTTACATTGTAATAAGAAATGTCATCCAAGCAGTGCTTGCTAGATATTAATTGTAGAGGTCATATTCAGACCATGTCCTTTGGCATCAAGGGCAAGATTCATCTCCCTGAGCTTCAACCACCTACACTAGCAATACAGGTTTCCACAAAAATCAGCATGTATGTTCCTTGGTGGTGCTCTGGTGAGAGTCTAAAGGAAATGGGATCCTGAATTAATGTCTAGATATGGATGATTCTAAGAGGCTGTTAAGCTAAATCCAAACTTCTCAACTTCTGGAGATAAATGAAATGAATCTTACTTCTAAAGCAACAGCTGAAATGTCTTACTGAGTAAATGCCTAGCGCCAGCAGAGCCTGCCTCACCATGTTCCAGGGTCAGATTTCTTCTTGCTTATTCTGGCCCAAGAAATTTAGCATTGTCAACATGTGAGCCTACCATTTGATGATGAAAGCAAATTCGATTTGCTTTCCCTCCAGAAGTATATATTTATTTGCTGACTGCGATTAGCAGGCAGAGGTGCAGGGGAAACCTTATTCCTCTCTGCAACTACTGGAAAGGAGGCTGTAGTGAGGCAGCAGTCACTGTCTTCTTCAGAATAACTTATCAGTTCATATGCACCCAAAGAAGAGGGAGCACGGATGCAACTACCTCAGGTTAAGTATGAGGAAAAATTTCTACCCAGAAAGAGTGGTGAAACATTGGAGCAGGCTGCCCAGGGAAGTGGTGGAGCCACCATCCCTGGTGTTGTTCAAGACACGTGTAGATGAGGCGCTCAGGGACATGGATTAGCAGGCAGGGTGTTGGGGGGCTTGCGATTGGGCTCCATGATCTCGAAGGTCTGTACCACCCGCAGTGATTCTGTGATTCTGTGAAGTGGGGCTTTGCTTAGGCCACCCAGCATAGCAGTGTGCCTCTGAGCACGTGTGTGAATCTCTGTTTAGACACCTAGAAGTGGCTTCTTTTTGTTAGATAGTGTTTGAGGTGTTAAAGGTGAGCGTACGGGACTTAGGTCCTTCTTACAGGTATAGAGGATCCACACAACATGGATTTAGTCAGGATTTAGGTGATCTGTTGATGAATTAGAGGCTCCTTACGTATTATCTATTTATTAACTGGAAGAATTTGTGATATCTTGTTTGCCTTTTCCAGCCTTTTTGATTAAATTACTCTATGTGATAGTGTAGTCCTATATTTCACAGCAAGTCAGGGAGTTTATTTACTCTTTGAGACCTGCTGTACTAACCACTAATTCAGATGATAATGTAATATTGATGTTACCTATCTCATTATGTGCGCTCAGGTTTACAGGAAACCATAATAAATCAAACAAACAGAAAAGTTGGTTGAAATATATCTGATCTAGTATTTACCTAAGACATGTACATATATATATGTATATATATATGTGTCCTAACAGAGTGACGGAACACTATTGGCTACAGGATCGTATGATGGTTTTGCAAGAATATGGACAGAAGATGGTAAGTCACACAGTAGTTACCGTTCTTAAGCAGCTAGTAGCAGTAACTTGGATAACTTACAAAGAAATTGTAATACTACCATCTTCTTTATTTCAGGTAACCTTGCAAGCACCTTAGGTCAACATAAAGGTCCCATATTTGCCCTGAAATGGAACAAAAAGGGGAATTATATTTTAAGTGCTGGTGTCGATAAAGTGAGTTTCAAAAATATCTAATTCTGACATATGAATTGATGATTCAGTGACCTTGGGCTGCCAGTTTCCTAAGATCATTTTCTTCTGCCCTAGGAGTTCTGGAGAGTTTGCTTTCTTTGATTTGTTTTAGTAGGTCTTGATTTCCTCAGATTAAGCAGATGATTATGTTTTTGAGGCTGCATGAATGTGTCCTCTTTTTATGTGAAACATTTTCATTGTGACCCCTGTGTACAATTGGATCTTAAATGTTTTCCAGATAAAGGAAGAATTAATTTCTTTATTTATGCATATAGTTTTATCAAATATTTGCAGGGAAGGAAGTAGCTAGTTCATCTGATTATTAAGAAATTTGCTTCCAAACAGTGCACAAGGTTTTTTTTGCATATGTGCAAAATATGGTGGTTCTGAACTCAAAATCAGGCAAAATGTGGTGGCTTCCACTGAGTGTGTATTAAAAGATTAAAATGAATAGAAAGATGAACACAAACCCATTAAAACTCAAACTGGACAGTAAACACCGTCCACCTTGTCTTGTCTAGCTTTAGATGCCTAAAAAGTTACATGTCTGTTGTTATTGGCTTCTTTTATAAAATCAGGAGAGAAAAAAAGCCCTTCCAGAAGATGAGCTGCTTGGCCTGCGTTACAGTGAGATGCATTGCCTGCATCCCTGTCCATCAATTTGCAAAGGGATCCCAAGGGAACTAGCTCAGACCTGCACATCCAACTTGTAGATTAATCCTGTATTTTCACCTATTTGTGAAAATGGGAGCTTAAGAGTTTTATTCATTTAACAATGACTTAAATGCAGCTATGCTGATCTCCCAGTGATATTTCCATTATCCTGGCAAGCTTACTTTGCCCATAATAGCAGTGGTTCTTAGAGATGATCTATTATCAGCAAGATGAGGAATCCTTAATATATTCTCTGTAAGTGCATGGTCCTAATAGATAGGCAAATCACCCATTTCAGTTCTGCAGGCATGTTGCTTAAGCAGTGCTGTAAATATGGATTAAACCTGCAACAAACAACTTAATAAACCAATTATATGTAGTTTATCCCAACACAGTGGTGGTAAGAAAAACATTTCACATGATAATATAATTATTATAAAATAAAGTATCACTAAGTTTGATAATACAATTCAACTTGTGTCTTAGAAAAGAGGAAAAGGCTATTTTAAGGAAGATAGTAACTGAGACAGATGTAACAAAACACACAAAAAAATAGTATTATCCTCTAACGTTATTCAGAAAAAAATATGCCCATAGTTAGTTGCTACATTACTTCCTCTGTAGGAGGGATACTTCTGTATCTACACTTTGGTTATTATTCTCTAATATTTGGGAGTGATTTCTGTTTATTCAGCTATGCAGCATATAAGGCTTTCTGCAGTCAGTTTTATCAGACCATCTTTACAAATTGCTCCTCAGTGAGGGCTCTCTCTCTCTCTCTGTTTTGCTGTTATTCTCTGAGCTGAATCATCACTAATCTCTCTTTTTTCCCCTTCCCTCCGGCTACAGACAACAATAATTTGGGATGCTCACACAGGGGAAGCTAAACAGCAGTTTCCTTTCCATTCAGGTAATTTCTATATAACTCTTGATAGTAAAATGAAATGCACTTTTTAAATCTTGTCAGTTGACATATGTAAAAATGTGTCTGCCAGATCTGTAATCTGAATTATGAGCCCGGTTTTGTGCCACTACTATCCTGAGTATCATGGCTTGTGGAGTTTTTTCAGGAAGATGGGATTCTGTAAGAATCACAGTTTATTTTGACTTTCACAGCTAAGAGTTATACACCAGCTCTGCCTACCTACCCGCCTGACTCTATCAGTCCTATGTGCTTGAATAACTCAAGACTAAGATAGTGGCTTATAAAGACATTTTTCAGTGGAGACTTCTGGGAGCTCTTGCACTCGTCCTGCTAAGAAAGCTCCCGTTGGAATGAAGCTGACTTCAGGCTGGAGTAGATCTCTCCAAAGCTGGCATGCCGCCCTGCAGTCAGGAAGGTCTTCAGGGAGTCCTCAGCTTTTAAGTTTGACTTCACGTGTATAGCTTTTGTACCTGCTTTATGCAATTATCAGAAAGAATTGCCAACTCTGAGATTCAAAACCTCCCTGCACCAAAACGTCATTTGGACATTTGTTTGTAGATGTTGTCTGCCTCCAGCAGACAGGAGATACCCCACGTGCTGAGTAATCTTGAGTAACAGGCAATCATTAATGTAATCTTAAATTCACTTGAGACTAGCGACTGAATTCATAATTCAAACCCAGTAAGTTGTCACAATAAAATATTTTTATGGAGCACAGCAAACTGAGTTATAACTACCAAAACATTCCAGATTCCGAGGCTGCAAATACTGTAGCCTTCCTGCATAAGCATAGCCTGTAGTCCTCCAGTGTACCTGTTGTAACCCACTAATCCATTTTTTAAATACAGCAGGCTTATACAAGGTGCTTAATGCTGTTTAAAAACGTACATTTTCCTACTAACATAAAAACATTTAATTCCCACCTGCTTTACAAGCAAGCTGCCGGTTATTATTCTTACACGCTCGCAGATGCAGTAACAAAGAGACAGTAATTGAGCAGAACACACAGAATATCTCTATGCACACAGCGGGTCCACACTGCATTTTTGTCCTTCATCTTCTCACTTACTAGTTCAACCATCAGTTTGAAGGAGTCAGTGTCTGTTGACAGATTTTCGCCTTGTAGCATTTATTTACCACAGCTGTTCTGCAGGAGCAACCTTTGCACAGTACAGCGGTGTACTTGATGAAATCCAGAGGCCTGTTAATCCCAAACTATTGCCCTAAGTAGATGCAACGTGGTAGCCCTTTTGGAATGACGGTCACAGGACCATTCTATAGGGACGATGTGTGTCATGGACACAGCGCTCCTTTCTCCTTCTAGCTCACCAAAAGCTTGACTGCATCTTCCAGTACAGTGAACCACAGTCCATCTGCATTATTGGACTGCAAAAAAAACAACAAAAAAAGAGTATTATTACATGTGCTGTTTGTCTTTAGGCCATAAGACATTGCAGAAGTGGGGATGTGGATAGGCTAACATTTCTTCAATTTGCAGTGTGCTTTTACAGTGAAGTAAAGCAGTTAAGTAAATTGGTGATAGGCTGAAAATACAGGCCCGCTATAAGGTCCAATAGACACTTAAAATCTTGACCCTTGAATAAGCAGGAATATTTGCCCTCACATAAGTCTAAAGCCACAAAGACCTCACCTCGTCCTTGCATCACTTACGCACCTGAACAAAGTAATAACAAATTATTTACCATGTCTCTGAAAAGCTTGTCTAAACAAGCATTACAAGGTGACATTTTAACAGCTATAATTGTAGTCTAGACAGAGTACAATCCTCTTAACAGATATTGACGAGGCATACTTCGTGGAAGTGTGGAGATAGCTGGCCTAGGGAGGGAGAGGCTGGTAAGGGAGAGTTTTTACTTCCTGGGCCTTGAAAACAACTTGCTTAGGTTAAGACATAATGCACAAAAGTGGTATCTTAGAAACTGTCACCTTAAGCGAGACTCCTTTGTCCAAGTCTTGAAGGCCTCCATACTACTGATGTTCCCATGTAACTAGGGTTTTATAGTCCAAATATGTAATTGTGTGGAGAAGTAGCTTATATCGAAGGTTTTGTTATTCTCTTGCAAAGTTTTAGTAGCCATCAGAGGACACTCAATCAGAAAACACATTTTCACAGAGCTTATTTCTTTAAAGTGCAGTGAAATAATCCAAATTTCACATCTACTGACAGAAGCATACTGGTATCTATGCACCCAGGAACAAATGTTAAGTGGTACAATAAAAGAGTTTTGTACCATCTAACTTAAGTGCTCTGAAGCACTCACAGCAGATGTTTAGAATCAAAAGTTCAAAAGTGGAGTGAGTTAAATAACACATAACTGATGAGTGAAAGCTTAAATGAATTGACCTTTACTGTAACATCTTATTGTTCATATTTATTTTATCTGCATTTCTTCAGGTTTGTTGCTGCTTTTCTTAGGTGACATTCTAATTGCTTTTAAGCAATTGGCTGGTAACCTGTATATTCAGAGACACTTCTTTGACAATCAGATTACTTTAATCAAAAACTATGTTTGCTAGTTTTTTTCTAGACCATTTTACATTGTGATTTACCCAATAAACATATGAATCAATACACCAATAAACGAATTGGCATTATCAACACTCTTCGATTCAAATTATGCAATACATGCAAATTATGTAATATAAATCCATTGCTTTAGGTGCCAGTAGTTCTCAGAAAATTACTTTGGAATCCATGTATATTAGCCCCGAAGGTATATTGCTATTAATAAAGATAGATCTTTTGTTTGCTGTAATACAATATGGACAGAAAAACAGACAGTTAGAGAAACAAAATGCTTCACTGCTTCCTGATCCCCACTCACATGGATCAGAAACCACAGCCTGAATCTGCCTTACAAACAATTTCCTTTATATTTTTGCAAAGCAGGAATTCCTTAAATGACACACGGAATTGAGTTATTTCATCAATATGCTAAAAAATATTTGCATTTGAAACTATTTCAGCCCTCATTTCTCATTTAAAGAACTATCTAGTGATTCAGAAGGTAGCATGATTCATTTTGTGATTCATGAAAATTACAACATGAAAAAAGCATATTTAATGTAATATGTTTGGCAGAACAGATGCCTTTTCACCTTTATGCTATAAAAGTATTTCTCTAAACATTTTTTGAATAAGGAATTTCTTGTTTTCATTTTAATGGTAAACTGTATTGTTGACACTATTTTTTTTCTTAACTGCTAATCTCATTCTGACAGACCCATTTAGAACAAACACGTGTGCTGTAATGAAAATTCCTCTATTTTGGCAAATCTTATTTCATCCTCTGGAGGGCAGCTAAACACTTTCCTAGTTAAAAAGGGGGAGATGAGAAAAAAAAAAAAAAAACACAAGAAGCAGCAGTTACAGAGCGCACACAAGCTGTATGTTGGGAGTTCCCACATATTTACTCTTGTGCATGCTTTTGCTCTGCGGTAATTTGCTATGAAAGTTGGTATTTTTCATATTTTCAGTAAAGTGCATGTGTGCACACAGGTTACATGTTCATGTGCTATCTGCGTAAAAAGTTCCATTAGTTCAGCCTGAGCCAATGCCAAGCTCTCCACAGAAACTCTTCAGGTAGGCTTTATCTTAAATCAATGCCCAACCAAATTAATGCCCATTTTTTCTGAGTAGTTTTCTCCCAGAGTGCTAGCTGCACTGGCTCACAGAGGAGGTCCTTGTATGCTGGAGATGGCACAAGAAGGGAAGTCTGCACCTGGGAGGGCAAAGGTGTTAGCAGGACCTCACCCTGCGCAAGTTTGTGGTCGATAACCAAACTGGGAGGAGTGGCCGACACTCCCGAGGGCTGTGCTGCCATTCAGAGAGAGCTAGACAGGATGGAGAGTTGGGCAGAGAGGAACCTCATGAGGTTCAACAAGAACAAGCACAGGGCCCTGCACCTGTGGAGAAATAACCCCAGGCACCAGTACAGACTAGGGGTTGACCTGCTGGAAAGCAGCTCCGCAGAGAGCAATTTGGCAGTCCTGGTGGACAAGAAGTCAGCCATGAGGCAGCAATGTGCCCTCATGGCCAAGAAGGCCAATGGGATCCTGGCCTGCATTAGGAGGAGCGTTGCCAGCATGTGGAGAGAGGGGATCCTGCCCCTCTGCTCAGCTCTAGTGAGGCCGCACCTGGAGTATTGGGTGCAGTTCTGGGCTCCCCAGTGCAAGAAGGACATTGAGCTTCTAGAGAGGATCCAGCAGAGAGCCATGAAGATGATTAAGGGACTGGAGCATCTATTGTGCAAGCTGCACTGGTTTAGTCTGGAGAAGAAAAGATTGAGAGGGTTATCTTGTCGACAAATACCTGAGGGAAGAATGTAAAGAGGATGGGGCCAAACTCTTCTCAGTGGTGGCCTGTGACAGGACAAAGAGGAATGGGTACAAATTGAAACACAGGAAGTTCCATCTCCGTGTGAAGAAGAAATTCTTTACTGTGAGGGTGACAGAGCCCTGGAACAGGCTGCCCAGAGAGGTTGTGGAGTCTCCTTCGCTGGAGGTCTTGAAACCTCTCCTGAATGGAACCCTGTGCCACATGCCCTGGGTGGCCCTGCTGGAGCAGGGAGGACAGGTTGAACTAGATTAGCTCTAGAGGTCCCTTCCAACCTCAACCATTCTGTGATTCTGCAACTGTTTTACTCACAATCATCCAGTTTTACCGGAAGAGCCTCACAAATAGATGTCATACGAAGCACACATATTGTTCATCACAAGAGAAAAATTTCCTGTGTGCCTCTCAGCAGTCTCTTGTGCCTCTCAGTAGTCCCTGGCTGGTCACAGGTGACAATCTCACAGCTAGCTTTTACTCTGCTTGGTGTAGAGGGGTGACAGAAGCAAAATAATTTTAGGATAACCATTTCTTTGCTGTGTTCCCTAATGCTTCTTGCATTGTTTGCACTTCACAGCTCCAGCTCTGGATGTAGACTGGCAGAACAACACTACTTTTGCCTCCTGCAGCACGGACATGTGCATTCACGTATGCAGACTTGGCTGCGACCGTCCCGTTAAAACCTTTCAAGGACACACAGTAAGTTAAGGCCAAAATCCTAGCGATAGTGCCACAGCAGCGCGTGGCAATGGCACCCGCCATGTGCTGGGCAGGGTGTTCCAGCACCAAAGGTGTTATATCTCATTGCACCCCCAAAACCACATTCTTTGGGAGTGACTCACAGCCTGTGAAGAGGAATAAATTCCTCTAGATCAGTTCAGGAGGCAAAACCTGCAGCTTAACCAAAGGCACTGGTCATATGCACCATGAGCTACAAGCAGAAGGCACATTAATAAAGAGGATTGTTTTCTGCTCTCTTAATGGCCTTTAAAAAAAATGAGTGAATGAATAAGGACAGAACAATTTACTGCCCTTATTCAGATTTAGAATCAATCTCATTTAATGAGAGCCGTTTAGGATGTATTTCACTCCTTTTCCCCTTTTCTTTGGTATTTAACAGCCTTCAAAGGGTAGTTTTTCTAGTTTTCATTCATGACAAAAAGGCTATGATAAACTGACCTATAAATTATTAACTCCCAGAGCTATTCATTTCCCCATTGAGGGGAAAAAAAAAAATCTACATTTGGAGACCTTTAGCTAGTTTGTGTGGTCAAATTGGTATTAAATTGGTATTTCCTGACAGATTCCTCTACATTCCTATTAACAGATTGATTTTGTTTATTATTACATGAAATATACCTTTTTGTATACGGGCCAAATTTTGACTTTAAATATGTGTGCAGTTTCTTTTAACTAATGGGCAAAGCAAAATATTTCCAATATTATTGTCACTAAGACCCTGAGCCAGTTCATACTTTCTAAAGGATAATCTTCCCCTGTTTAAAATGCTTTTTTCCCCCCTCCTTCTGTTGTAATATATGCCTGTCACTAAAAAAGGCAGGGAAAACTTACTGATTATCTAGGGGATACACTGGACTCAGTTAATTACATAGAACTAAAAAAAACTGATGGAGAAAGAATCATAAACTGCTTAGTTTTCCACTCTGGATTTCATGTACACGCTCTCTTTAGAGAGAGATGACAGTCCTCGAAAAGCTGTAATACCAAGAACAATAAACCCCACAAAACTAACCCACTTCCCCCAGGATTTTCTATTACAAATTTGCGTCTCCGAGATCCACAGGATATTAACTTCGGAAATACCTGACTTTTCAAAATAAGTTAGTGCTGCATTACCAGTGAACTTGCTGAGCCACGGGGCAAGGAGGGCCGCAGCCCGCGCGTCCCTCGCCGCAGGCGCCGGGGCCCTCGGTGTAACCTTGGCGTTCACTGTGTGCAATCGCTCTTTATTTCAGAACGAAGTTAATGCAATCAAATGGGACCCCTCTGGCATGCTGCTAGCATCTTGCTCCGATGACATGACATTAAAGGTAATTTAGTTCCCATTTCATCTGCTCAAAAGGTTAAAAAAAAAAAAAAAAGTTCTCTCTTTTTTTAGTGTTCTCCAGCATGGTAGCACTGTATCAGTAAGACTCTGTGCAAACAATAGTTAATTTTTTTCCCCATATTTCTTAAAGATGATATGAGCAACAAGACAGAACACAGACAAGCAGCCACTGGGCAAATGAAAGCATGCTTTTCAAATTCTGTCAATTGACTGATATGTCACTGTCACAGAATAGTCATAGTTTAAAGTATATTTGTGTGTTTGTATATACGTACATACATCTGCTCGCCTGTCAATAGAAACCCTTTCCCTATGCTAAGACGACTATTCATTATGCTTCATAAAGAATATAAAAACAGACTTTTCCCTTTGAAATCTTTCTTCTGAAAGTACTTTTATTGGAACAGTCGGATTTTTGAGAAGCCCTGGTATAAACCATCAGCAGGGCACATCCCAAGGTCGCACCAAGCTCACCAAATGGCCGAACGATTCTCTGAAGGTGCCTCAGTTCATCCACTCCCTGTGTGAGCAGCTCCACTGCTGACCGACCTCCAAGAGGTGCCGGGAGTTGGGGGCCACTGGCGCCAGGTGGCTCTACCAACATAACCAGCCCTGTGCGCTTCATGAGTCGAGTACAGCTGATAAAGGGAGGGTCTGGGCTGGCAAAGCTACCTTCTGCAATAGAGTTGGGTTTGTTTGTTTTTTCAGCCTGGACTCTCCTCAGCCTTGTTGTCCTTTCCCAAGCCCATCAGATGGGGTGTGTACTTGGTGGCAGAAGGGCCCTCCTGCTGCATTGCAGAACAAAATGCCAGCAGCACAGCTGCTGTTCCACACTACTTCCTCAAGGCAGAGCCAACATCCTGATCATAACATTGGTTTTGTGGATAGAACTATACCAGGGATACGGATTTGGGTGTTAATTACAACTCACGCCTCTTTCCACTGTGGACTGACAAAGCTAAAATAGTTGTTTATAGCATAAACACAATCTATGTAAAAGACCTAAAACTCAGAGAGAAGCAAAACTTGTAAATGTAGGTAAGACCTAAGTATACACATATATTATGAACATCTCCTGTTAATCCATTCCTTTTTTTTTTTTTTTTGGGCTTTGCCACATGCCCATTGGGGGTTTAACCCCTCTGCATTTTAGATAGTGAACTCCAGATTACTCACAGAAATACAGTTACAGAAAGGCGGCCTAGAGGAAACTTCCAGGGAGCACCTCAGGACTGTAGTATCAGGCAGTAAGACTCTGCTAAACATCCTCACCCAGTGACCCTCTGCATTTTAGATAGTGAACTCCACATTACTCACAGAAATGCAGAGTTACAGAAAGGAGGCCTAGAGGAGGCTTGCAGGGAGCACCTCAGGACTGTAGAATTGAGCAGTAAGACTCTGCTAAACATGTGGTAGCACATTTTTTTCTGGTGTTCTGGTGTCCAGTTTCACACTATGTCTCTAAAACTGCTTTGGCTGTGTTGTTGATACCAGCACAAATTTCTGACCAAACATGGCACAAGACCTAGGGGGGTTTCTATCACCAGCCTAGCCTGTTTTAAAAGGCTTTCCTTGATGGAGATTCCATATCCTCTTCAGGCAAATACCGCTACTCTTCAATTTTCTTTGAAATCAGTCTTCACTGTCTTAATTTTTTTTCCTTATTTTTGAAGTCCAGTCATGGTCTCAAGTGTGCTGCTGAACATTCAGCATCAGAGCACATCAGCACATGACCTCTAGAGGTCCCTTCCAACCTTAAGCATTCTGTGATTCTATGATTTTCCTCAATGTGCAAACCTTTAAGTAGAGAGTTAAATTATTACTACTTCTCTCATCTCTCCAAAACTGACTGTAATTTTGGGTTATTTTCCCTGCTGCGAGAGATTAGTATGTTCTTCTGCTTTTCTTAGTTATCTGGAAAAAGACTTACTGAATTACATGGCGTGTCTATTCAGCATATTCTTTGTCTCATATTGAAGTATTTAGCTACACAACACTGCATAAATAGCAGACTTATTCCATCAACCATGCTGCTACAAAGCATGAGGAAAACAAGTGGAGTTTTGGAGAAAAAGAAAAATCTAACAGTGAGAAAAATCACACTGGCATAAGGGAAAACTGGATTTTAAGCAGTCATGGCAACCCAATTCTAACTCTTTAAAATAAGTACTATTGCAATCCATGATTTAACAAGGTAAATTCCTCTAAGTAGAATTTCTTCACCTTCTGTAAAGGTGGAGGCTGTGGGCACCATGACAACTATCTAATTCTTCAGAGCTATCAAATAAATATTAAAAGTGTATCAGTTTCCTCTAATGTGGTTTCCTCTAACATGCACTCATTATAGGTACCAAACTGCTATGTTAATAAACTCAAGTCATGCATTTGTATCTAAATATGAAATAAAGAAACGTCAAGAATAACTCAAGAATAAAGAGGACAGAAATAATTCACTTGAGAAGAGATTAGTAACATTGCTGTTTTTCTCCTTCGTAATTACTCTGGCATAGATTTGGAGTATGAAGCAAGATACCTGTGTACACGATCTTCAAGCTCACAGCAAAGAGATTTATACTATCAAATGGAGTCCTACAGGACCAGGCACCAGCAATCCAAACTCCAACATCATGTTAGCAAGGTAAAAATGCACCTTTTCCGCTTACCAAGAAGAAGGAGCATCTTTCTGACATGCAATTCTACCATTCTCATGATATTGCTCTTACTGTAAGCAATTTCAGTAAACCAGCTGTGGATGATATTAAAAAGTGCTTGTGCTTAAAAGTCAGGAGAGAAGAAAGGGAAATAAATCACATGGGAAAAAGGAAGAAGAAAAAAAAATGAGCTATGATATTTAATTTTTCTGATATCTTAATTACAAGATGGTAAATTTGGCATTGAATCTTCACTTTTGGCAAGTGGTTTTTATAAGTGAATATATTTAATGAGACAGATGGCAGCCAATTAAACCACCTGGCGTATGTTGTAACAGGGGTCATGCAGCTCACCTGTGCAGATATTGACAATTTTTATAGCCTTATTAGCCAACTAATTCAGAGAATTAGCTAACTTTTTCAGAGAAAAGCTGAAACTTCTACTTAGAAATTCATTCAAAATTTTTATTTGAGTTTAGGAAGTCTGATTACTTGTAGGAATGCTAACTGATGGCAGTACCACTGCATTAACAAATCAGTTTCTGATGTCTTTGGTTCAGGATAAAGTTACCTCTAATTTGATTAATGTATTTCACCCTCTCTTTGGGAAAGCACAGGACAGGGAAGAACTTTGCTTCCTTGTGGTTGTTCTTCTAATATGGTTATTTTTAATACCAGTTACTTCCCTTGTCTTTTCCTGAGACCACAGTTTGGGATTTAGACATACTGGAGGAAAAACATCACTGAAAAAGTGAAAAGAACTGCAATTCTAGAGAATTACATAAGTTTAATTCATTGGATGATGCAAATCCATTAGGAATATGATTTGTCTGAACAGTCTGTCCTATAAATGACTTTAGATGTTTTACTTCTTCAAAAATAGCAGGTAAAATCCCAAAAAGAGAAGGTTGACCCTGTTTGGGATAATGATCTGATCCTATGCACAACAGCCCCGGTTCAACTAAAGGGTCCACATACAAGAATTTGTTCTGTGAATATTGTTCCTGCCATTAAGAAAGTAAAGGCGCTAGCGAACATAAGTCTTTCTGTTTGAAACGTTGCTTCCTGCTTAGTAAAAAAAAAAAAAAGAGAAGAAGAAACTCTAGTGTTCTCTTCAAATATTTACAATATCAAGCTACAAACTGATGAATGCCCAAGGTACCATACGGTCGTGTGTGTTTGTGCTTCTTGCAGTGCTTCGTTTGATTCCACTGTTCGGCTGTGGGACGTTGATCGAGGAGTCTGTATCCATACGTTAACGAAACATCAAGAGCCTGTCTACAGTGTAGCGTTTAGTCCTGATGGGAAATATTTAGCCAGCGGGTCCTTTGACAAATGTGTCCATATATGGAATACTCAGGTACTTCTCTGATTCATGTAAAACACATCTGTGCTAGAGGACAGTTTAGTAGTAAAAACTTAAATGGAAAATACATGTATTTCTGAAGACTGTGCCCTGCCAGACAAGGTGAACCTGATTGTACTGATAGAATATTTTTGTATTGATATAAATCCCAGCATAGCAGCTGAATCACGCAGGGGAGTGAGGTGACTGTCCAGAACTGCTAAAGTTTCTCTGTAGGCTAAACCAAGAGCATGCAGGAAAATAGGTACAGCGCACAGACGGTGAAGTAGGGACATGGGTTGATTCTTGGAAATAAATGATAACCTATATTCAGTAGCAAACTTAGCTCAGGTGTGAGTCCGATGCACCTGGCTTACAGCACACGGTGAAGGGATCATAGATACAAAGGGTGAACAATTTGGGAATCCTCTGGGAAAAGCAAGTGGGGCACCGAGTTTTCTCCCCAGCCCCAGGAAGCTCTTTCCACTCACGCCTGGGAGTGAGCTGAGAGCCGAGCTCGGCTTTCCCGGGTCTTTCCTGCTAGTGTGAGTGTCTGTGTGTGATGTGTCCAGGCGCAGGAGCGAGGCAAGTTCTCCAGCCCGTCAGGTTTTCCTGGGCCTGGACATGCCAACCGTGAGGGACATTTCCTGCATGGAGAGCTGAGGGAGGTCCCAGGCCCCCTCAGGTGGCGGCAGAGCTGCCATGGCCCCGCGCAGCTGCACAGACGTTTCTGGGCGCTGTTCCTCACAGCCGGAATAACCAGCAAACCCGGGAGGTGCCGGCGCCGGCCCGGCTCGCGAGGCCACTGCCGTTACGACGTGTGCAGAGAGAGACCGCCAAGCCCCCTGTCATGAGCTGCTTTCCGCAAGACCCCGTTTCTCTTCATCATCAAAGACCCCCTCACTGGCACTCTCTTCCCTTAATGTGTTGTCACTCTGCAGAGGGGGAAAAAAAAAAAAGGTAATTTCTGTGCCTAACATTGGTGTGCTGTTTTGCTGCAGAGTGGAACTCTAGTACATAGCTACAGAGGCACCGGAGGCATCTTCGAAGTCTGCTGGAATGCAAGAGGAGACAAAGTGGGAGCAAGCGCGTCAGATGGATCGGTAGGAATCTGTACACGGTGTAAATGCGGGTATAAAATGGGAATTGCTCCTCCGGAGAGTTTGACTTGCCTTGCTGCCTGCTCTGGACAGAGGTCCAGGGGTAGACAGCTCAGGACAGAAATAAGTAGAGCTATGGAAAGCATTAAAAGTACCTCCTGTTTTGAAAGGTTTTGAATACTGGGAGGAGGTGGTATTACTCGAAAAGAAGAATGCTTGTGGAGTAGGTGAATCTCACTAGAGATGGGGAAGATTTTAAAATACATATTTGATAAGAACATCAGTAGCAATGTTTCAGTAGCAATCTTACCTGTCAAAATTTAAAGAAAATCACACTAGTCAAATGTCTAATTAGTAGTTGTCTTGGGACTAAGTTTTACCCTGCAGAAAAAGCTTACCTAAAGGAGGAAATTTTCAGCAGGATGTGAATAAAATTCATTATGTGGTAAAGGGGACGTATTGCTTTGGAGATGCTTCATGATTATTCATTGCTATCTTTGCTGTTAATACTACTTTATAAAAATTTCAACTATAGCATGAGCAGCTTGTAAGGACATGCAGGTGTTATGACACACTCTGTAGCTTTTCTAAATAACTCTTCTCCATGGCTTGCAGGCACAGCTTTGCTCTAGAGCAGTATTTTTCGAGCTTTTAACCTCAGGATTCAGCTGCCTGAGCCTAGTGGCCGTGCATTTGAGATAGTGTCATGCCTGGCTTCCAAGAACTGCTCCAAATGGAAGTAGCTACTATGTCTAGGCAACTGAATAGAGCCTACAAGCTCATCTGGGATGTGCAGTGTCGCAGACATGTGTTTGTCCTAGTGAAAGCTCAGCTAAATGTTTATTACATGGTTTTCACTTACTTCCTCCCATATGGTTTTGTTTCCTTGCTTGAGTTCATGAAAGTAGGTACTTCAGGCAGGCTGTGTGAGGCCTGGCACTAGGACGTGCTGCTTTTTCAGCTGCTGGCTGCTCAGCCTTTGTGCTGGGCCACACATACATCTGAATTCCCAAAAATCTTCAGAAATGGTTCTTAATCCTGAGTCTTTTCTCTCTAGGTTTGTGTTCTAGATCTGCGGAAGTAAAAGTGAGATGTTTTAGAAGAAATTTCAAATGGACCAGCAGTGAATGTGTGGGGAGAAGCACTCTTCAAAACTATTCTTAACAGCTCCAGAACTGTACGAACTTGAACAAAGTTAGAGTGTACCGTGAAACCAACTCTCCCTGGCCACAGATGTCTAGTATTTTGTCCGTAACCTTCATCAAGGAGTAAAAACACAGTCACTTCAGAGGGGGAGGGAATGGTTTCCACCTGGAACATTCAGCCTTGGAAGCATGAAGCCACCAGCTAGGCATTGCACTGTTTGGTTTGCGTCTGAGAACTTGCTCTGATGGCTGGGAAAAAAAAAAAAAGCTGTGCCAAAAAAAAAAATTAATAAACAAAAAAAAAAGAAAAATGCTGTGATAAACCAAAAGGGAAAAAAAATCCTCCTCCATGCGGTGTTGTATTTTTTCCTTCCAATTTGGACACTACAGTTGCTCTCCCAAAGGACGTTCAAAGACCAGTTTGTACTGATGAAATGCTCAACTTTGTAATCACAACACTTTCTATTTTCTAGACTACTTTTTTTGTTCAGTGGTTTTTCTATCAGCTGGAATATTACAGCCTGGAGGATCCCAGGCTTAGGATGAAGCTTTTGTTTTCCTTTTATTTCTCCCTTCCACTCCCAACTGCTTCCTTTTTTTTTTTTTTCCTTCTCTTTCTTCTTCCCCTTTTTTTCTTTTTTCCCTGTATGCCCATAGTAGATGCAACCAGGTGGACAAGACAATGAAAATTTTTGACAGACTGCTTCTCCTCTCTTCTCTCTCTCTCTCTTTCTTCCTTTCTCTCCGTTTAAAAAGAAAAAAAAATAATCCTCCATGCTTCAGATCTTAGCGTCTCAAGGGCACTTTCAGCAAATTGTGTAATAAGTGCTTTATATAAGAATGCAGTGCTGGGGACGATTTTTACAGGAGAAAGATGACTTTTAACAGAAAGAACCCAGTGTATTTTTGGAAAAAAATATTTTTTATGTTAAACACAGTTTTAAAAGCCTAAAATGGCCACCAAATGTAGACCAGTTGTGTAATTCAAGTAAAAAGAATGACACAAGCAGAGTCCAAGGAACATGAAAGGTGCAGTATCCTTTTTGATACAAAAAAAAAAAGAAAAGGCCAGTCGTTTATCATTTATTAAGGCCCTGTTCCAGCAGCCAGATGTTTGTGTGGGTTAGTTCCTGCTTTTGCTGTGTGATGGCGTAGGCTAACAGAAGGAACGCGCTCGCGTTGAGGGCGCGCGTCGATCCTCGCTGGGCAGGGGAGGCCGCCCCGCGCCGCTCTCCCTACGGCCCCAGGGTCCCGCAGAGGGGGCTCGGCCACCGCAATGGTGCAGAGCGGCTCCCGCCTGCTCCGCTCATCCCCTTCAGCTCTTTCCCGGACGGAAAGTCGGTGGGATTTCATCACCGTCTCCGCAGGACTCGCTGGACCAAGCTAACACTGACTGCGCTTACCGCTGGAGACGAATGGATGCCGCCCCGCTGCCGTCCTGGTCCTGGGGAGCTCCATCCAACACAGGCTCTTCCGTTGCCCCCGGCCGCGTGGGCGGCTGTTGCCACCCTCGTGTGCGTCTTCTCGTGCTCTAGCTCCGCGCTTGGAGGCTCCCACATGGAGTTCAGGGCAAGGCCTTGGTGCAGCGCGCAGGAGACAACGCACATCTCTGTGTTAGGTGAGGATGCCATAAACAATATATAAATTACTTCTCAACAGCTGTACCACCATGAAGTTACAGTGGCTGAAATGATGAGAGTGACAGCAAGGACTTTGTGGGTGCCGCTCCTCCCGTTCGGGCACGATTCCCTTGCCGCAGGCTCAGGCCATCTGCAGTGGTGCCTTCTGGAGGCTTCGTTACCGTACGGGGGAGCGGTGGGGGCAGGACCGGCGGGTCGCGCGCGGGGCCGGCCCCGGGGCAGCTGCAGCGCGCGGCGCTGCCGGGACGCGTCCTCAGCGCCAAACTGGGGCTGCCCCAGCCCGCGGGCTGTGCGAGGGCTCATAGCACACAGAGCAGCAGGAAACAGAAAATCCCCCTAAAATCACGTAGCACAAACACTGCGATTTCCGTAGCACAGAAACTTCCCGTTGGTTTGAACCCAAGTGCTGAAGGGGTGATTTGATGTGAGCAGAGACAAAACCAGGATCCTAACAGTGAAAACGGTGCTGTGAAGCCGGCCGAGCATCTTGGCATCGTGTTCATGCTGCGTTTTTTTCTCCTTTGTTTTCCTCTCTTTACACCTGTGTCTGTATCAATGTCTTAGTCTTTTGGGTGAAACTAGCCACTGCCAGCTTCAGCCTGTTTTCCTCAAGATACACATTTGAAAAGGAAAAAAGTAATGAAAATAAATTACTGCTAAAAGGGTTACTTAGTCCTGAGGTGAAAATATTTATGTGGGATTTTGGTTATGAATTACAGTTAGGCGTGTTTATAATTTATATCGAAGAACTGGACACTGGAAGGTATCAAGGATTATTTTTTGTGTTAAATGTGTCTGTGTGTTGTATTTAGTTTTCTGCTCCAAGAGCATGACTTTAGATGATCGCGTGACGGTTTTGCACTGTTTTATAATAACCACGTGTAGCTACTAATTTAGAGTCACTACCTAAAAAAAAAAAGTACTTATTAGGAGAGAGACTTGAATTTGAACAGAAAGGTTTAATGTGGTTTTATAAAGCGCGGTCGAGTTGATCATTTCGCTAGAATCGCTGCGTGTGGACGGTTCCCTTCTCCCTCACGTGCAGGAGCTCGGGGTCGTGTTTTGGGAACACCAGGTGAGCTCCCCCGCGCGGGCAGGCAGGACAGGCTGGACGGGGCGCTGCGCGCGCACCCCCTTGCACAGCCCGGGACTTCTCGTGTCGCCAAGAGCAGCCGCTGCAGATAAGTCTGCAGTGTGGAAGGCGCGTGTTTCGTTCTCCTTTCAGTTGGGCTTTGCAGTGAGAACCCTCTGTCCTCTGCCGGGCTGCCTGGCGGCAGGAAGCCGTGAGAGACGCGGCCTCAAACCGAGCCGCTGTGCAGCGCCCACCTGGGAGAACCCCCCAGAGAGGCCCTCTGGAAGCAGCATTCGCCGAAAGCTGAGAAAATTCACCTGCCTTCCCCTCCAAAGCGGGCAGATCCGCAGAGGTACGGAGGGAGGTGACAGCCTGGAGATAAAACGAGGGCACTACCGAGAGGAAGGCAAGCAGGGGCCGTGGTGGCAGGGGCCGTGGTTGGAGCAGGCTCCTTGTTTCCCCGGCCATGGGCCTCGGGCCTCGAGGGCGCCGCTCACGGGGCCCTCACGAGAGCAGCTGCCCCCCGGGCTCCGCAGCGGGGCCCCCGCGCCGGCCTCGCGTGCCGTGGGGCAGGACAGCGGGAAGCACCAGGCCCGAGGACTCGAGCAGGGTGTTCTGTTTCTGGTTTTTTGTTTTCACACAGTATTTTGAAATGTTGTTTGTAATTCTTTGCAATGGGCGAGAAATTGAAAACAAACAAAAACCAAAACTGGGAGACCAAACTGAACTGTGAAACCACCAAGAGGCTTCTTACTGGAATTTTATCTGTGCTGGCTGCCTGGAACTGGCCTTGAAGTGAAGGGAAAGAAAAAAAAACAGCTTTTTGAAAAAACACTCAGCTCCCTGGCTTAGAAGGATACTGAATCTTTTATGTAGAAAACACTGGGTCCCTTATGGGGCACTAAAGGGCCTGACTTACAGGGTTACACACACATTAACCCCATGCTACATCTTAGAATTTTCCTTTTAATTTGTTTAAAAAGAGAAAAAAAAATAGCTAATTTTAGAGCCAAGTGAAGTGCACTTTGTCAAATGTAAGGGTCTGCTTTGTTTTTGGGTTTCTTTTTTTTTCTTTTTTTTCCTTTTTAATTTTTCCTCCTTTTTTTCCTCCTTTTGCCTTTAAAGAAAATGTGGTTCTTTGTCAAATGCAGAAATGTTCTTTCAGCCACTCACTGAAATTCTGAATTCTGGCTTCTGCAGTTTTTATTGTCTGTGTCAGACTTGCAGCCAGACTTGGTTCTCATTTCAGCATTTCCCAGGTTCTGTTGAAACAACATCAACCCTTATTTTGTTTCTCCCCTGCCCACACTTTCTTCAAATTCACCTTGTGTATTGTAGCTCATTTGTTTTAAGGAGAGAATCAACAGATCATATTCAGTGTCTTGAATAAATTGCTATATTTTGATATTAGAGAACTTTGTGCGTGTTGTTCCTTTTTCTTTCTTGACTATTTTGCATTCTGTGTTTAAAGGTTGGGAGCAGGTGGGAGGGATTGGCTTTTCACACATTCATTGTTCAGTTTTACTTTCCCCAAATGATTCATTTATTGACAATCCCTCATTTTAAAGGGAGCAAAACTGAGAATTGCTAAGTATTGGCAGCTAGTGAAGAGCTACCTTTAATCATGTGGGTTAATGTTTTTCCACATAAAATAAACTTGCTTCTAAGTTGATCTAGATAACTTGCTAATTCTTCCTCAAGCTGCCAAGGCCTCAGGCCTGGTGAGCTGCTTGCGCAGCGGATCCCCATGCAGGAAGGTGCATCCCCCTCGCTGTGCAAACTGGGCAGGTTTCCAAAGGACATCCGCGTGCTCTGCCTCACGCAATGGGCTGACGGGTCGTCTCCCATTTGGCTATTTGACGTGGTGAGAGAAGAGGGATGCCCCATCCCAGCACTGCCAAGGCACTGGACCAAGAGAAGGAGGCTCTTGCGATCACCCTACCAGACCAGCGCTCCTCCATCCTCCTGGGGCCTCACAGTTCACAGGTTATGAGGGTTATTTTTTATTCCACAAAACAGTCGCACGCTACTTCATGCAGTGTCAACATGAAAGCGTGAGATTTTTGTTTCTTTGCAGCCTTAACACTGAGCCAGTTCATCTAAGCGAAGGCTAAAATATTGTCCATGGCCTTCAGAAGAGCCACCACCCAGAGCCACACTGGGTCTTACGTGTCTCATCATCAGATTTCTTAAATATTTAAGCACCTAGAGCCTATGCTGATGGTTTGCACAGTATCACATCATCAAATACTCAAAAAAAAGAGAAAATAATGTCCTTTTGTGCATTTTTAAACAGTCTACACTATCAAATTTGCAGGGCATTAATATACAATTAATTCCCTATAATTGTATTATTTTAAAGTAATAGGACAGCTATTATTATTCATCTCTCACAAGACTACTAGCCACCAGCATTCTTTGTGAGAGTTCCTCAAAATGAAGCATGTAAGAAGGAAAGATATAGACATTGTAGGTCTAATGCTTTAATAGATGGCGCTATGTAGAAACTGTGCCTTTATCTGCTCCTTAAGTCAATGCTGTATTAATCCTAATTTTATTTACATTATTTCCAACCAAAGTTCAAGAAAACGTAATACTGTCAAACAACATAGTTCTTCGATTTTCATTTTTTTATCCTATAAATATTACCCTATGCACCATTCAACAAGCAGCACTCAAAGTATTGGGCAATCCTAAACACTTTGCTTCTTGCTTCTGTCAGAGTGCAGTCCAATAGAAATATATTTGCTACAGCTACTCTATTAAGATGTTATGTTGCAGTACCTCACCCAAACCACTTATTTCCTTGACATCATTCTACGTATCATTTTTCACAAAGGAAAGATCAGTGACAGCCATTACAAGTGCATGCAACTTCATACCTAAGCCCCATGCTCTGAAAAGCATTTTTTTAAAAGCTTTGAAGTCTCTTTAAGTGAAGAAATGACTCATTTGGCAAGGAATTTATCATCTTTGCTGACTATTCCCAACAGGAAGGAAGATCTTTGCTTCCTTAGAGATAGTTTTTTTCTACTTCCTTTGGAATATATTCACAAAACGAAAAGCATACAAAACCTAATAAGCACAGGAAAGCAGCAATATCCTCTTTTCCTGCTGCAAGATCTTTTCTCCTTACAGGAGAAGTCTTGACTTCAGTGTGTAAATGACTCAGTACAAAGGATCAAGAAAAAGATTCTAGTCATCTGTTTCCAAGTCCTCCCCATCAAAAACGGGGACGAAATTGGCACCCTTACCATAAGGGTAATTTGTTGCCGTAAGAAGTGCACCACAAATGAGAAAGGATATAGTTGAGAAGACCTGACATTCTGGCATCCTAAAACTCAAAATTATTACTCTAGGCTTCCAGGACTTCTCTAAAAGCCAATGGATTCCACTGAGAACTGCACCCCATCTCACTGGGTTGCAGTTCCCCCCAAAAATTCTCTGTAGTTTTGTAAAGGACCAAACACAAAGGCCAAACCCTTCGATGGATTTTTTTTGAGGCTTCTGATGACACGAAACTGGGAGGAGTAGCTGATACCCCAGAGGGCTGCGCTGCCATCCAGAGGGACCTGGACAGACTGGACAACTGGGCGGTGAAAAAATCTCATGAAATTCAACAAGGCCAAGTGCAAGGTTCTGCACCTGGGGAGGAATAACCCCAGACACCAGTACAGGCTGGGGACCGACCTTGTGGAGAGCAGCTCTGCAGAGAAAGACCTGGGTGTCATGGTGGATGATAAGTTGACCATGAGGCAGCAGTGTGCCCTCGTGGCCAAGAAGGCCAATGGAATCCTGGGCTGCATTAAGAAGAGCATCTCCAGCAGGTCGAGGGAGGTGATCCTGCCCCTCTACTCAGCCCTGGTGAGGCCGCATCTGGAGTACTGTGTCCAGTTCTGGGCTCCACAGTACAAGAGGGATGTGGAGCTACTGGAGAGAGTCCAGCGCAGGGCTACAAGGATGATCAGGGGCCTGGAACATCAGCCCTATGAGGAGAGGCTGAGGGAGCTGGGCCTCTTCAGCCTGGAGAAGAGAAGGCTGAGAAGGGATCTAATCAGTCTCTGCAAGTACCTCAAGGGAGGCAGTGAGGAGGATGGGGCCGGCCTCTTTTCAGTGGTGGTCACTGATAGAACTAG
>NW_010576447.1:241745-269147 GCF_000705375.1 Tinamus guttatus | reverse complement strand
CTCTAGAGGTCCCTTCCAACCTTAAGCATTCTATAATTCTATGATTCTATGATTCTGCAGCACATGGTCTCCTGACAGTGATTGCAACAGGTCTCAAGCCATTACAGATAAAACTTTCAGTTACTGCATTTGAGGCAGACGGATTCTTGGTCTCCTCAGAACACCAGAAGCCCAAGTGGAAACCTCAGCCCTGTGACGTTGGAAGTCCTGGGCATGGATTCTTTTCTGGAGGCTACTTTGGGGAGAATCTTGAGAGATTTGTCCAATAAGATCACCATGTCTAATTACCCACCCCTAGACCTTCCTTCAAAGATGATGACACAGGCAGGGCCTGCAGGGCAGGCAGCCCACATAGACACGCAGCTACAGAGAGGAGCTCCTCTTGTTCCTGGCCACATTAAAGGTCCAGGTCTCATGACTTGGACAGAGAACACAAACGAGAGCAGTGAAAATTTGAAATCTTGCCAATCCACCAACTTCTAGAATGGCAATTCTACTTCTTCAGTAGAGAGACATTTCTGAAGAATGGCACATGGCCTATAAAATCTCTTTGCAGGCAAGAAACATCAGAGTGTGACAAAATGCTAGATCTCCTAGATAGACTGGTTAAAAAAAAAAAAAAAAAGAGGATACGAAGAAAAAAACCTTGTGACTCTGTTAGAGTCTGAAAACAAACAAACAAACAAACAAAAAACACGGACTCAATATACCTGGAAGGGCAAATCTGGTAAGCCAAGCTGTTGTTGGTATTGGACTAGCCTCCATCGCTCATGACTGCCCAAATTTCCTGAGACCTCCTGAGACTGGTGAAGCTGACATATTAATTGCATACATCCCTGGTGACTAGCAAAAATAATTCCAATTAATACAAAACACTAAACTCCAGCCTGTTTTTATTTCGGCAATGTTATAAAACCAAAAACATATCATTTATAATTCACCCTTCATCATAAAATATAAAGTTACAGTATTAAAGATTAAGATGTGCACAGTTGTGTGTGTGTGTGTATGATTCTGTGTATGTATTTACTTTTTTAAAGGTGTATTGGGCCTTAATATTTATCAGTTTATTTCACCAATCTCTAAAAAAACAAGACGAGAAGGAAGTCCTACCATTTTCTAGCCACTCTTTGGGTCTGGAATAAGAATAGTCCCTTTTCTAAAGATCTAAATAGTGATATCCTGACAGAATAAGTTAAATAATAATTGCATTTTTATCTCCTATCAGTGCAAGATATAGGGCATCAGAACCCGATTTCTTTAGCTAAAAGTACCAGAACAACAAGTGCAAAAAGTGATAGTCAATAGGCTGAACTTTAAGCAGCTTTCCCAGGGATACTACTATACAAGTCATATTGTATACAGTAAAGCAGAACTTTGAACCAATTCTTTTTTTTTCACCATGAAAAGACAATTTTACCCATGAGTATTAACATAATATTTGTGTCTTAGCTCACTTAGCTTGGTCAGTATGTGAAGTAACTGTGTGCTGAAGCTCAGATAAGTTCACAGGTGAGTATAAGCGTAGGGATGTCAAGCACATCATGAGAACAAGTGTAACACCTACACCGAGCCATGTAGTTCTTACATTCATGTAATGTGGGGGCTGCCGTTTGCTTATCACATGAAGATTGAGGCCTTGGTATGGCGTAACTGATACTGCAAAGGGAAGTTACACACCAGTCTTGCATGTAGAAAAGGAAGAAAAATGAAATATTTCTGCCATGACAACATTTGTTTTTCATTCATGCCACTAAAACTAGTATCTAGCAGAGGTGCCATGAAAAAAAAATCTTTAAAGAAAAAGCGTAAAAGTTTTCCAGCACCGAGGCCACCAGCCTTGTGACTAGAGAGGTCCCCTTGTCGGCACACGGGACAGCTGGATGGTGTCCGGTGCGGAGCCCTGATCCCAGGGCCACAGCTGCACAAGTGACGAGCACACACGGGCACCCACACACCATGATGTGAAAATGAGCAGAGCCTGGGGCTGAACGTGCATCTCCCCCGGCTGGGTTTTAGGGCCAGCATCTGTTGCTTTTTCTTCCCTCCCCCACTTTTAGCCAAGGAGTATTTAGCGTTATAAGCGGAGCAGAAGCACCGGGACGGGGCAGGGTGGGATTGGCTTTGTGGCAGCAGCAGCAGCAGGAGCAGTGCAGGGGTGTGGGTGTCCCACCTCCTCGACCCTGGAGGAAGAGGAACACATCTGAAATAACAGGGAAACAGTTCTCAGGTCCTTGAGACTGTGTCTTCAGCTCACCCGCTCATGCCTCTCACAGCTTTCCAGTCATTCAACATCAGCCTCATTACCATTTAAGTCATATAGCTCACTCGAGAGGTAGATTTCAATTGTACTAGCATCAGAACCTAGCAAACAAAAGAGAAAGGGCTCTATTACATTTATATTAAAAAGAAACATTATCAAAAATATTTTGCCAATGTAGACTTTTTTTTTTAGTTCAAGCATTGTATGGAAAGAATCTTGGCGTACCGGCTTTTAGACTGTAAAATCCCCAGGAAACAGGGAAAAAGCCTCCTTATCTGGCCTCTGCCTTATTGTTCTCTGCGTAATTGCATTCCTGGGCAATGGTTGACTGCCTTGCACCCTGGCTTAGCAGAGCCGGGCTGTTAAGCGGAGCACTTAGCCAGGCCGTGGGAATGCCTGTGACCACCGGCAAGTCATGTCCAGTGCCCTGAGCAAAGGACTCGCAGGAGGAACGCTGTGTCCTCTGTCACATGGAGGCACATGACTAGGGCCGCGCTGGGAGAAGTCCATTTCTTTTCCACATAAAATGTGGTCCTTTCTTGAGTGCGTTAGCCTAAGGAGATTGTTGCTCTTGATTTGTTTTTTCTTTCCTTTTTTTTTTTTTTCCCAAGGAAATTCATTCAGGATCTTCTGCAGCAGGCAGACGTGAGCTGATGTTATCATGAGGCTGCAGCTCCATAAGGCCGCCAGTGTCTCACCCCGCTGTTCGGCTGGAGGCCTCTGGGGCAGGGACAAGGCAAGGACAACCCGTTCCCCACAGCCCAGGCAGAGCTCGCTCCCTACATTGCACAGACAAAAACCACCTCACTGGTTTAAACACCTGCCCTTAAAAAAACCTATCTTTTTAAGTAAGTACGGTAGTTTGGCTTTTACATTTTCAAGCTCTTTCAAGGGCCTGATGGGTATGTCACTGATATGAAGTTACCTCTCCTGTTTAAAGGTACCTGGAGAAGAAGAACCCAAGGAAGAACCCACTTATGCTCCATGTCCACCTCTGCTACACTGTGTGTCAGCATTAAGTATTTCATGAGAGACACAGGAAGCTGGTGGAAGACTAGGCTAGGAGTAGGCCGCAACCATGATCTTCATTCACCAAAACGCGACAGTCCTGCCCCCCAGAGGGAGGGAACCCACAGTGACAGCTCTTTCACAGCCCTTAAACCAGAAGGAGGCATGGTCAGATACCTGAATCCCACCCCAGGGAATCGTCAAGGCACAAAGAGAGCCCCAGAGTCACGCAGGGTCCCTCTGCTCAGCGTGAACCTGCTGCCTCCAGCACCCTATGTGAGCTCAAAGCGAAGTCCTGCTTTGACAAGATCCAAATTTCACCTGCAGAGGTGCTGGGAAGTTTAAAGGGCTTGCATTTTAAAACCCTAGGATCCCAAAACACGATGAGCCCCATGAGCCCGGAGTTCCCTGTAGGAAGGAGAAGCACAAAGTTTTCTCATCGCGTTCCTAACAGGAACACGTCCACTACGTAAGCGAGCTTGTCCCCTGCTCCTCCCTGCCGCCGGGTGACGGGAGTGCGGTATTGCTGCCTGTGCACCTGGGCCTGGCTTACAGTAAGGCCTGAGGACGAAAGTGTGATAAGCTTGCCCTTTCGCTGTTGAAAAGAGGTGGAATCCTGAAAGGCATTTCAGGATCTTCTCATTTATACTGGGATGATAAATAATCCTTTCATGTATCTATTTCTAATGAAAGTTTATGTGGATTTCATTGTTTTTCTGCTATACGCAGGCTACGCAACTTACTCTGTGGGCTTTTTGGGCTTAGACTCTTTTTTTTCCAGCTGACTGGTGTTCTTTCACAAATTGTCTGTTTTGGTTTGTTTGTTTGTTTGTTTTTACTAGAAATACTATTTTTTTACCATTGGGATAGAAAAGACAGTCCAGTTTAATCAGGCTTCATAGACAGATTTGCCAGTTGTCAGTTTGACGTTTTATTCAGATTTTAAACATGCCATCCTCGTATTTGAAAATATAAGTAAGTGACACAATGACTTTCATTCAGAGGCCCTATAGATGGAAACACACTAATGCACACAGTTGCTGGAAGTTGTATTTTCCAGCCTTAGTGGATTCACGTTTCCAGTTGGAGTTCCCTTCCGCTGGGGTGTCCACAGCCATCAGCTGCTGCCAGGGGATTCAGGGCAAAACAACCTGCTCTCTGATTTTCCTAGGTGGATTCAGTCTCCAGATTCCTGACAACTCTCAGACTAGAAATGCAAGTGTCTGTCCCTCCCGTCTGTGTCTAATACCTGGCCCAAAAGATCTAACAGGGCAAGGGATAGAGCCCAGATCGGGTCCCAAAGGGCATCAGCTCTTGCATCTGATGAAACTGTCATTAAAGGCGACACCTGGGGCAGTTCCTGTGAAAAGCAGACCTGAGTGCTGCGAACTGAATTAAAGCCATGATCTCTTTTCAAAGAAGCCAACACACTTCATTGCAGGACAACTCATTTTGATCTAAAGTAAAACTGGATTTATACCACAAGAACTGAAGCTCTTCTTGAGACACAAATGCCTCCTTAAATAAACACATTTCCTCATCAAGCCAGCAGATCTTTAATTTATTTACCAAACAAAAGGGGAATGCGAACTCAAAACTTTACTCCTGCACAGCTTCCTGCACAGCTTCCTTTGAAAAAGCTGCATTCTTTCCACAGAAGACTTTGCATAAAAATGTGCTAGGAGAAACCCCTTATTGGGTGGAGAGCTACTATCTGCTGAGGCAGAAAAGCAATCACTGCTAGTCAGGCCATTTCTCTGTCTCTGCTAAGTAAGTGCAAAATACTATGCACTATCAGCCAAACTTTTAAGCAGCAGCTGATCACAGTCTGCTTCAAGTGATTGAATCATTGAACTAAATTTTGGAACCATTCTGACTTCTAGTGGCTGAGACTTTCTGTCTGCAAAATCCTAATCTTATCTAGAAGCTATGCAGAATATATCCCTTACTCAGTGTCCATAGGCTATATTTATTTCAGCAGTATTGCTCATTTCACCTTAATTAGAAGCTGATTCATTTGGGAAAGAGGGAGGAGAAAGTCGGGGCACTTTCATTCCAAAACCCTTGTTTCCTCACTCTGAACAAATGCAGCCCAACCTGGGAATTCTCCCTCATTACCTCCAGTCTCTATTAATTTCACATAACACGTTCTTGGTAAACACCCACACAAGCTGGCATTGCTATTTTCTACTCCGCTGTGCTACATTGGCTTCATCATGTAAGCCCTGGCCCGCACCCAGCTCAACTCCAGCGCTAGCTACATGGGCTAGTTTTGTGTTGCTCTGACTTCTCAGATATACCACAGATTTTTCTAAAAACAAGGACCCAAAAGGCACCTACTGTGATATAGATAACTATCAGTTAAACTTTTAAAAATATTTATTTGAAACACTACAGTTCTTTCACTCTGTTTGGATTCTTGCTAAGACTCTACGCTATACCAGTTGGGCCTAGTCTTGCTAAGGGTACCCAAAAAAAAAAAAATTGAGATAAATAGAGAACGCAAGCACAGTATAGTTCTGAAAAAAGAATATATATATATGCCTAACAACATATTGGAGTCACTAAGTGTTCACCTTTACTAACGCTTCAGTAGCATCAGTGTAAATACCCACGAGGTATGAGGCATTAAGGGGCCAATCAAAGTTATTTTATCAGCTAAACGCTTCTCAAAATAATCACTTTCCACAAAATACCAAGAAGCCTTAATTAATTTTCAGGACTCTAAAGTCTTCCTGTCACGGAAGACATTCCAGCTGAGGTTTAGAGTTGAGCTTTCTGCCACTAAGACACAAATATTTCAATGCTAATTAGAAACCTGCATGTGGATGCCACCTTTGGGTCTCGCTGATGTTTCTGTCACACTGTGTTTGAGCAAATTCACAAGGCCCCGTTGATTGCAGGGGCTCTGGGGACGTTGCACATTCCTTCTGCCTTTAACCCTTGCTCTAATCATCAGATGTGAAACGTCTTCTCAGGGCTGTCAATTAAACAGCACACACAGGAATTCCCTAGCATTTGCTGGGGCTTTCCCTAGATGGATCTGTGTGAGTTTACAGGCCAGGAAGTATTCTCTCTGTGGCATATTTAAACTTACCTAGCAGAGGCCAGGGTAGACAATTTAGAAAAACAGTTTAAATCATGGGGCTGCCACAGTTCAAGGGATGATTACAATGTTTTTCTTTCTCAGTAGGATTTCTAGATTTGTTTTTCCCCAGGACCTTTCAATCTCTCACAGTAGCTAGAGAGAAGTAGAAAGACAACTAATTCTAGCTAGCTGAACAGAAAAAAGAAGCATTTTAGTTTGATTGGGGGGTTTCTTTTGAGTGTAAACTCAAATGTTTCTGGCACTCATTGAATTTTCTAATGCCTGAGAATGTCTGTTGGAGGAGGCCTTTGAGAATTTTGCCTACAAACTCTCTAAGGATCTTCTCTGCCTGAACATTTAAGAGCTTGTTCAGTGAGATGGTGGGAGAGAACCAATTTTCCACAGAGCTCAGAGCATGTTCCGGTGCATGAAGTGTATAAAATGCATAAAATGCTTAGGAAGACTTATTCAAATGCATCCCTAGATTTGGCTGTGCTCCCTATTTTATTTCTCCAGACTGCCTCTCCCTCGGTTATCAGCTTCAGTGCATGTGCATGCTTGCTCTTTAATGGGTCGCTGACCCAGACATCATCTGGCCATTCTTAAAATTAAACTAGCTATCATGTGGTTTAGTGATTTCCAGATAGAACTATAGTAAACTTAGAGATTCCATGGAAATTAAGAGATTTTTACAAGCTTGGATTATTTTTCATCACAAATAGAAATTGATTACTTCTGAGGGAAAGTCCTGTTATACAGGGAGAAAAAATGTACCCGCAAATCAAGCATTTCACTTTCTCCATGTATTTGGTCTACAAGACTAGAGGAAGGGCTTAATGAGAGATGTGCTTAGGATTTTGCTATTTAGACATATGGCAGAGCTTTTGTATGTAAGAAGTCTGCTTATTTAAGTAATTTATTTTGTTAATGCTCATATTTCTGCTTTACAATTAGCCTGAACATTCAGCCAAGTAAAATAGTAAATATGTGTATGAGGCTAGTGAGTCAAATACAGCCCCATAAACCCCTTTCAACCAACAGAAAGAATGGTAGGAGTGTTTAAGATAGGATTGCAGGATTATTAAAGGATATTATTGCAGGATATGACATGACACTTCCGGAAGTTTTTGTTTTCAAATTAAAAGGCATATAAATAAGTTTTGGTTAATACAAGGAACTATAACCCCTTTTATGGTTAGATTTGATAACTTGGCTGGGAGTGCAAAGAGGGTGAATATGTTAAATAGAGAGATAATAGGGTAAAACAGGGTTAACTGCATTGCCCTGGGTGTGCAGATATTGAATTTATGAAATTCCGTAGATTTAATGGCAACGATTTTCTTCCGGTGCCTGGATTCAACTTTTTTGTTTTTAAATTTACATTTTCCAAGAACTCTCAAACACATCCCTTTAACTGACTTAGGTCCTACCTGGTAACCACAGTAGGAAGGAATAAATTTCTGATTGCCCAGCTTTCAAAGAGACTACAGCACAACTACTCTGCAAGCTCGCATGCTACTTTAAAGACTACTATTTAGTTCTCCCAAGTATCTACATAAGGAGTGAGTGGTGCATCTGGATCAAAGTATTCAGGAATATTCATCTCCCTGTGGGGCTATATCTACACTAGCGGGTTAGGCAAACAGGGGGTTATCTGTTCAGTGACACAGTGGTGAGGATCTGACATCCACTCCATTTAATTCCATGTATTTATTTATTTAAACTTCAGAATAGATCTAGTCTTAGTCTGAGATGCCCAGGTGGCATGCCCTTGATGACCCATGCAGGATATAAAAGGTTTCACTCAAAAAGAAACCAATTCAGGTTCTCTGAGACTGTCCCACATCATGAAGCAAGCACAGTGCACAAGCCCGTCGGGAGGTCCACTTTGCAGGCCCTGATCAACCATGGGCTTCTATTTCACTGCTGAGTTAGGAAAACTCCAAATTGGGATTTTTTTTTTTAAGTTTGGGTTCAGTTTGATCCTTACACCCACTTCACTAACACAACCATGGCTAGTAAGGAGAACATTTGCATTAAGAGATAGCATTTGCAAAGTAAATCCAGATGATCTGAGCAGTCATGGTTAAAAAAGCATGTTTCAGAAATCCTAGAGCTGTAATTTTGGGTAAGGAGGTTTATGTTGAGCAAGGCAAGTAAGGGAACACATTTAAAAACCCAAAACATGAATAGTACATTTATTTAAACAAAAGACTCTTCTACTGCATGAAGGTTACAAGAAAGGTTAAAATAAAACGGAGGAAAATGAATAATAAGTAACACACGTCCTTGCAGAGATATATTCCAGCTAAAGAAATGATCAGGTCTTTGTAGCTTTCTACATATCCTCTAGAAGACATTATCCATAATTTCTCTCTGTCTCACACACACAAAAGTTGCAAGAAATGACATCAAAACATTAGCCACGTACCTAATTCCAGAGTAAGCAATGGTTCACAGAGTGCCATGATTTTATGAGTCTTCACAACAGGGGGAAGCAAGATTCAGCCCTGCACCTATAACCTACCACCCCTGGTAGATGGGAGAGCTCCTGGCTAACCTGTCATCACCACTAGTATTACCTTCAGACAACATACTGATAGCCTCATCGGTCTGCTGGCTGTCGCTTGTCGATATCTTCTTTGAATCATGGATGTTGCTTTGGTAGTTCACCGGTGAGGGATACGCGTTTTCACCTGCAGTCGATGAGGACATCGATTCCCAGGGTATTTCTCTCTTTTGCCATTTCAGGTCCACTCTCCATCCTGTCCAGCCATAGAAAGCTAATGTGAAGAGGAAGCCTTGCATGGGATTAAGGACACCCTAGGAAAGAGGAGAGGTGGAATAGCAGTTACACTTAGCAAGGCTGGAACTTGAACTCCAGAAAAATATTCAGTGTGAATTAGCAACTTCCTTACTCTGAACCATTGCTTTTCAAAGACAGTATTTGCATCCAAATAAAAGTGTAGGTTGCGGCTACTGTAGACAGGAACAAATCTGAGTGAGATACTACAAACTATTTTTTTCCATATGATGAGGCTGTCCCATCAACACTACGGCCAAATGGTTTTCTAGCAAGAATTTCATCTGCTCAGGACCCCAGTGAGTTGTGACATTCCTCACATATTGTACACTTTTAAACTCACAAAAGCAAATATTATATTTTTCACTAGAAGCCAAGCCAAATATATGAGATGAGACATTAGTATATGTGGTCAGGTTTTGTTAAACACTGGCAATTGATCTGTCTGGAACTGCTGCAGATTTCTCAGTCGGTAAGGCTGTCCATCAAATCTGAAGGAAAAAAGAGAAGATGCACACACACAAAAAAAAGATTTCCCCAAAAAATCATCTCCCTTCCCTGGTGATTCTTGGCAAGTAGATGGTTTTAGATAGTTCAATTTTTCCCACATAAAAACAGAAAACTATCTTCACAGCCAGTTTAAAATACAGCTCAGTTCCTAGACCTGACCTCTTGCTCTGCGGGTAGACAAGAGCAATATCCCTGTCAGATGAATGAACTGCAATACTTAACCCTTGAATACAAAGTGGCACAAGGACTTAACTACACTACGTGTGTTCATGCCTTACAGGTATGACAGCTCTAAAACAAACTCTCTTGAAACAGAAACCCAGGTTATCATCTCCAGAAAATCCACCATCAAATATTCCAAAGGGATAAATAAGGGCAGAACACAGTTAGAGTCCAGTATCTTACAGTTATCTTTTTGTCCATTGCTTTCAAGATTTTTTCATGCATTTTCCCTCAAATAATCATCCATATATTATGATATAACATTTAATTATTTTTATAAATCAGCAATATAGAAAACCCTCATTACAAACAAAGAATTATCATAAAATAACCATGTTTTAGGGGAACTGAAATCCTGTAGCTTGTGTTATAACAGAGGTTTAGAAGGGTTAGACCAGAACTCGTTATAACGGTCTATTCTGCATCTTCAAATGGATACAAATTACTCAGAGAGAGCAAGCATACTCCAGAAACAGAGGGGAAAAAACAAAGTTTTTCTTTGGTACCTTTTGGCTTAGTGAAAAATACATGTAAAAAGCACTCCCAGAGACAGCTCCTACTTTATGCTCTTCCCCCCTGATCTTTTTAGACTGAAAAAGTGTTTTTATTTCCAAAATTACAACCACACAGTATACTAGCACTATTCCTCCAGCCTTACAAGACTATTTTACAGGATTAGGAAATGTTATACTTAACCTACCATTATAATCCATGTGATCAGTGCAGCATTTCTAATATTTTTCAGGGGTATTTCATTGATATCTGGCTGCATTTCAAGGTAGAACAAAAGGCTCTCATTGATGATATTGGCTGACCAGCTGTTTCAGAAGAAAGAAAGAAAGAAGTGGAAGAAAACAAAACATTTTTAAGTTTATGCATATCTTTTTGTCTTAAAAATAAGACACCAAAAAGAAGACATTCACAGATGAAGAAGCCAAATATATTTTTAAACATCCTGTAAAAGACTGCAGAAAATCAAGTCCCCTAAATATCCTAAAATTTCAGTTTAGAATAGAATAGACTTTGAAAACTCTGTAAAATAAAGTAAAACAGCTAAAGCTGGACTTTAAAATCTTTAAAAATGCCAACACACTCCAGGAATAAAGGGCATGTTTGTTCTAGGGAAGGATGACCTTAATCAAACCTCTGGCTGTGAAAAAGACATTGTGAATATTCTGTGTTAAATAAGGGCTAAACTAAAAAGGTTATTACTTCTTATGATTTCCAAACAGTCACAACAGCCTTTCTTTGGATTTCGACTGCAGCTTCAAAAAACCCGTCACACTTTCTCATAGAGTTTATACATGTCCTTCCTATGATTATGTTTCTGTCAGAGTGTAAAACCTTCTGCTCTTCTCTCCCAGATTTTCAGGCCTCTATTTTAATCCCATGCTGCCCTTCTATCCTTGGCTAACTAGTCTCATGTTTGAACTTTGTGATGGACATGCCAGTTTCCTGGGGCTTCAAGGACTGCCTCAGTCCTACTGCATGGTGACCCTTAAGAGAGTTTCGGCACTCTAAAGATGATGTTTTATCAGAAGAACAACTGTAAAGATTAAAGCAGAATGACTTTTAATAGGAAAACACAGAAGGAGACAGAATGGAATTAAACAAATGTCCCCACTGGGTCTTTGTGGAACTGAGCCCTTCTTTGATGCTTGCTCCCAGGCTAGCAAGTTGGCCACAATTTCTTAGGTTGCAACTGCATTTTTTTAGTCCCTCTGGGCTCTGAAATGAGGCTCTTTTCTTTCCATAACTTTGAAGCCTGGATATTGGAGCCTTGAAGCCCCTTATTATTTTCAGCAGTTTCCCAGAAAGCGGGGCTGCAGGCCGGTTCACTGCGCTCTCCTTCCCTCCGGCCACCCCACCCTGCACAGCAGAAACCCCCCAAGTGCAGGAATCTCCAAAGAAAAGAGTTTCCCTCCAGAGCCCTCAGCACACAGCAGCCAGGACAAGATGGAATGACAGCCTTCCTCCCTCCTCCATCTATCAAAGCAATATAACATGCATTAATGTATGCATATATTAAGTAGTTATATTAAGTATATAAGTTAATATTAAATTATTAAGTACTGTTATATTAAATAGTTGTACAGACTGCTAAATCTAAAGCCATTTCTCTACTCCAGCGCAGCTTCTTTCCTCTTCCTGCTGTTTGTGTTATCTATGTAAATAGCAAACACTATATGGCAAACACTTTATGATCCCTTCTTGCCAGTTCCTTGCACAGACCCCTGTAGACTGGATTAACAACCCTCCTGGAGCCCTTACTACTGTGTTACAATTATGAGACTGCAGTAGAAAACATTGCCTCCAGAGCAGGCTCCAGCTCTGCTCAGTTATGTTGTGTGCATCCAACACCTTCAGTTCCAGCCACCACCCCAGAATTATCTGCACTGAATTGCGTTGCTAGAACAGAGAAGCAAGGGATTTGGAGAAAAGGATGAGTACACTCCCCGAGTCCAGGTGCACTTGATGATCTTGAAGATCTTTTCTAACCATAATGGTTCTATGATTCTTCTACTACTTTCCTGCCCTGCCTTGAAAGTCCTATTTCATGGAAGAAGATGGAAGCACAGGAAAGAGACTGAATGACCAGAAAATTCAAAGAGCAGAGATGTTTCTTTTCTATACTGTAACCACGGCAGTCCCTGTGTTTCCAGCTGATACGCAGCACTTGTTTCTCACACTTGTGATCTGCAGACACAGACTGTAGAGGCAGTTGTGTAATATAACCACAGCCCACAGCCCTAAGCCAGCCTTAGAAGCTATACTGTGGGTTTCCAATGCCGTATTGGATGGCAAGGTGTAGGTTTCCAATGCCATGTTGGATGGCAAGGGAGTGGGCTCTCAGAAATGTTGAGTGCAGAGAGCTGTCTATCAGCTCACAGTATTGGAAAGCTGCTGCTCCAGACAGCTATTCATTTTGGTTTTTTTTCTCTTGTTTCTAGGAGTTACTGTTCTCCCTGTTTCTTAAACATTTTTATCATTCCCTTACTGCCTTGTTATGCTACACTGCTGCTTTGGTTAGTTTGTGAATTCGTTCCTTAGAAGCTTTACCTTTGACAAAAATTGAAGGAAGCTATCAGGGCTTATTTTTATTCCTGAGTGTCTCCAGTTGAAAAACAAACAAACAAACAAAAAAAAGAAAAGTAATTCCAAATAAAATAATGCACCCCCTTACCATATAATGAATACCAGCATGATTTTGAAAAAGCGGATCTGGATCTCTGTGCCCAGGCGTCTTTCATTCTCTGTGTAAATTCCTTGTCTCCCTTTCAGTAAGGAGGCAACTGGAAAGTATACAATTGTGTTCATTAACATACATGCATCTTGTTATTTATAGCACAGGGATCCAGAAAACAGATGTCTGCAAAAAGGATATCAAAGAAAGAAATGGATTTATCCCTAGCAGCATTTCAGAGCTAGATCCAAGCTGGATTCAGACCATCACCAAGCAATCTAACACGGAGCCTAATACTCAGGGAAAATAACCACATCTATTACGGATTCCTAACACGGGTGGTATTCCACTATGTCTTCTTTCCTCTCTCAGTCCACTGAAGAGAGAAAATAGTATGGCCAACAATCTTTTACAATTAAAAAGTAGTGCCTGAAACTTTTATCTGACGTGCGGTATAATACAATATATGATGTTTACGCTAGGGCAGAATACATTGCATCCTATGCCACACACAGCTTCATTTAGCTGTGCAATTGCTAGAGCCATGGCTAAACCTTTGAAACTTGTGTGTGATGCGTGTGCCATGAAATGTGATGTCAGCAAAATAGACAGTCATGTCACATACTAGAATATACATATGCACAAATACAAACATACTCACTGTGTGTTTTCCCATAGAAAGAATGGATTTTGAGAGATTATCCAATCCCTTCCCTGGCCCTGAGCGTGACAATTATACCTAGGTGTGTTGTTTCCAGTCTTAAAGAGCTTGCTGAAAAATGGGGAAGACTCAAAGACCTCTTCAAGCAAGCTATTCCAGTGCTTTACTAACTCTTGCCATACTAAAGGTTTTCCCGCTCCTGCTTTGACTGCATTTATTTAAGTTCAAGTGCAATCCTTCTTTCACTATCATCTATAGTCAATGAAAAGACTTTGCTCTTTAAGTCATAGTTACATCTTCACTTGGTTTTCTCTTTTTTAATAGAATACATCATGAAGACTTTCATGTGTTTTCTTCCTTATTGGTCCTTTTCTTCATTATTGCTGTACTTAGAGAATGGAGTGAAACCATTAAGTTGTTAGAGTTGAAATGGAGTTGTTTGAGAAAATAGTGCTTGTTCACTTCAGAGCAAGGAAATGTAAGACATCATACTTCAACAAACATTTAACATACTTACCATAAAGCACAGACACACACACATAGATACATATCACACATGTATGCACATTCGTTATTTATTTTATCACTGAAGACCTTTGCTGATAACTGTAGAAAAATATTTTGTTCTAGCTTGCTGTATCACTAGCACTCGCTTGTCTGGGTACTAGTTACTTCAGTTGCTTGGGGTTGAAGCATGATATGGAAGATAAGTTTACCAATTATCAAGTAGGTGCTCTAAAATATGTTTGTGCCCTCAAACCATACGAAATAGTAGCTAATGCTGAATGTAGTTATCAATTCATTGTTTTTTACAAATTGCAGAGGGTAACATATTTTTGATAATGAGCATTTTATAGGTTAAGGCTTATATTTGCTTATGGAACATTTTGGCCCAGGCTTTGGGTTCATTCCTTTCTTTCTTTATGCTAAAACATATCCTATTTTAGTCTGAATAGAAAACATTCTCCTGTATAAATGGGTGAGGGCTCAAATGCAATTCTTTGCATAGATCACAAGAATGATATAATACAATGATGCAAATAAGGGTTACCTTTTAATATATGTACCAAATGTCTGGCACACTGGGTCTCTGACTAAATGAAACATATAGGAGGTGCCACAGTAGAACTAACCAGGTATAAAAAATATTTCACAGATTTGTCCAGCTGTTCATTTGAAAATGATACTGCAGAGGAATGTAAGGTAGACTGGATGAAAACTGAACTTAGAATATGATGTCTTCTATTGCTGGCTTTTTATATATCTAATGTGTAGATGACAAGTATGAATTCAGGTACTGAAAACATCTAGCACTGGTAATATTACTTGCAAAGTATTCATTGAATCAGTGGCTTTTTCTTTCAGGATCATTTCTTCAATGCACTGGAGAGTAAATTAAATTGGGATGTCAAGGCCCCAAATGATTGTATACAGCTCCCATTTATTTCATAATCTTAGAATCAAGAGTAGCAAAATTCTGATCACATTTCATTATTTTTAACAGAGCGGCAGAGAAGCTAATTCAGCTATCAGATCTCACCAACGTTATCTCTACAGCAGGTAAAATTACATTGCAAAGTCTAAGTTGGTACCATTATTGCACTAGTTAAACCTCCATGTTACACTTCTCTGAAATATTTTAAATCAAGAGTCACTGTGCATCATAGAAACAGCTTTGCCTGTCTGCAGTAGAGTTTTATAACAGCATAACTTGAGTGCATGACCAAAGTGTGTCTCCAGGGCAAATTTCCCAGCTAGATGGTGTCTTATTTCTTCAATAGGCAATTCCCTCCCTTTCTTTGCTGTATCCCTTAGGACTTAGCAAGGGACCAACCCTTTATGCATTACTATTATTTTGCTAAATACCACATACCAATGCACGATGGCCGTTAGAAGCCTACCTGCTGATACTGTTCTTCTAAACAGGATTGGGTTGACCACCAGCACTAGCAGGAGTGGGGCATAGGTTGTGATGTAGTGTGGAACTGCATGCTCCAGGCCATTTTCACAGCTGAAAAGAAATCATCAGAGCTTGTTCACTTTTTTTTTTTTCCTCCACACGTGGTAGTTCAGGCTTTTCTATCTATCTCAATTTTAGTTAAAAATAAATAAATAAATAAAATAACCAGATGCTAAACTTCTAATTCAGCCAACTCACATGGGTCACAAAGCTGACAATTAACATTCGTGATATTTTCTCACTTTTAAAGAAACAAATACAACCCAGAACCAGGAACGCAGAGCAGGGGGATGGGACAGGCACTCCCTGCCTGTGATGGCCTTGTTCAGCCCATCTGCCCTCACAAGGCCTTCGTGAGCTCCAGTAGCTCATAGCAGAGCTATATCACAGATCTGCAACATCCTTAAGGGGCTGCATTGCCTTAAGGACCCACCAAAAACCCAGGCAGATATTTGGAGGATTGAGCTAACTCACTGAGGCACGCTTCAGATGCGTGTCTCTCGAGCAGACTGAAGAACATTCACATGTGTTCACAGAGTGATACTATTTCGCAGGCTGTTTCCAGACTCCTGCTTACCTGGAAAGAGATGGGTAGTAAAGCAGCGCGACCCCCTCCACACAGAGCAGAACCGCGAGGCCCCAGGTCATCATGTGGTACAGGACTATCGTGCTGGAAGCACACCGAACAGGACACAAGTTAAAGGTAATAGGCCTAATGCTTTCCACATTGCAACATAAAAATTGGCCCCTTGTGCAAACAGATCTTTAGAGGTAGGAAATGGTGCGAACAAGATAGGCAGTACAGTAACTGAGGAGAGCAGGCGGAGCACGAGCCTCCTTCAGGAAAAGCATGAGTCAAAGCCTATAGCATGGAAAGGCTTCCCCCTATCCCCACATCTCCAGAAGGCCTCTTGCATCTTTCAGTTTTTCCTATGGAATGCAGGTTAGGAGATGAAGACATAAAGGAGCCAAACAGTCACATAAACTACCCTCTAGCAGTTTGCAAATCATTATGTGTAACTTTTATTCAGATTCAGCTCCTGTCTTAAGGAGTGACAGATCTGGTTGCACGACTACCCTGATTTTATAATCAGAGCCATATACCTATATTTTTTTTTCCATGAACAGTTGTGGGGGAAGGAGCCAGTCCCAGTTGCTTTAGAGAATTATGACTTTACAAAATAAGGTTTGTCATTCACAGGCAGGGGTTATGTCTAGCTGGAACTCAAAAATCCCCATTTTGATAACATCTGCCAAATGAACCATGTCTCCAGTATCTGATTACTCGGTATCATCTGGGTACATTATCACATAATTCTGTGGTTAGCAGGGGCAGCTGAAGGTCATTTTGCCCTCCTAACAGCAACTTAGAAATACTATGTATTTTATGTCTGGTGTGTTTTTTTCCAAAGTGCTTAGGCTCTCCAGTTATAGGTATTGCAGAAAAATGTACAGCAAGCACATGTTCTTTTCTTCCTAAAAGGTCTGCAAATGCAATCAATCAGGAGTGTAATTATTATAATACTAAAAAGTAGCTAAAATAGAAAAGCTGAGAAAAATTCCTGGAGAATGAACTACACAAAAACCAGCACTATCCTCTCCATTTGTTCATTTTCAGGGTAATGGTTTTTTGTTTGTTTGTTTTTGCCACAAGAGCCAATTTCAGGTATGGAGCAGGGTCGAAAACAGTATCTTGCTGCAAAGAAGTTGGTAGCACCAAAACTTAAGCTGATTTGTAAACAAACTCAGCTACATTTAAATGCCAGATGGGCACAAGTAAACCCATACCTGAGCACTTCCCTGGCAATCCAAGCACTTAGTACACTCACTCCATGTGGACATCAGATGATGCACAAGCTCCATTTATGCATTTAGATAGATATCTGCATACAGACATGGACATAGAGTGTTGGAAGGAAATGAACACATTTAGGGCTTTAACTCTGGTACCTCAGTCCAGCTGATCTTCTTACCACCAAGTAAGAGTCAACAGCATAGCAAAATAACCACCAGAAGACAGCACTATACAATAGCTGGATCCACATCTGCAGGAAAAAAAAAATCAAAATGTCACAGCTGTTCATAAAAACCCCTTGGGCAGTGGGGTGGGGAAACAGTCAGAAGCCAAACCTGTGGCCTGGTGGCATCTTCACTGAAAGGGTGTGTTTTGCAGCTGAGATTGTGAAGTATGAAACGCTACTCAAAATCTCAGGAACAAAACTGCGGTAGCCAACAGATCTAGTCACAGATAAATCAACCAGTGCTTCTTTCCTCAGCTTATTCAGCTGCTTAGAAAATCTGTTATTTATCTCTCCATTCTTAGCCCTGAACATCTTATGCCTTCAATAAAAATCTACAGTGTGGATGTTTTAATTTCAGGTTAAAATTTTAGTAATTTCTCAGTATCCAAGACTTGAAAAAATAGCTGCTGACAGTCATTACAGTCATCACTACCATGTGCCTTTGCACTGGGGGCTCTGAGGGCAAAGGGTCCCAAGCACCCTTCTTTCCCAAGAACTTAAGCTGGGGAACAGTAAATAACAAAAAAAAAAAATATATAGACAATAAGATGGGAAAAAAAGGCCTCTGGAAAAATTATCCATACCAAACTCTGATTAATTTCTTCAGTAAAAATCCAGAAAGAAAATTCTAGGCACAGATTCAAGTCAAGTTAAATTCCACTGCATCTGTGAGCTGACCATATATATTTTTCCCAGGAGTGTATATATAACTGAGCTTTCTTTGCCTCTGTTTATAAATTCCAGAGTTCTTCCCCATAGGAGCTGGCTCTTTGTGGCATATTCTTTCATTTGCCCCTGAACTATTTTAATATTCCAATTACCTTTCCTCTGAGTTCCTCTTTGAGTTTTTATCTGAATATCCTTTGTCATGGCTCCATAGTAGCATCCTTTTACAGCTGGAAACCAACATACTTGTTACTGAGCCAAACACCAGTGAATAAAGATCTGGCATTCCTTTCTCCAAAAGGTAAACCAAGCTGGGAAATATTTCCTTTTATCATGGGTGTAGACCCTACATCTAGTCATTTGTGACATGAATTATTCAGCATTTAATTCAAATAATGTGGCATATTGCTAGTGCACAGGAGTCTGAATGTAAAATTACATTCAGTCTTCTTTCTAAGGCACTTTATCCATTCCACTCAGTTTGTAACTTAATCTGCACCTGCACATATTTGTTGCAGCTAAGAAATGAACACTTCATTACACGTACACATATCCATATCAAAGGTAAACTGTGGGGTCTCTCCATCTGGAAAATCTGGTATAGACAAGACCATCTCAAAAATATAAAAACCACATGTACCTAAGAAAGAAAATCTTCATATACTACTTTTTTTTTCAAAATGTCACATCTTAAAATAGTGCCTGAGAGGGTATCCATCTGCAAATCACAGGGTGTTATTCAAAGGAGATACCTTTTTTCAAATTTCTATTGGTTTTCACATAAACAAAACAGTAGCACCAGAAGAAATTTAATATAGAAGAAGAAACATTTTATAAACTCACATGAGAATATGTTAGAGTGGAAGGAGGGTCATTTTTCAACTCAATATAATTAAATTTAAATTTAGTAAGGGAGTCGAACTGCAGCACTTTTGCTGTGTCCCAAGAAAGCAAAAATAGAAATTGCGGTAGGTTGCCATGCTACTCACCATATAACCTGAGATCAAAATGAAAAACAAACAGTCTACACAGAGCATCTTTCTGACTGTTTAAAAACACACTTTCCTGTGTTAAGGGCCAGAAGTTGAAACTTAAGACATATAGAAACATGGTTTTAGACTAGAACTTTCCTATTACAAGATTTTGGTGTTATTGCTTTTCCTTTCCTTAAAGAAAAAACAACAACAACAACAAAAGCAAACAAACAAACAAACACCCCACCGCATCTTACAAGCAAAACTTAAAACATGTATGATGGAAAATTGAGAAATGATAGGTGTGTGTGATTGATATCTTTATCTATAGTAAAACATCTTATTTCCCTTTATATAGGTGTGAAAGTTATAGTATAAGGTATTGTTTTACATAAAATCCACTGACACTGAATAGTTGTTTTTATGCAGCGTATCCTTTTCTGTATTGTAAGCTTTGGGTTACAGAGCTAATTCTATTCTTTGGGCACCCTACATTCCTACTAAATTTGAGTAAATTGATGTTTTGTCTTATTTGCCATTCTCCATGTACTGGAGACCTGTGACCTTTTCTCTTGTCCAATAAAATCACATTGTATACTTCAGAGCTGTGATTGTAATATTTGAAACTGAGTTTCAATTTGTGCTTTTGGAATACATTTGCTTTTTCATACTCTATGCCTTTTAAACCAGCAGATGCTTAATTGCATTTGACCAGATGCAGTCATTTATGAATACCTGCATCCAAGCATAAACAGTATACACGGTGAGGAAAACCTCTGGTTTGTATCTGTGGGTATATTTATCCTGTAGTCCATGTGTGGCTAAAACACAGTGTCACATTGAGAAAGCTAATTTAAGTTCCCTCCTGAGTTGCTGGATTCAGTCGGTCCTTACAATGTGCTATCAACACAGGATGCGATTTTGGCAGCGAAGGGGGCCAAAGAAGCCCACACTGCTGGTGCGCTGCAGTCACAGTGTCACTAGTGGTGCTGGGCCAGCAAGGGCCCCACCAGGGGATTTCACAGCCAGTTTGGCAACGTCTCTGCTGTTAATGCAGCCGTGCCCCCGACCTCGGTTTAGGGCTGCCCTAAAACGCAGGCGCTGGGGCTATTACCCGCTCCCTGACACTCATCGCGCTCATTGCGCTCGCCGTGCCTAGCAGGCCGCCCACAGCGAGCCCGGGCTGCCAGGGGGAGGCATGAAAATACACGCGCAGGTGTGGCCGGGGCTGAAATGCACCGCATTTAGACTCTGACTCACAGCTTAATTTCCTTCTGGATGCAGCCGCTTGCCCGCAGAAAGGCACTGCGAGCAAGACAGAGCGGGGATGATCTTTGTACCTACCGCGCTGCCCACACAGAAAGCAGAAGGCCATATGTCGGTCCCGTTCACCACAGAAATGTTAGCTACGAGGCCTGGGAAGCCTAGCCATACGCTCGATCTGAAGATCATACCTAGGGAGAAATGTATTAATGCTTCGAATCTGTTAGCATGGTTTAAGTCACATGCTTGTTCCCGGGCGCATTTTTCACATTGTAGCCTAGATTTTGTGCTTTACCAAGAGGGCTAGAGCTGCCGACGGAAAGAGCAGGAAACAACTGCACTATTTAAATGTCAGTGTAATCTCCCAGAGAAAGCAGCAGCACAGTTTTAAGTTGCTGGGACTTGAAATGCTGCGGTCTGCAGCTCAAAATCTCACTTAGCTACAGATACTGTCAAACACTTTTGTAAAATGAATTGGGTAGCATTTAACAGATTGACCCAAAACAGATTGAGCCCCATCGGCTGCTTATTTTCACATGCTAATGCTGATTTCTCTTTAATTTCTCTTTCAAAAAAAGCAATTTCAACTTTTCACCATCTTAATTTTTACAAGCAATGCTTTTCCTGTTCACTAAAGGACTGCACAAGCAGGATTTCAGAATTAGGTGAGAACAACGTCATTTTTTAAATGAACTTATGGATTGCTAGCAAGAATTTCTGTGTTTGCTTGAAAGTGGCTAGCAAATAGAGTAACAAACCCACCAGGTTTCCCTGGTGAGAAAGTGAGAAAGGTGTCCTACCTATTGAAGTGAGTCTAATTCAAAGACAACACAGGATAAATACTTCTAGTTTTGCCAATGAGAGAGAAAGGGAGAAAAGCGACTTTATCACTTTCTGGCCTCATCTGACTGAAAAGATCTTTTCCAGGTGATGCACACACACTCTTTACATCTCTGTCTTTTTCTCCCAGTCTATCAATTGTTTTAATACTGTTTTTTACTAAGCACTGTGAAAAATACTGGATAAAGGTCCAGAATCCAACCCCCTTCCCTACCAGTTAGAGACAGTACTACTTTTTTAAATCTAATGTGAGGAAAGAAATGTTATTGTAGAAAGAACTCTCATGCATTTTCACAGTGAGTGTGGTATAAATTTATACCTCATTTGGCAGTAAATGGCATGAACCGACATGACAGACTCAGGCAGAGCGGTCTCATTTTGACTAATGAGTGTCCAGCTCTGCTGTTTTATTGCTGCATCCCATCGCTCAGGGAATGGGCAGCAGGTTGTCCTTGATAAGGGAGCTTCTCTCACATTTCAAAAGCCAGTGTTCAGCACGGTCTGTGTACGGCTGCAATGCAGATTAATTCACTGTCAATGTGATATGCCCAGAAAAGTGACTGGCATTTGAACAACGGAGTGAACCTTGTGGGGGTGGACTTAAAGATACAAGGCTAGTTCTTTTAATAGTCCCTAGAATCAGCTATATTCTGGATGCTAAGTTTAGTCTTAAAATATTCTCCCTTGCCTCCACTTCCATGTGTTCCTCTAAGAACTAGACACTGTTCCAGATTTTCCTTTGTTTTAAAGTATAGATTTTGGTGTAGACGCATCAAGAGCTGTTACTTTTAAATTTACCTATTAAGCAACATATTTTTCCCCCCCAAAACATCATTTTTCTGATCTCATTTAGCCCAGATCTTGCCCTAAGTACATGAAATTTCCCACAGAAATTCCTGTTGGCCACTAACGAGCCCACCTGGCCGGTGCATCTCAAAGCACTGTGAGCTTGCCAGCGCGATGGTGAGCGACATCAAGCTGGTCCTTACCTAGGCCACCAAGGATGTCGCAAGCGGAGATGAGGAGGAGGATGGTGGCGGAGGAGGAGGCTTTGGGCATCTTCCGTGGGCTCTGTCCCTTCTTGGGCAGGAGCTGCAGGATGGTGAGCAGCAGACTGACGGAGGCGCTGCCGATGCAGACTCCACAGAAGACCTTGGGCTGGAAGGTCATCACCAGCTCCGTGGCTGCATCTCGGTTAGGGCAGCAGTAGGTTTCCAGCCTGGGAGAAGCCATGGACGAGTCCAGCCGGCGGAGGAGGCCCACGAGCAGAAGAAGCTGCTGTTGCTTCCGCAAGGCACTGTAAGCTTTTTCCTCACCCTCCCCATTAGGCCTCGGTGGTGAGAATCACGCGATTGATAGATCATGTGCTGCTGCTGCTGCTAGAACTAAATCCCCTAGAGCTGCCTTTCTCAGCCTCTCCTAGGAAGGAGATCAGATCAGAACAACAAAACTCAGTGTAATCTGAAACATGCCCCTCTCTTGCTCAGAGCTATTGGCAACAGTTCACTCAAATATTTCTGCGTGCACAGTGTGTGATACAGGAAGGCTTAAACTCATCAGAGCATTGAAGATAGTTTAAAGTAAATAAGGATGGTGATACCAAAGAAGAAAGGTTAAATTTGAATTGCATTTCACTTTAGTCCCATCCCGCCCATCATACTTTAATTACTGCAAATTAATTGAAAAGATGGGCCCAGACAACAAGTTTTCCCAGCTTTTACAAGGAGGAACAGGGTTATAAATCCATACCCACACCCTAACCCAAATCCAACCCATCCACCTCTGTAATTAAAATTCAAAACACTATGTCCTGTCACTGGAGAAAGAGATTGCATTTGGGAAGATGAAATTAACCTCATCCCATTTTAACCACAGACATAGCAAGTCTTCTCTGCATCAGATCACTCTGGTGTGAAAAATTCCATTCATTAATATTTTTCTTCCTTTTTTTATTTTTGGTTAAAGAATTTATTATGAAAACAGGAATTTGACCTGTAATGTTTATTTTTACTTTATAAGATAAACAAAATCCTTTAAGTTAGGGGTCCTATTAGACACAGCAGCAAATTCCTGCCATTATAAATAAAAAAACTGACTCTTCTCTCTCAGACTAGTTTCAAATTCCCAGCCCACATGCCTTTAGAATACTTGTCTTGTAAGAATACATGCAGAAAATATAGGAGGGAGCATTGTCAACATACTTGAAGTGAACTGCGTTTTAAATAACACAGCCCTAGATTTTATAATTATTCCTTATAAGAACAAATGGCCTGACCACTTTTTTGTTTTCTGTTCTCACTTAGATGTTTCAGATGTGCCACCTTAGATGTGTTTTAGTCTTTGGCACAGCTGGGACAACTGCCAGAGGCCAAGATCCCGAGCACATCACGGTACCCGGCGAGCCTTGGCTTAGAGAGGACCCTTCAGAGCGGTGCCCACACCGCATGGCCTTGGGAGCGGGGTTCTAGCGCGCAGGTTCAGGCTCCAACACGTAGGTGTCCACACAGCAGCAAGGTGGCTGAACTCCCACCATGGTCAACCACGACCTCAGCCAACTGGGCCTCTGCTGTCACTGGGGTCTAGAGAGCAGAGCAGTTCGTCCTAAAGCAAGCGCACCGGTGAGCTCAATGCCCCACTGACTGCAATGGGGGCTTGAGCACCCTCACCATCGTTCTCATTTTAAGGTTACTTCGTATTGATTGATTTATACTTTGAACAGCAAGAGATACTCTGAGAAATTATTTAATAGAAGCCAGTCTTTTGTATTGCCATATTCTTATTTTTTCCTCTCATATTCCTCATTTCTCTCCTTCATTTTCTTTCCTTCAAACGTTTGAAAAGTACGTCAAGTTGCTATCCTGATCATTTGTGCTGGCTTCCACATAGGAACATTTTGTGTCTTGCTTTTTCTGCTTGTCATTTGTGTTTTTTGGTCCTGACTATATCTTTCTAGTTTGCTTGTGTGGGTTTACCATTTCATTATTCTCACCTGTCTCTCCCTTTTATTCAGCCTTGAAATTACTTTCAGTTCTCAACTGAAGTCTTATGCTCTAGAGATTATTCTTCACACCTTTTTTTTCCTTTTCTCTCCACCGTTTTGCCAGCTGTCCACCCTATCTTACTGCTTTGTTCCCTCTCAACCTCTTCTTCTGGGTCCCTTCCCTACTACTTTCTCAGGATTTGATTACACGGTCACTTACAGTGGGAGTATGAGATCTTCTCTGATCACTTTGACTGGAAGTAAAGCGTATGACATGTTGCATATCTAATAAGAAGAGAAAATAAAGTGGTTCATGAGAGAATGGATACCTGCTATGATGCATGTAGACACGGAGAGATGACTCTAAACGGGAGACAGCTCTCCAAGCAATGAGTCACCAGCATCTCCGCTGCTAAGACCTAGTTAGTCGCTGGCCCTCGTCACTGAGCTGAAAGTACAAGGAGTCGGAACAGTCAAAGAAATTCAAAGTTGGTTTGGCAGTCTCACACCTGAAATTAATTCGGCTTCTCATGGTTATTGGTTATGTAAATAAGAGGATAAGAGCCAGGGCCAAAGGCAAAGGAAGCGGAAAAGTAATAAAAGAAACTAAGAGTTATTTTAACTGGTTAAGGAGTCTTTACAGGTCCTAATCTCCTTCCCTCTGAATATTGACAAAGTTCCCACTGACTTCAGTGGTACAAGGCACAGCCACAACCATTTTCTTTCTCTCCTTTTAGCACCAGCGCAGTATATGGATTAAGCAAATGCTGTAGCTTGAAGAGAAACATTAGCACAAGTAGAAGAAAATTTTGCCCTGCCCCAAACAAAACAATCTGTTGAAATATCAGTGAAATATCAGCTGAACAATGCTGTAAAGTAATCAGAAAATTGCACGATACTGAAAATTCCAGTTTTGTTTTTACACATTTTTAGTTTCATGCTCAAGAATGAAAAAAAAATGTATTTCTTACAAGGAGAAAAAGCAGTTTTTTCCACTCGCCTAGTTTTTAGAAAAAACAGCTCATGCTTTCCTTGGATCTGGGAAACAATGTTTCAGTAGAGTCCACATTCATCATTAAGGTGAAACACTGGCTTGCCTGGTCCTAAAGGAAAGCCCCCCAAAATACGACAGGCCTGCATTCGTGCTGCTAAGGAGTGTGCTGTGGCTGAGGCTGGAGCGCACAGTTAACAGAATTTTTTAATCTCTCATTTAATTAAGTCTGAGACTACCACACTGATTTAAAAAGAAAATGCATGGATATACAGAGAGGAGAATAGTGCTTGTTTATACATACAATTCAAAGCATCCTTCCTTCCTTGTGAAGACTCCGGCTACTTCGCAATGTAACAACTGTTTTGTCGATGGTTCATGATCTCGTGAGAGTCATCTCTCTCAGACAAATTGCCTGGCATAGCATTTCCCAGACTAATGAGAGCTCAGCCTGTCTTCAGGTACAATGCAATAAAACCAGTCATGATCTTCCCAACAGGCCCTCCAATATGTTCCTGAAAATGTGAATGTCTAAATCCTCTATATGCTTAGAACAGTTCTTTATTTTAAATACAGAGACCTCCTGCAAATAGATTTATTTGTAAGTAACTGTTTACAGTCCTTCCCTTAGTTAACAATGATGATTTTTTAAGTGTGTTCACAACCAAAATGCATGGGAATGCTCACATTCCATTATTTCTGCTTCAGGTTTAATGTAAATTTAGGCAGGAATATCCAAACAACAGTAACATTTCGAGTGTGAAATCATCTTTCATGATGGTAACAGCTGCAGGCTCCATTAAAAAGAATTGGGATGAAAACAGTTCATCTCAACCGAAACACTTCCCTTCCCCCAGTGATTTAAATATAACTTCAAATTCTTAATTTACATGTAAAGATGGTAGATTGATTTTGTTTTTATGCCAAGGACATATTCTAAATCAGTGTTTGATTTCTTTTTCACCAGTCTAGGTGAAAAAGAAATTCTAGGTCTCCTTTGTGTTTTCTTTAGGAATAACAGAACATAAATGCATTAAATGAGCACGCATTTGAATAACCAAATAATTGTGCATATGTGACTGATGCAACCATTTTACACTTATTTTATTGGCTTCTTATACACCTTTTCCAGGGGAATCTTCTGTCTGATTTTTGTGAACAAGCATACCCAAGTTAGCTACTGAAGCAGTGCCTATTTTGGACTAAATCAGCCACCAAGCTTTATATGGATGAAGTACAAAGTGACTAAATGGAAAAATGCATCTATAAGCTGGAGAAAACAAATTGTTATTTATTCTTGCTGTTATTGTTCTTTATATCCTCATTTTTATGGTTTTGGTTTCAATCTATATTCCTGTATCATAGCTTAAGTCATCCTTAGGGACTGGAGAACAAGCTCCTTGAATCTCTGTGCCAATGCTGAGAAAATTAGTCTTTGAACCTGTATTAAGACAGATTTTGTGGGCATATTTCTGGATCATTTTCACCATTAATCATTGCCAGCATTCTATTAATTCACAGAATAAAAAGATATTCCCCTAACAACATACCTTTAACAGGCAAAATGTGTCTTACACAGGCAATGTGAGACACAGTTTGTATAGGAAATGACTGGTGAAAAAGATGGAAGATGGCCACTTGACAGAACGTTATCTTTTCTATACACAGAGATATTGAAAATTAGGTCTTAATGTATGTAAGTTTGCAGAGGGTACCTTCTGATCCATAAAGATGTTCAGCGTCTATCCCGTCCAGAGTATTTTTCAAAAGATAACCCCACAACACTGTGCACTTCCAATACCCAGCAATCCATACTTTCAAAAGAAATTAGTAGGCACTTCTGGGGTTGCATGTGCATCATTGCAGGTGATGGACGATAAAAACACAACCTCAGTGTAGCAAGGTTGGAGCAAATGATGCTCTACTGATACACTTCGTGACGGAGTCGAAACCCAAGTCAGCCAAACT
>NW_010576447.1:216518-235655 GCF_000705375.1 Tinamus guttatus | reverse complement strand
TCTATTACCTTATTATTATTTTGGGTGACCGTCTGGGTGAATCTCTTAAGCGCTTCCTTTCGGGGCAGCGCGGCACAGCGCGGAGCGAGCCCAGCTCCGGCTCGCCAGAGCATCGTCCGTTTAGTCGGGAGCGTCCCGCGTCCCCGTGTAAAGCCTGGAAAGCCGAAGCGCGGGGCGGCCCCGCGGGGATGGGGCTGGGATGGAGGAGCCCTGCTCCCTGCCCTGCGCTGGGAAGGATGCTCCGCGGGGCCCTCGCCTTCCCCTCGGTGTCCAGCGCGGAGAGCGGCCACGGGAAGGCCGGGCCTCCTCGCTCCGGAGCCGGCTCTTCCCCGCTGCGGTTAAACCTGCAGATGGAAAATAATTGGGGTAACCTTTTGTATCCCCCTTCTTCCTTAAACAAAAGGTCTTGCGGCTATGGACAAATCCATGCCCCAGCAATGGGGGAGGGGGAGGCCCCTGGACAAATACATGTTTTTTTTTTTTCTTTTTTCTTTTTGTATCTCCTTGTATACTGACACCTTCGCAGCAAACTGGGCATGAGTAGAAGTGCATCACCTTTTCTAGGAAACGTTATTAGTTTGGCTGTGTTTTGACGCATGGATCGCTATCCCCAATAACACTTTTGCTTGTGTTGTTAAGGCAGCTCTTGTTGCACAGTGAAAAAAAGAATTAAAGTGGATCCATATGTAGTTGGGAAAAAAAAAGGCACATTAGCAAAGCGCATTTCGCTCAAGTTCTATAGGAAAGAAGTATAAGCTGTCGGTCTGCCGCTCTGAATTCTCATTTTAGAGGGACATAAACAAGGTCAGAGGTTGGCAAATTGTGTGCTATCTATACCAGAAATTGTGGTAGTCTTATACTTCTGATGGTGGCATTGCAAGTTGTCCAGCAGATTCTTTCTTGCCACCCTTGAAATTCTTGTGTTATGGACTTTCAGAGACAGGACGTCTCTTAGCATCCTTTCCTAGAACTCTTTGCTACTGCTGTATTTTAAGAAAAGTGTCCTCCATCAGGAGATGTGTGTGCTGCAAAGCGCATGTGCCTCTTGGCAGTTTCCTTGATTAGCAGGTAGCGAAACGGTGAGGATCCGAGGGAAGGAGGAAAGAGCTCCTTATGCACATTTTGGCTATCAAGGGTCAAATCCAGTAAGTCTCTTTTCTGGTAGTGGCTATTGCCACCTCTAGAGACTCTTGCAGTTATACCTATTTGTAATGTTACCTATGCATTAAGTAATACATTTAAGTATTTGTGGCATGAGGATGTGGCCAAGCTGTATAAAGGGAAGTATTTGGGAATGGGAATCTTTTAAGCTGGATCTGTTGCCCAAGGAATAATTATGTGGAGCCTTGATACCTATTGAAACATGCTACCATGCTGATGAGAAATCTTTCCTGGTTAGTGACAGTGGGCCCAGAAGGGACAACCTGGATCATTTTATGGGTTCTGAGGTTTTGGAGTGTATTTTTTATTTGCAGCTGTTTAAAGATCTGGTTCTGAGACTAGGGACTGTCACTTGTCACCTGGGGGACTCCAGTCCTTTAACCACTAAATCTTCCTCTTGGTTTGGCCCACCCATCTTGTTTATTTTTTTTTTCATGTACATCTTTCAGTGGTGGAAAACTACTGGAAAGAACAGCTTAGGGCTGCGTGGTTAGAACAGTCCCTTATTATAGAAAGAGATGGGAAGTTTATCTTGTTTTGTTTGGTGAGAGCCCCGAACTTGAGTCTTCCACTTCCTGAGCAAAAGTGCTCCCTCATTTGCCTATCACAGAAAAAGGCAATGGCACTTGGTCTGTGTCCGTGCTTCCTCCTTTTCCGGTGGCGTGTCCTGCTCTCCTTTCCAACAAGGAGGCTGATTATTGTTCAAGAAACTCTGCTGGACTGAACCCTCCAGAAAATCCCAATTTTGAGGATTCAAACGGTGCTTAAGTCTGAGCTTGATATTGAGCTCTGTCTCGCTCAAGTCCAGGGCTGTTGGGGGATGTGAAGATACATGACATTAAGTGCCACTCTTTAAGGGGAGGAATGTGACAAGGTGTGAATGGAGTTTCAGATAGCAGCTACTTAAGGGGGATTTCTAAAAATTTGTCTGTCTCCTTTAGCACCGTCTCCAAAGGAAGATTACTCTTTGAAGAAAGTTGCACATTTATGCTAATGCTGGGAATTCTGTGGCTTTTGAGCTTTCCACGGAGTATTCGGGACAGCTGCCATAGCTGTCTGAAAAGTAGTGCCCGAAAATATTGTAATTGAAAAGACTTTAGTAAACAAGCTTATGTTGTTCATTTTACAGCACTTGCCTTGTAGCGAATGTCCCTGGTGTTAGTTTCTTTGGTTGTGCGGATATTTCACTTGCTAGTAGGAAACAAAATGTTTTTCCAGCAATTATGTTGGAAGGGGGGGCTCTGGAGCAAGAATGGTTGCACAGACTACTTGGGAATTTCTTGTTTTAATTGACTTGATTTCAAGTTAGTAGTGTCCTTTGATCCACCAAACTGCCAATAATCACCGAGAGAAAGGCATGCTAAGCAGAAGAAAATCCGTGTTTTCAGCCTCAGCAGGGAGATAAGCATGTGTTCAGCCCCAGGAATGCGGGGAGAAAGAAACCCGCTTTCCTCGTGCAGCACGCAGGGAAAGGTCAAGCTGGAGTCACGCTCCGGAACCGGCCGCGGAGCCGCCGCTCTCCTCTGCGTGTTGGTTCCCGTCCCCGCATGGCAGGGAGAGGCACAGAGACGGACGGAGCATGATGCGGCTTGCTCGGTCTTCTAGTGTCGTGGCTCTTCTGCAGCCGGCCCCACCCACGCAGATGTGTGTTGCTGACTAATACTTGAGAAGAAAAAAGTATTTCCTACTGCTATTATAGTGCTTATTATTTTTGTCTCTTAAAAAAAAAAAAAGAACCTTTTTTTTTTTTTCCTGATCCTTACGCATGTAGGTGATGACATTCCAAAAAATTGCCCAAAGGCAACTTGTTCTTGCCTAATTTGGTGTCTTCAAACAAAGGACTTACTTTTTATAGTAACCTGTGTGTTTCAACAGAAGATGAAATGACTGTGGACTTTAATTAGAAGGTTTTTTTTTTTTTTTTTTTAAGTGATCTGGAGCATTGGAAGTAATGAAAATGAAAAGTCAAGCTGCTCAAGTGTGAACCTTCTGAAAATCCCTGATAGCTGCATTATCTTGATTACTTTTGCTTTAAAATGGCTCTTATCTCAGGGGAACAACTTGTAGTGTCACTCACAGCATGGGTTGCCGGTGATAGATAGAAGACATTGGTGCTCAACTCATTTTGTTCCCTATATTAACAGAATATAGGAACTCCATAAAGTTGTTCTACACTCAGCATTATCCTTAGTCTATTAATAAATAGGAAAAAAATACATGACTTGTGCTTTTCATGGAAGATTGATGCATCATTTAAATCAATTCCTCTTTAGTACCAGCGTTACAAGGGCCTGCAGCCGTAGCTCCTCAAGCTATGATCTCATTGCAGGCTAATCAAGGCAGGGCTTGGCTGGTATTTCAACAAGGTTTCCAAGTGAAACCGGGATTGTTGCAAGGAGCTGTGGTGCTGATCTAGTAGATAGAGTGCTTGTCTCCTGAATCAGTGCTGAATTCGTGCCCCGGCTGCAGGTACTGCACGGCAGAGGGGGAGCAGCCTGTCTTACCCTTTCCTTCTTGCTCCCCTTAGTTCCCTTGTGCTTTCCTAAGTGCTCCTGCCTGTGGTTAGCTGCAAGCTGTAATTCATCTGAACTAATTGCTGAAATTGTTTAAAGCAGAGCTCCTGTATGCAGAGACTGCAGAACTTTTCCATGCTGCCTGCATCAGTTTATTTCAGTAGTGAGTGAAATGATTACTTCATTTTCATTTAAACATTATTAGAGCTACACCTAAAAGCAATTATTTCTACTGAAATACAGGAGCAACATTTAAAAATAGCTTTAATGGTGGTATGTGTAACTAAAAACCACAGTTTTATTCTCTGACATAAATACCCACTTTGGGCCGCCTCGAGTTAACTGTTTGAGGGGAGCTACCTAACAATTCTCAAGCCTTGGTGTGGAGCTTGGTGTCCACAAAGCCAGCACTTGGTGGTAGCCCCTGCGGGCTGCCCACCGCTTCCAGATAAACGTGCTGACCTTGGTGGGAGTAGTTGGTTTGTAAATTGTTAGGAGCTGTTGTAGTGTACCTGAGAAGAGGAGGTCAATCCCCCCGCAGTCTTGCACTTTTTTCCTTCAGGTCTGTGTTCAGTTCTAGAAAGAGGTAGTGATATGAAGTACTGGACATGTGTCATCGCCTTAATATTTCTCTTCAAACTTTGGCTTAGTTCTTCCAGTTACTGTGTTTGGGGAAAAAATGGTTTGAGTTAGACTGTCTCCTTTGTGCTACTAAGCTTGATATTTTAGTAATTTTAGGTAACGTCAATTTTAGGTAACATCTGTGTATGACAGCGAAGTTGCTGTATTAGGAATTAGGTCACATCATGTTGCTATTTATCGTTTTTTCCTTGTCAGCTATGTTAATTTTCCTTTTTCCTTTTCTTTCAGTGTTATTAAAAACAGTTCTGGTTTGAGTAGTGTTAGCATTTTGTCTGGTTGCTGGACCTGAGTGCCACTGGTCTTGGAAATTCTTTCTGGAAGTTCATGTGGGTGCTGCTACATGGTGATGATACCAACTGAAATGAGAAATGGAGTTGAAATGAGAGGATGAGTGGAAAGGCTTGTGACTTGAGAAGTGTCAAGTCCGTTTAATGACGTGCTGAGAAGGCAGCAGTCTAAGAGGAGCGTGTTGAAATCGGTGGGTCCTCACAGGACTGAAACGCTGCTCGTGTCTCCTTGGCACCTTTCTCACCTTCTACAGGAGGGAGATGGTTCCGAGAAGGTGTCAGAAAGCTGCTGTAGAAGCCAAACAAACCTCCTTGCGATAAGCGCGCCTTAACTGCGGAACCTTCCAGTTGCTTCCGGATTGCTTCCTCGCCTCTGCGTTTCCCACTTGTAACTACTTAGGGAAAAAATATCAGGTCTACCGTGATTTCTAGTTGAAACGAGCACACAACCCAAAACATTGGTGTCTGTTAAGTCTGGCACAAGAATTGGTGAGCTTCGTGAGAATAGTTACTGCAACAGGCGTTAGAGGGCAAAATTGCCTACTCATTTGAATCTTTGTTAATTCGGTCTATAAAGGATGGTTTAAACTTGTTTCGTTTTAGGAGTTAGTTGCTGCTTTTCAGTATGGATTTTGGACGTCACCATGGGCAATAAGTGACAGCATTAACATAAAAACAAAAGAGCAGCAAGACACCGCTAGGTGATGTTTGCTGTTGCAAGATGATTGCCAGAAATGCTATTTATTACTTAGTTATACATTGAATTTGTGTTTTACTTGTCTTTAAGAGGGAAAAAGAATGATGATTTGTGTGGTGTTTGTGCATATGATACATATATAGTCTTACTGAGCAAAGCATATATATTTTGCCAGCAGATCTCGATTTACTGTGTTCTGCCACTTAATGCATATTTAAAGTAAGGGAGTGTGGAAAGAACAAGGTAAATGGGAAATGAAACCTGGTCATCAATAGATTAGAGCAAACAGCTGTTCAGCAGTGAGCAAGCCAATATTATGTCACTTATCTGAGCTGCTGCTCTTGAAGAAAGCTGTTTCTGTTCAGACTTTATACGGATCAATGCTGAGGACATGCCGTGTGTACATGGATCTAGTTCTGTGGCTCTTTTCATTAATGAAAACTGAGACAGGTCTTGGCCACTGGGCAGATTTTTTTTTTTTTGTGCTGTAGATTTAAATGGTATTGTGCTTGAAGGCTTTCTCAGAAGAAATATGTAAAAAGGTGCATTTATGCTAAGATTTCATACATTTTAAATTATACAAAATTAGTCCTTATTTTCAGTGTGTTGAGCTTATTTGGCCAATTGAGTTTTCTTTTTTTGTGTGTGTGTGTGTATTAAGAAAAGTGTTTATGTCTCTGTAAAGCCAATGAAAGTATATTTTTTGTGTGTACTTTCAAAGTAAGAAACAAAATTTGGCAACCTTCTAATTCCACATAGGACGGTGCTTTTAGTTTCCTAAAGACTGTGTAGGAGGCTTTCTTGTTGTTATTTTAGAATAACATTCCCACTCTGGTTATGTATGTTAATAGTTCTAATTTTTGTACTTCCTGTAACTTGGCAAATATTGTCAAGCTATAGCAAAACAGATGTGAAGGTTTACACAGTGGACAACTGAATGCACTTCGGTTTAAAGAGTTGGCAAAAGCTCTACAATTTGAAGTATTACCAGGTTTTTAAATCGGGAGGATTTCTGAAAATTCAGTTTACTTGGAGGATGTTTGTATCCTTTACATGTACTTTGCAAAACAGCAGACTGCTGGTGGCAGAGTTAAGTTAAACGTCTAGCAGAAGTAGGTATCTTTGGAAAGTGATTTGTGGCACTTAAATTAGATGCAACTTGGGTGCTCCGTGTTGCTATTGGGAGGTCCCTGCTGTTTGCTGCCAGCTATGAAAGAGGCTGAAGAAACCCGTGTTTCCCTGATATGTACCTAGGTGCCTGCATCGCCTACCTGAAGTTGCTTGAAATATTCTCAAGCAAGGTTGTTTATTTATTGTTTGGAACGTGTGTGCCTTTAGCTAAAACTGTTAGAAAATTCTTTGTTTTTCTCATCGTTTCTGCTTGTTGCAAGATTTGATTTATCAAGCTAATCAGGTGAGGGTTGTAACCTACCAGGGGCAGTGTTTGCAAATCTGGGAGAGGGGTCCCTTCCCCTCGCCCCCCAGCCTGTAAATTAGCATAGTGTCGGTGCTCGATGTCGAATGAATTCAGAACATGCTCGGTAAGTGCAGGGCAGGTCCCGGAGGTAACAGAATAGTTCCTGGAACGTAACAGGTGAGTGGGAGGTCTTTTCAGTGGTCTTTGCATGTAGCTGAAGGTCACGGTGTATTTCCAGGCTCCCCAAAGGGAGCGGACCTGCTGTTGGGTAACAGCCACAAGTTGCGGCTTTGAGAAGTCAAACAGCTTCCTAGGTACACAATTCTTAAGTGGGATTGTAAAGAATAGAATACTCCCTTTACAGAAAAAAAAGGGAAATATGCAAAGAAGTGAAGTAAGGACCCATGGACTGGAGTGCTTGAGGCTGTGTGAGAGCTGGTCATTTCAAAGTTCTGGATCTTGATGAAACAGCAAAATTGATCAGACACTTCAGGCTGTTCAGGAAGGCGCTTAGCAGCATTGCCGTGGAGGGGTGGGCTCCAAATCTTACGTTACTGTATTTCTTCCCTTTATCCCATTTCAAAAATAAGCCTTTACCTCTGTTTCAGCCCAGCTTTCTCTCTCCTCCAGGTTTCTCTCTCCATTTTTAAATTACTCTTCTTCAGAATTATTTAAATTCTTCTACCTATTTACCAGTACATCAGCTGTGATATCTGGGGAAGGAAATATGTTGTCGTGTTTCCTGGATACCTAGTTTCCAAGGAACTGCATGTACATCCTCCAGAGCATTTTGAATTGGGCGGAGCAGCCTGTTGTTCAAAGGCAAAACTAAAGAAAGGGCGAAAACTAAATCTCGGTGACCGAGCGCTGGGAATGGGGAACGCGAGATCTCTGCTGAAGTGGTCGAGAGCTCCGGGCTGTCTCCCCGTGGGTGACAGCAGTGCGATTTCTCTGATTTCATCCCTTCTTGCAAATGCTTCTAACCCAACACGCTGGGTCGTGAGGAAGTGCCGTTGCTGTGGGTGTGGGTCACCTTGTCTGTGGTGCTTGCTGTGTGCCATAGCAGAGCGCTTGGGCTCTTGGCTATTCCGTCAACCCATTTCCAAGATTGAGGCTATTTTTGTCTCCATGGTTTTGAGTTCTGCGCCCAGGGGGGAGGTCACTTGTGTGTTCATGTATCATGTAGCACAATGGGATGTTTAGTTTTGTGGTAAGCGTAGAGGTAGATATCTCCCATCAGTTTGGGAGGGTGTGAAGCTGAACTGAGCTTTGCTGTGGTGCAAGTGCAGCACCCTCTGTCATTCTGCTGTGACATGTGTAATCCATGGAGCAGAGCAGTATGTCCCAGTTCCCCAAATACGTGTAAAACCACTCAGCATCCTTCAGGAATCAAACTGCTGATGCTGCTGGTGCAGTGAATACTTAAAAAAGTTTCTGTTGATGGAGGGGAGGGGTTAACAATATTTTATTTGGGAGCTGCACATAGTCAATAAAACATAATCATTTAAGATAATATTGTAGAAAAATGATTTCATGCTGAAGGAAGTGAAGGGCTTCCTACACAGTATCGGTTAGTCATCATGATTAATTTTCTTAAACAAATGAGATGCAAAAATGGGCTTGTGGGTGTGTAGCTGGCCGAGGTCTGATATAACCAATACTACAACTCCTGATGGATACTTAGTTTCTGAAGAGTGAAAAAAGATACAGTATGGTAAATAACTTTTTTTTTTAATATATACATATTTTCTTGATTTGGTTAAAAGGAGGACATTATATTCTCATAAGAGTCAAATACAGTTGCCTTTGGTAAGGACTAAGAAAGCATCTTTTTGCACAGTCATTCATTTCAATAAAAAAACAAAAAGAAAATGCTTTCTATTGACACACAATATTTTATTTTATGTGTTTACATATGGAAAGACATAAACTCAGGTAAAACTTTAAGCTTTGTGTGTTTGTTAAGTATGAAGACTAGATTTTAGAGAAACATATTTTCAAAATTAGGATTTAATTTAAATACCTTATAGTCTAATTCTGACATAACAGCACTTCAGTGTATTTCTAAATATAAAGGCTGCTGTAAAATAAAAAATCAACGTCTTGTAGACCTGGAAAAGAATCCTTTTTTTCAACATCTTAAATGTTGTTCTGGTGCTGTTTGGTTATTTCTGCTTTTTCAAAATTGCTAGGGATAATTTTAAAGCTATACTGTAAAAGTTTCCCCCCTTTTTAAACTGTATGTATAGTATGTGAAAGAATGTGTATTTCCTTTTTTTTTTTTTTTTTTTCCCTTTTTCCTGTTTTGAAAAAGAGGAAATTTTTTTTTCACCATGTGTCTTCTCCCCCCCCCCCCCCCCGGATTGTAAAACTTAAATTCCAGTGATATATTGTAAAATAAGTGTTATTTCTGCAGCCTCCGCGTTCTGGCAGCTCCTCAGGCTGCTGTGCAGGGCCGGGAGGAGGCCGCCGCACTGCCCCTGTGCACCTTCCCGCCTGGGTAGTTTCTGGCATTGCTCAATCTGGTGGCAGGGAGGTCTCTTGGGCAAGTCTCGGGTTGCTTAACTGGATGTCTTCTGGCCGACTGAGAAAACCCTCCTCTAAAAAAATATCATAGCGGTGACCTAATGTGTCGAAGGTGTAGGTGGGTCAAAAGTGACGGCACAGAGGCAGGTGGTGCCTCTTAGTGACCTGGAAATGGGGAGACCTGCTAAGTGAATCGCCCGTTTTGCCGCCGACCGCTTGCATGCTGGCGCGCAGTTGTATGGCCGGCCTCCTTGCCTCACTCTGAATAGGAATAACAGTTTTCCTACTATGCGAGGGTCTCATTTCTCATACATAGCAAACCTGAGATCAGAAGCGCTGAAGTATTATGGTGTCAAAGACTGCATGGTTTTCACAGTAAAAAACAACCCCCAAAAGATGGAAAACCTAGGAATATGTAAAAACAGCCTTCCTAAAAGGCTAGAAATGTGCAGTTTGGTCAGGAATAAATCCTTCTTCACAGCAGAAACCAAGGCTTGCTGCTTGTGTATCTCCACATTCTTCATAAATAACGTACTAAAGTGAGCAATTAGATGTTGCTTCACAAAATTAAACCCCACTGCCTACCCAAAATGCATAGATGCTCTTGCTGCTTCTGAAGAGGGGGAAAGACTAATGGAGTGAGAGTGTCTGTCAGCACTGCCATGAGAGAGGGAAAAAACACCCCGCTACAGCCTTGCTATAGGAAAGGCCAACCTGACATTTCAATCTGGGAGATGTGAAACATTTGCTAACAATAAAGCTTCCTAAGAAAGTAGATTTTTATAGCTGAGACATATGGTTCTGCTGACCATTTGACTTTCCTTTGATTTCTCAGAGCTGTGACTTGCTTCAAACTTCTTGATGCCCTTGATAGAAATGTACCAACAGTGACTTAAAGACTGATGGCATTAACGTGGTTTATCATCCTCTTTAAGAAGATAACCTAGGACACAAGTTTCAGTAGGATGAAGGGAATGCGTGTGTGTTTTTTCTAACCGAAGCTGAATGTAAAAACACAGTTTCTTCATCGGCAGGTTACCAGAACCACCTGTTTGCTCCTGTTTGTATCGGCGTGTTGTGCAATCCCTCCTTGACCGATTTCATCCCGGGGTTGAAATCCAGACTTGCCTCTCGAGATGCAGTGCGGCAGCAGCCGGCCTGCAGCAGCCGGGCTGGCCCCGTGTGGGGCGATGCTGCCCGAGCAGGTTTGTTGGCAGGAGGGGAGCAGAGGCCGGGGTGGCCGCGCTCGGCGCCTCACGCAGCGGCCCAGGGGCGTCAGTCTGGAGGGTGACAGGGCCCGGCAACAGGCTGCCCAGAGAGGTTGTGGAGTCTCCTGCTCCAGAGATCTTCAACACGCGCCTGGATGCCACCCTGTGCCACGTGCTCTAGGTGTCCCTGCTGGAGCAGTGGGGTTGGACTAGATGATCTCTAGAGGTCCCTTCCAACCTCAACCGCTCTGTGAACACGAGTTGTTTCAGACAGCAGGAGAAGAGCCCTGCGCCTCTTCATTTGCTGTCGTGAGTGGTCCCGGTGCAGAGCTGTGTCCTTTCTTTGTTTCATAATTCCCCAAAATGCACCCAGCCCTCCTGCCTCTTCTGAGATCAATTGGCCTCTGATCGTGACTGAGGTCCTGGTAAAAGGCAGACACTCTGCTCGTTTTTATCTCGGACTACAGTAAATGTTTCCAATGGGAAAGTCTAGGTGAATGCCTTCTAAAACAGCACTAAAAGCAGTAATGACACATTGCAACCAGGCCTGGGTCTCTTGTGGGTACCTCCTTGTTCTGATGCATGGAATTTCATGGGATATTTGATAGCTACCAATTGCAGTTCCTTGTGGCCAGTTTTTGCTTTGTTTTGTTTTTGTTTTGTTCTGAAGAAGTTTTTATAAGAAATTTTTGTTCAGCCTTTTTGGAATGAAATATAAAATTGATTGTATATCCTTTAATAACACATAACCGAGTCATACTGCTAGGGATTGCTTCTTACTTCAGTGGTTTTAGATTTTGGAAGAAAAAAAAAAGTCTTCCTGTAGATTTGTTGAACTCTTTCTCTACTAGGTCTGGTGCTAATTTAGGAAGTAAAAATCTTTTTAGCTTCTTCCTGGCCACTGGAAAGCTGCCTCTATCTCGACCTCAGCTGTTACAAACCATTCCAAACAAAATTCTCCAGGGATGCATTTGGCTCTGTTAGCAGTGAGACTGGCGTCTAACTTATAAATCATTAACAATTAAAGTTGGTGCCATGAAAAGCAGGCTATCCTCCTCCTCTTCCTCTCCTCCCCCCACTCCCAAATGAAACTCGAATGGAATTGCAGTCTTCAGGCTTGGACCTGTATCTCCCATCTGCCCTAAGTAGATCCAGGGAAGCAAAAAGTATCAAGTTGACTGTGAAATCTGAAATGTTCTCCTATCCTCAATTCTCACATGTTCTTTGTGAGAACAAGTTAAGGCTGCCTATACTGCATGATGCCAGCGCTATCCTAGTTACGCATTTCTCAGATGATTCTGTGGAGTGATTTCCTTGGTAATTTGGGTATTTTCTTTCTTAGTGTGAGTATGTGTATTGACCAGCTTGGTGTGTATTACTGTTTTAAAGCAGGTGAGAGGGAGGAAAAAAAAGTGATGGCCTAGAGGCCTCAGTGTAACTTTATCAACTGAACTGCAGTTGCCTCCAAGAGCAGGGATAGGCAGTTGTTCCCTGTGGGGGTCGATACTAGAGGGGAATGGGGTGTTTAGCCCACTATGTTTAGGCTCTCTCCACTGCCAAGAGCATGTTGTGATTCAAGGACTGGCTTCCAGGTTCTGCTGCAGCGTGTTGTAGCTGCCTGTTTTTGCTTTCCTTTTCTCTTCCCAATACTTGATTGTGAATTTCTTATCCCAGTCTTGCCCTGTCTTGCCTAAGAGCCTTTATTCCTTATTATTCTCCTCACCTGTGTTGTTCTGGACTGCATTCAGCAGAGGAAAGCAGCGGATACTTCCCGTTTCTCTTGCCCTGCTCTTTCCATGCTGAGCTCCAAGCGGGCTTTGCTGTGGTCAGCTCCGTGCAGTTTTGCTTACATGGCCTCTCTCCTCCTCCTTCGCCACCTTGCTGCCTGCACCCCCAAGCCTGTGAAGTGCTCTCACCTCGGCAGAGCTCTTCAGAGGACTCGCACCCCCCAGAGACTTGTGCTAGCTGAGCCCGAGGTGTTTAACTCAAGCAATGCAAATCCCTACAACAGCATGTAGACATGTGGACATACTGGGCGCTATCAAATATACCCCTTCTATTGAAGCAGGAAATGTTAGAATTCTCAAATAAAATGCTTTCTTTTTATTCTTTTTAACATAGATATTTGTCTCGTGATTTGTTTCTTGGAACTGGATGAGGCACTTCAACAAAATAATGTGGTTTGAGGCTCACACATAGAAAGAAAACATTCTGCCTAACTGATGAATGTATGGGAAATTCATCACCCGCTCACAGAAAACACGGTCTCGCAAGGGGAAGCATCAGACAACTTTATGATCGGTGAAATGGCAAATACTGATAGGTTAGTTAAAGAAATGGGTCTTGCAGTAGGATAAGGACAGAAAATGGTTTTTGTCAAGCCATGGCTTAGATACTAATTGATTATCAAGGTATAATATAGAAAGCAAAGCAACAAAAAGATGTCAGCACTTGATTGTATTGAAATGATCAGGATTTGGAGAACTGAGAGGAAAAATTTGGGTTTTGTTGTTATTGGTATAGTTGTGTTTGAAATCAATCCAGCTGCTTATTGGATTCAAAGCCAGAGTAGATACAAAAGGCTGTGACCTGGAGAAGTGTCCAGAATATTGGTATGCAGCAGAGCACATCCTGCTTTCTCTGTTACTGCAACTTGTGCAGCCAAGATCTTGTCTTATTTAGCTTTGGTTTATCTGAGATTGAGCTCTGAAGAGAGGTCTATCTGCCTGGGCTAGTGGCTGTTGTGCAGTGTTTGATGGTAGTTGTCCAGGTGATGTTTTAACTTGTAGCAAAGAACCAGAAGAAATGTTTCTTTTTTGAGACATTCCGAGACTTATTTCTCTTTCTGATTAGGCTGTGAATTAAGGCAGGAGGGGAATGACTAATACCACACATTTCTGCAACAACTGGCTTTAATATACAGTGAAAGAAAGGGAATTTTACCTTTTTGAGCACCTATTGTTCAAGCCTTGCAGTTTTAGAAGGAAAGCAGAAGCACCTTATGACCTTTGGCACATTCAGTTCAATTCACAAACACAAATTCAATGAGGGTTTTTTTTTTTGTTTGGTTGGTTTTGTTTTTTAACTGAGTTTCAAATGCATTTTTTTACTTGCATTCTCAGATCCTGAATGCTGGTCCCAGATCCTTGACCAAAATTGTGATAATGAATACCAGTCTCTTCAAAGTTTTCAAGCTTATGTATTTGAAATTAAATCTGTAAGTTTATCTTAAAGCACTGAAAATAAATCTGTGAGCTGTATTTCTGTTATAGCACTTGTTTAATGCAGTGCAACCTGTGGCCATGGCATGGGTGCAGAAGTCAGGGACTCTAAGAAGAGTCAAGGTTCAGCTTCTCATGGAAAGATAAACATCTGAGAGCAAAAAGGCAGCGCTGTTGTGAAGAAGCAGAACAGGGCCCTCCATCCTCTAAGCAAGAGGACAGTCACCATTAATAGCAGGAGCTTTTTTGTCCTCTGTGAGTTGGCTCACTGACAGTTGACAGGGAATTGCAGTTTGTGAAGAGGTTGCTGAAAATTCACTAGTGTTTATGTGCTGGAAAGAGGCATATTATTCACTTTGAAAATATATTTTACTGGTGGAAATGGAAAAAAATACCCATCCTATTAGCTTTATCAAAAGAAGTTTGACTCTAGAGTGTATCCATCTGCACAGAACCAAAACATGGTAGGTTTTTAATCTAGTACACATGAAGACTTGCCATGTTTGAAATAATGTCATAGTTGTTAACCTGAAAAGGAAGCTTCCAAGGCAAGCCTAGGTTTCATGTTGCTTAATGTTTTTCTGAGATGCACTTGCTTCATCTAAAACAAGTTCCTGGGCTGCAGGTGGAGGTACCTGAATGGTACCTGAATGAGAGCAGATCAGAATTGACGTTAGACTGGGGTTTGCTAGGGCCCTTGGTCTTTTCTGCTTTCATAGATGCAAGGAAGTCAGATCTTCTGAAATGGAGCCGTAACATCTACCGTAGGCCCTCGGACTTGGAGCTGGAAGAAAAATGTGGACAGGAGTTATTGCTGCCTCAGATATTTACCTTCAGCCCTCTGATTTGTTGATATGTACCCTGATGATACAGCCAGCAATTCTTAAACCAAACTATGATGCTGCATGAAGAAGACCTGTCAGCTGGAATCCACGTTCTCTGAAGAGTTGGGAAGTGGTCTGAAGAAACTTCGTATGGTCTGTTTTTAAAGTGGACATGTAGGCAGTGCATGTTTCTCATGCTAACTTAAGGGGAATACCGAAAGCATTAATCCTGTAATGTTAACAGATACTTGTTTTGTGACAAAACACAAGTGGACATTGGAATTCTAAGCCAAGAGGTTTGACATTTTGTGATGGTAGCCAAGTGTAGAACATGCAATCTGTAAAATCCATTGATTAATCACAGAGGAACAGAATAGTGAAACTATTTTGACTGATAATGATCAGGTTAAGTGCAGGCAGAAATTATACAAATTATTTTCTATTGCATCTGTTTGCAGGATCCTCAAATGAAAATATGTGGCTTTCTTGGTCATTAAACACAGCTTTGGAACCTCTGTTTCCTCATGATCCTACGACTGTTTATATGAGATATGAAATCAGAACTGTGTTATATTTTTATTCATGCTGAGACATAAGTTAAAATTAATTCTACTTAATGTGTGTTTCTATATTTTGCATTATTTCCCACTCTCACCAGTGATTCTTAGCCTTATAATCAGCACCACATTAGTGTTTGGAGTTAAAACTTTCTTTGTAGGTTTGTCTCTCAAGTAGTAAACCTTCGAATCTATTCATTTTGTTTTCAGAGAGCCCATCTTACCAGTGAAAATAAAAGATCTATAAAATATTTTGGCTTGAAAAACAAAACTCTGCCTAAAAATATCTGTCAATCACAGAGGTTGTTACTGTGGTGGTCTTAATGATTTGTTTGTGCTTCTCGAAAAAAATCAAAATACTCCTTCCATGCTGAGAACAACAGAACAGCGTGGGGAAGAATGAACTTGTATGAAGTGCCCCCGAGTCTGGTTTTAGCTGTAGAACAAGCTTTATTTTACTCCTTGCACATGTTGGCAGCCACGCATTTTAAACTTTCATAAAGATTCAGGCTGAGAATTTTAAGGCTGCATGAGGAAATTGGTATCCAATCCCTAAATAAGTCTAAACTTTTTCATACATGATAACAGATATCACTGGTGAATCTCCAGTCCAAAGCAGTGCCTGATAAACTAGCCATGCTTTCAAATCAGTAAATATCCTTTCTCTATAAATACAATAAACAGTGATATAGTTTTGCGATATAGGTTTGCATCATAATCTGTAACTGGCACTTAACAAAAACTTTGGCATTTAACAAAGCTCATAATAATCTTACTGCATTGTATGAAAATTTGCCATGAATCTTACAGCCTAAATAATACCATAAAGTGGAAAGATTTTTGTAGAATGAACGTATCACCTGCATTTCTTTGACTTTATCATTGGGTGCCTGTGTATCCTTCCATAAATGTACTAGTTCCCAGAGTCAGAGCTTTTTAATAGCTCCTTCTCTGCCCTTCTCCGGAATAGCTTTTCTGTGAATATCTGCTGTGTGGATGCAGCCTTCTAGTGCTGTTTTTGAAAATCTGTCCGCTCAACTGCAGACAACAGCTGTTAGTACTGACCGTCACAGTGGTACTTAGGGACAGCATGAACATTCATCTCTTTCTAAAAGTGCTTTACCTGTTGACAATATGGTTATTTTATATATTATTGTTGACAATATGGTTATTTTAAAATCTAAAGAGAAGAAATTCGTATTAGTCTGAACTTGCTAATCGTACATGTTTATAGTAGCTGCTCTATAGCCAATTTCATGTGCTCTTTGCCTCATGGATGGATTTCCTACTTCCTTCTGCTGCTGCATCACCAGACAGGACTATTGACTGTCTGAGGAGTCAAGTCCTTGGTATTGAGGAGCATAGGATCTTTGTCAGACTTTGTTCCAGTTTCCTGTTTCTTGGAACGAGCTGGTAGTTAATAATTAAGAATTGGTTCGAAGAGGCAGGACAAGCATAGTATATTTTTAAAATAGTTGTTTCCCCTCTCCCCCTCTCCCTTTCCCGCACCCCATATTTAGCAATTTAAAGGTGTGTGGACCATTTGTATGTGTAAGTCAACCAGCAAATCCAGGGTAGGATTGATCAACCAAAACAAAGATCTTTCTTTTTACTTGACTCTATTTTACATTTGCCTTCCATATTATTTGTTAGCAGTGTGTTTCATACCCAGTGTTTTAAAAACGAAGCATTTTACATAGATGTCAGCCTTTGTTTTATTCTATTTCTGACAAATATCGACTGGTCATCTCTATCTGGTGTTTGCATGGTAGTACAGAATATAGATCCATGTATTACAGTACTAGTACACCATATTAAATAGCTCTCCTTTCCATGTCTTTTCTCAGCTCAATTCCTTGTCTTGATTAAATTCTCTACATGTAAATGTCAGTCCATTTCTCTGAAGAACAAGCTCTGTTGTTCTTCTCCCTTGCATTAATAAATTTTGCTGGATTCTTTTAGGTGTAGCATGACAGGAATTGCATTAAATATTCAGCTTATGATAACATAGGGGATTGACACAGTACTATAACTTGTGAGCAGAAAGGGAGAACCATTCCCTTTCTAATAATTCTAGATATTCCATTTACTTTCCTCTCTGCTGCTGAGCACTGAGCATTAATTCACTGCACTGTCATAATAATGTAAATAATGCCCTGCGCGTGATAAAGGTCCCTGGTAAGCTCACAATTGCCTGTCTGTACCTCTGTGTTTATGGTGGGTGTTTAGGGTTTTTATTTTGTTTTCTTTTAACTGGGCATTTATAAGAAAACTTTTTTCTTATCCTGTAAGAGCTTAGTTTCCAAAACAGCTTTTGGTATTAAACACTGTCAAATACTTTTTGGAGGAGAAAAAAAAAAAAAGAATTGTATTGCTTGGGTAATTGTTCTTCATATTGGGCCCTTCAAAGAGCTGTAGTGTAACTATGAGACAGAAGCTGTCAGAAATCAGGCTGTTTGCTGGGCATACTACTGCCATCTCCATGGTAGGGCATAAGCTGGTAGAAACTACAGCAGTCCTCTACTTCCCTGAATTTCTCAGGACACTCACTGAGCACATGAGCTCCCTGCGTTGCCTTCACTGTGTGCTCTGTGTGCAAGGTTGCTCTGAATGAGGGGCTCTGCTCTCCACATTGGGGCGTGCTAATGTATCATTTGCTTTAAAACAAAGTCAGGTTCTGATTTGTTTTATTTTCTTACCTCTTGCTGCTGCTTCAGTTCATGACTATCCTGCTTATTCTTCCTTTTTAACAAGCCACTGTCGTACATGCAAATTTCTCTGACTTTCTCTGAAACACTGTTTTTTTCCCCTGAAAGTTTTACAGATAACTTAACTGTTAGTACCGACTGAGCTTCTTGTTCTGTGCCTGCATGTTATACATTGATTGTTCCTCGGGACCTGCAAAGTTAGTGACTACAGCTTCAAATTATTGATCTTGGCTTCCCAGATCAAATAAAGAGCTTCATTTTTTAGATCTCTTAACATTTCTAGTTCAGTTCTTGGCATTGTTAAGAATAGCAGCATTGTGATTTTAAGTTAGCAGGAAAAACTGTATACGAAATAAAGCTGTGTGAGGCTATTGCTCTGCAAAGGATTACTTGAAATAAAACCTGGCTTGCAGTGTGAGTGATGTGCTTGATCTCAGAGACACCTGGTCAAAGCAGTTTGAACGAGCAGCTGTATTTTTCATTCCACAGTGCTCCTGTACTGTGTTTATAAAGCAAGAACTTGATCCTATTTTCCAGTTGGGGATAATTACCAGCAAAATTTGTACATACTTTTCTTTCTTTTTTTTTTTTTTGTGTGTGTGTGTGTGTGTGGTCTTGCACAATGAGAGTATGTATCCCAAATTGTACTATAAATTATTAAGTGATTATTAGGCGATTGCTTAATCAGATAGTTGACCCTATTTTCTCTCTAGAAAGACAGCTAGTTCTCAAATAATGAAGTCCTATTTGTTGTGCTCCTGTCAACACCGCCCAATCTGCATTTGTTAACAGTCCCCTCACGTGACTCTTACAGGCTTTTTTTCAGTTCTTCTGTGTTTGGGTCTTGCTATTTGAGGGACTCTGAGCCCAAAAGCATAAATTAATAATGCTTTCTGGGTTTTTTTTTTTTTTTCCCAGTGTTTTCTTCTTTCTGTGTCCATTGATGTATCCTTATCCGTGTGTTTTGTCCCACCTCTCTATGTGCTTAGACACTTGCATGTTGCTAGATAAGTCAAATACATTATGGGCGGTGTTTGCTTTGTTTAGTTTTCTAGGAAGCTGTGTCTTTTGTTTTCCATTAAAATCACAGTTAAAAATTAATTCCCCTTCCCTTCAGGAGAAGTTCTGCGTTGTGAGTGGACTTTCTGAAATGACAGGTCTCTGGATAAAGATTATTTTTCAAGGTAATTTGTGCCAAAATGGAGACTGTTGGAAAATCAAGGCACATAAGGTTTTGCCGTGTACTGGCTTTCACTCCAGGGCCCAGATCCTGCTCGCAGGCTCTCTTCAGAGAACTGTCCTCTCCGTGGAGTGCCATTTTGGCAGAGGCGCCTCCCACGAGGGCCGGGGCTGCCTTCGTGCTCTCCCTTGCGGTT
>NW_010576447.1:171111-216490 GCF_000705375.1 Tinamus guttatus | reverse complement strand
CCACGCGCTGGCCGTGGAGCGCGTGCGGCTCGGGGTGGCGTGCGAAGGAAGCCGAGAGGTGCCGGCAGACACTCTCTGTCCAGTTCTGTCACTGGGCTGGGGGAGTTTGAGCGTTAGCAGATAAGAGCGGTGTAACAAAACTCGAAATAAAATGTGGAGAGGCGGGCAAAACCAAAACTTTATTCTGTGGTTTGCTCAGTATGTGCTTGGTGTTTCTGGATCTCTTCCAAGTATGGGCCCAACAAAGATCTTTATATTGTGTTAATAAAAATTAGAACATATTTGTGCCTATGTTTTTTTTCTGGAGAATCTTATTAAGACTGATCTATTCAGGATCTTTGTTTTTTGAGCCTTTCACACAGCAATGTTTCCCAAGCACAGGCTTCCGTACCTTCAAAGGAAGAACAGAGTCCTCATCTCTGTTGTTATAAATTAGATCATCATAAAAGGGTCATTGTAAAAGCAGTATCTTTGATTTCTTTTTCCTTTTGTTTGGATGGAAGCTTTTTGCAAAGGAAACTTAGAATTTTGTAGTTCATGGACCCTCTCTGTTATGTAAATGAGAGATCCTGTTGTCAGTATTTTGTTGCCTACTGGATCAGTCAAAAACAGAAGTCTAGTTTCCAGTTTTGCTATTCTACCATTTTGTGCAATCTGTAGACAATTAGAAAGAAAAGGTAAGAAAACATGGTGTGCTTTTTTTCCCCACTCTGTATAAATAAATGCAAGTGAACGTAACAGCAGCCAAAGGAAACATTCCTCTGTGATTGCAGCAAGATTTGTCCAAAATAACAGACCTTGTATTTTGTGGGTGTTTAGTTTGCTTCTGATGTTTAACATCTTAGGCTCTTTAAGGTATTTGGGTGCCTACCAGGATAAGTGTAAACTTTCAGCCTCCATGGCTGGATGTCCCCAAGGCAGGCCGGCCTCACGGCAGCGCTCGCTCGGCCCCTTTGGTTGCTGCTGTTTCCCTGGGCCCGGGCGGAGGGAGATGGAGGTGGCCACTTGGCTAAAGAATTGCTTAGCGTGAAGTGTGCCTGCTAGTCACCACTTCCTTGGGTTGGGATCAACAGGCTTCATACAAATGACTTGTCTTGGGGAAAGAAAAGTCTTTTGAAGAGGGATGCATACCCAAATGGGCTTGGGTTCACAGAAAGCTACACAGCTTCTGCTTCCCGTAAAATAAGGAAATCTTAAGGCTGTCACTTCCTGTGCATGCCAAGAATTACCTTGGGTTGTAACACTGGAGTACCTGTTGGTGGTTGTATATGAAGCTAGGTCTGTCGCTTTGGTTGCACCAGTATTGCTGATTAATTAAGCTGTTAAGGATAACAATTTCTGTGAGCTTTAAAAAAACCACATAACCGTTCCTACTGAAGTAATGAGCACTTGGTGTAGGATCTTACACAACGCTGAGCTGCATGGTAAACATGATTTTGGTCAACATGCATCTGACTCAATGCAGAAGATGGTCTGAAACATTCCTTCACCTCATGCAAAAGCGTGGGTTATGCTTTCACTAAGACAGCAAGTCAGCCTTCAGTACCTCTAGTGCTATAGAATAAAACCTGATTTGTATAAATAATCCCAATGACAACTTCGTTTTGGTGTCATAAACTGTGTCTGTCAACTAAATCAAAAGCTCCCTCAAATGGGAATCTCAAATGGGAATCCAGACCTTAGTCTAGTTAAAATTCTGCAAGAGAAGGCCTCAAACTTTTGTAAGCTCTGATTTTGAAGGATTCACCATTATTTACTCCACTTGGAGCCCATCTCTAGCAGTAACTTCAACTAAAACCTGGCTAAGGGACTCAGTTCTTTCTTTGATGTCGTGCTTGTGTGTGAGAGCTAGAAATCCTGGTGCAGAAACTATTGCATGCGTCTTCTTAACCACATGCTGGGTAAATATTAAGTGGTGGGTGATTAAATTTGCTCCTTGCAGGTGCAGTGGGAAAACCATGTTTTAATGCAATCTAAAGTGTTAACATAAATCACAGCCAGTTTAATGCCATTTTAGAGAGGGCTCAAGTTAATTCTGCCACCTGGGTCTGTCACTTCCATAGTAATTCCCTGGTAACAAGAAGAGCTTTTACTCTCTCGACTCTACTGTGCTAAGCATTTGTTCAGTAATGTAAACAGGTAGAGTAATGGAAAAGGAATGGGTAGGGGAGGGTAAAAGCTGTGCGTAGGAAGCCCTGCAAATGTTGACTGCTGAGAGTATTTTTAAATTTAATGCCCTTATTTTGTAGTTAGTCTGAGTTGGATTAATGTAGTAAACATATGTTCTGAGGCAATCTGTGTTATATCAAGAAAACTGAAGAATTTAAATAGGAAACATCTTTAGTGTCTATAAAGAAAACATCTGTAGCTCTTATTATTTCTCACTGTAAATAATGCTCCCTAGTAGCCTGGATTTGATTTGCAAGTTTTCTTGGTAACTATTCTTCTGGCTAATGACATGGGTCAGTGCTGAGACGGGGAACTCGGAGGCCGTTTGCCTGTACATGCCTGGTCTTCTCTGGATCGTCTTGGCCGTTATTTATCCTTTAAACTTTATGTGAAAATGAGTAACAACAATGTTTTGAGGGTGAAAAATAAGGAGGGTGACATGGTCCTGGCTTCCATAGCAGCAGGAGAGATGGTAATCTCTGTGAAAGACGTTTTTTCCCCCCTGCCTTTTCACTGGTTATTCTGTATGTTTTTATTCTCCAGCTCTCAGTGGTGCTTGGTCCATATCCCTTCTACCCCAGCCCCCTGCTCCGGCACCGGAACAGCTCAAGGTCAAGAATCTAGCTGTTAAAGGAAACTGTTTTGTTTTGCATTAAGATTAATGGAGCTTTAAACTAACCAGGAGAGAAGGATTTTCTGCTGCAATTGTTAAACACATCCACCCTTTTGAGCAGATGTGATTTTGCTTTCAGTAGGGCTGGAAATATTTTTTAACAAACTGAGCCAGCAGAAAGATATTCAGTGCAAATGTGTATTATTTTATTTGAAAGGTGAGATGGTATATGTACAAAAATAACAAGTAAAATTAAGAGCTTAAGTAAGCCACTGACAATTACAGTTTTGCTCAATAGAGAGCATTCAGTTAGAAATGACCTAAAATCATAGTCCTGTGCTTGGTCCATGTGCATTAAGTGTGTTAAATTATTCAAAATAAGAGATATGTGGACTATCATTTGCTTCTGCGAGTAATTTGATGGAGACAGAGAATATGAGTAAGGGCCTCTGAGCCTTCCTTTTTACTCACAGAGCTTAATGGTGGCTTCCGACCGTTGCTCTAAATATCTTTACGAGTCCATTCAGGAGCAATATGGCAACTGTTTCAGTAATTGTGGGACATAAAAATCTCAAGGTTAAAAACCAGGCAGAGCTGTTTTACCAGTCGTATGCTTTTCACATGTGTAACTGGTTAGCTTCTGATGGGTTTTCTTCATCCCTACCACCTTCCAGAAATACTCTGCTAGCATTGAGGATCACGGTGAGTGTTACAGCTCCCAGTTTCTCTGTTTAATTCCCTGTGCAGTGTTGGCACTAAAGGTCCCACTTGGGTCTGGCCCCATCGGGTCTAGCTTTGGCTGGCGATACTCAGGTGACAACTTGCTGTGTTTTCAGCAGAGGGAGTTTGCTGTCTACACATTGACCGCAAAAGCCTCCAGTATCATCATTCACTGAGAGGTGGTGCAGTCTGGAGATGAGATGTTAATATTTCCTTTCAGCCATCTCCACGATCCTGAGGCCTTTTTTAGTCAGCTCATTTGTATTTATATGTATTTATAAAGTATCAACATATTCTGCTGCATGGTACCTTAAAAGCTTAGTTCTCTATTTTTATTTTTTCCCTCTGTAAGGCAGGTGATGACCTTGGTGGGGTCTAAGGCAAAGACCAGTGATTGGGGATTTCTCTTGCAGCTGGAGTTTTCTAAAGAAAATAAATCTGAATTTTTACAGGAATGTTTGCCTTGCATTCCACACACGGAGTCAATTTATCTCTAGGGCTCTTTTTTCTTCCTCTCCACCCTCTATAAAGGCTTGGTGGCTGGAAAAAAAGGAAAGGAGGGGTGTATGGTAGATGGTAGGAAGAGATTTTTGTAGCCACTGGTGCCAGAAATCATTGAGGAATGCTTAAGCAGTGCCTCTTGTGACAGCATCCAGTCTATTGGAAAAGCAGTATGCGCCATCTGGATTCAATTTTGACTTAATTAAATGCATGCAGCCGTTTTTAACAACTCGGCTGGGATTCAGCAGCCTCGACGTTTTGTAAAGAGCCAGAGCTGGGATTTTCTTGGGGAAGCTACAGTAGTCACCTGATTTATGTGGTTTCGTTCGCTTTCAGTGCGATCCATGCAGTTTGCTGATATTTGAGTGATAATTCTCTTTAAGTAAACTCTAAGATTTGCTGACACTTGGAAGTAAAATTCAGTAGAGGCAGTTTTTTTTTTTAACAGTCTAGATTCTGTTGCAATTGCAGTTTTTGTTTTTTTGTTTTTTTTTTTTTTAATAGTGAAAGGAGATGCTTAAGTTCAGCCAAGTCATTTGTCTAGGAAAAGGGCAAGCTGCTTTGAAGAAGTTAGATGACTCCACCCAAAGGTTTTGTATCAGTGGGAGTTCAGCTGGGAATGGGAAAGATGGGGGAAGGAGGGAAATGCTCTTTGCTACTAGATGGAGTTTTCATTAATGCACAGAATGGCAAGGAGCTACTTCTGGTGGCAAGCAAGCTACCCTGCACCGAGATTCGCCTGTTCTTTTAGTTCTCTCATCTGCTGCTTTGTCTTGCATCATTATGCTACCAGTAAATTTCCAGAAATTATTGTATTTCTGTTTAGCATCTAGTGAGATAAACTGACAAATACTCAAGTTGCCCATTTTATTTTGGAATCCAATTTTACCAAGTTGACTACTAATACAGAATATTAATGTAAAATAATTGTTGCCGCATTTCTGAAATTCCTAAATGGCCCATATTTTTCTTCTTTTGTACATCCATAGACTTTTAGCCCACTTTATCCCATCAGCTGGGGGTTTATTCTTGGAATGCCCTTGCTGAAAAGAGAACAAGTTTGTAGTGAGGTAATTATGTGTAAGGGAATACCTAGCCCCTTTCTGCGTTGCAGTAAACATTTTCTGCCGTCTGATCTTTCTGGATCTCTTGTTTTTAGCAGGTTACCCTGGCCAGGCGCCCGCCGCTGTGCGAGTGGAATCCCGTAGCTCCAGCGAGGAGGGTCGCTGTGCTGAGCCCCCCTGGCCGATCCAGCGGGTACAACCTGCAGGGCTCTCCTGCCTCGTCCTAGCCGCTGTGCTGCAGACTTGGGCTAGGCTCAACACTGCATTTACGTTCCCTTCTTTGGCCCTTCTCTCCCTGCAAACCAAACCGAGACCCCGCAGAGCGTGAGGCCTGTGCTCTTTCGTGCACTCAGGGCTGCTTGTTCAGCACAGGGGGTTTAGAAGCTGCTCTGCTTTCCCCCGTATCTCCGCTTCTCTTTCCGTATTTGTGTTTGAATTCAGGATTTGTGGAAAAGTGCTCCTCTTGGCAGCCTGAATGATTAGTTCGCTATATGCAGGAGAAAAATAGCACGAAGGGAGCTGCCTGTCAGACTGCCTTGTGCAACTTTGCTAAATGTGTCTGAGGGCGGACCTAGAAGATCCTGTTCCCAAAGGTGAAGGACTGTTACAATTCTGCCTTCATGTCTCCTGGATTTTTGGCCTCCCTGCCCAGACTGCCAAAAGAGGTTACAAATAATATTTATTGCAACAGCTGTACTTATTAGTGATAACCAAGCAACATATTCTGTCTAATGTTAATCTGATTACTATAGGACTAATAGACTCAAAGCAGTCGAGAATGAAGGAGCTTTTAATTTCTTATGGTCCACCTGTACGTGTAATCATCAGAATAACAGAGGGTTTTTGAACAGCTTGGATTATTTAGATGATTTCTCACTTTGTGTGTGTGCATATTTTTAATATTTTTATTTACTGAAAAATTAAGTACTCAGAAAGTTTTCCAAATTTTCGCTTTTTTTGATTGTTTTGAGAATCAGAGAGATTTTTTTCTGTTGTGAATGCATTTAGATTGTTTTGCTTGTCTTAAAGTTTTTTTAGTGTTTTGTGTTTGTTTGCTTGCTTTGCAGTTTTAGACTTACTCTTTAATAATTTTAAGAAAGCATTTGTCAGCTATTTCTACTTTCCTGTGATTTTTGGAGACCTGCCAGCCCTATGCATAGGCAGTGTTCCTAGTTTTGCTTACCACGAAGCAGGTAAGCAAAGCAGAGGAAGTGAGGTGCTAGAGGTTTGCCCGGAGGAAGGCTGTCTGTCTGTTCTGCCTGTTCCCCCTCTGCCCACGTATTTGTTCGTTTGAAAGGGATTATACAGGACAGAAACTTGAGTCAGAGCTGGACTGGAGTAAGAGAAATGGGAATGACTCAAGTCTGCAACTCGCACTCTGCTGAGTCCAAGTTGGCCACAGGTTCATCTGAAAACTCCTGCAGTTCTGAGGTGTGGGGGAACCTCTTGAACAACCTTGTGAGCAACCTAAAGAAAAATGTTTTCTTTCACTGAACTGCACTAGAAGTTCAGAGAGTTGGTCGCCCTGCAAACTGGTGTTGAGTGTGTGCATCACAAGAGATGACTTTTTTGGCAGCTGTTGAAGTTAAAAGCACAGTTCTCTCCACAGTATCGTAGCCTTAGAGCTTTTCTGTTGGATTGCACAGTTGCGTTTTTGACTCTGTTCTGGTGTTTTGAGAATTTGAGCAGCACAATTATATAGTAAGTATTGAACAATATTATTTGTTAGGAATATGCTTCTTGAAGATACAACCTTATCTTGGCGTGCAGGGATCACAGGAGACAACCTTCAGGTGTAAGTTGAAAACAGAGAGCTTCAAAGTGGATCTATGTGAGTGTGTTTAAGGAGAAAAGTTACACTATGGGGACAGTCACTCAGTGAAATCAAGTAGCCCAGAGACTCAGAGCCTTTTTTAGATTACTTTCCATCTTTGTATATGTCTAGACTCTTTTAAAATGCTGTATGTGATCCGCAGAGACCTATCCAAGTCTGGGGTGTGAAGATTTCCTCAGTACAAGGGCCCACCTGGCACTCAAGGGGAACTCTGTCTGAAACGGTGGTCTGGTCATGCCTCAAGTGTGAGAGCAGGTCTGTGATTTCTTACCTTCAACCCATCTGTGTCCTTGTGCTTTGGGGGCACTTTCTCAGCTGAGGGGGCAGCGGAGGAAGCTTTCAGAGCCATCTGTAGAGAAGATCAGAGCGCCGAACCTGCTTGTTGGTGGCACAAAGCTGTACAGCAGATCAGGAAGGATGTGAAAGAACTGAAAATACTGTTGTTTTCACTGGCACTGCCTCTCTATTTTTTCATTGACTCTGTTCTTATATGAAAGTTAATGAGCTTGTCTTCTCTAAACTGCTACGGAGTTGCTTTTTTTTCCCCCTCCTTATTGGGCCACAATTTTAATTTCAGTTGCCTGCTTATCTAGGGAAGATGTTTTTGTTATCTTTGTACTTCTTCTGAACTAGATGCTCCTATAAAGGACTAAATCACTACTTCATTAATCTTTCTGTAAGACTCTCTTCTGCTGTGGTAGCTATCATAAAAACTTGGCACAAATTAAATGTCAGGTGTGGAGTGTCCTGATTAATTTCATTGTATGTTGCCATATACTTCAGTTCTGAGTTCTGTGACTGAAGAAGCAGTCTCCTTGAACCGTATTCTTACAGTGCCGGAGCCTCTGAAAAAGCATGGTTGCAGAAGCTTTTCACTGTTTGTGCAGTTAACTGCAGGCCACCATTTCCTAATCTTTGAGAGACTTGACTTTTGAACCTGAAAATATTCTTAGTTGTAGTTTGCTACACCTGTGGCATACACAAGCACATGGAATGTGCACTTAGTGCAAACATAAATAGCAAAGAAAGGGCCCCAGATGAAGGTTACCTTTACCTGAATAACATCATCAACCTTTCACATTTTTAACTGTGAATCAGAGTTACTTAGTGCAGTGAGTTCTAGCCAAATAAGCTAAGAATGTGAAAACAGGAGGTCTCAAAGTCCAAGAGCTTGACCCCTTCAAAAACAAAGGAAAAAATACTCATGCAATTGACTTTTCTAGGATTATTGATCTACTTTCATCCAGAGTAATGCTGGATCTCAAGTGAGTCCAACATTACTGGAGTTCAAAGTTTATTCAGAGAACCAGAACTGTGTCTTGTATTAAAACACTTAAACATTGTACTGAGAAGAGAAAATAACTTATTTTGCGTGGAAGAAATGATGTGGTTATTGCTACTGAAATTGTTAGCTGTAATTTGAAAAAGCACTGATTGTAAGACATGAGACACCTACTGAAAAATAATAAAAAAAAGAGTTCTGAATTGGAAGACAAAAAAACTTCTTCTCTACTTACTTCCTTTCCGTTTTGCCTATTAAATGAGAGAGAGTCAACACAATCATAACAACCAATGAAGAAGATATTTGAATATTTTTTCTGTGGATTTTTATTTTCAAAAAATGCTCACTTAAAACATTTTCAAGTAAAATATTTTGACCAGCTTAAGCTTTATGTCCTCACAATTGCTGGGCTTTTTAATGATAGGAAGAACAGATTTTAAATCGTTAGGCATCTGTGGGTTAATTATGATACATAATCTGCCCTTTGCCAACAGAAGGGTATATCCAGCAACATCTTAATAAATCTTGGAGGAGAAGTTCAGAATATATATATATTTTTTTTACCTGTTGTGTGGATGTGTGATAAAGGGAGGTTCTCCTAAGGAGAGCATCTTCGGGAGAAGAAAGGGATTAAAACATATTTACCTTATGTCCTCCTTCAAGATTTGGAGGCTGTAGACTGGAAAGGAGGATGGGTCTTTGCTCGAGTGTGCACAGGCCTTGGATTTTCTGGATTTTGTTATTTGAAACCTGCTCCATGACGTGGTGCCAAGCTGTGCGGAGAAGGACGTGTTCCGTGGGCAGGAGCAGAGGGAACAATGTGCCTTTATAATGCAGCTCTCCTGGGCAGGCAAGTCCCAGCGGAACGAGGTGTTTCCTTACAGCGCTGGGAGCGCCACTGCAGCCCTTGCACCTCTGCAGGCTGGAACAGAAATAGAGATAACTCCAAAATATGAAGCAACTTGGTTGTTGCTTAGGCAATTGATAGTATGGGAAGTATGAGCACATCTGAAGGTTACAGCCTCGCTCGTGTTGTGTGAGTGGGGATCTGGGCTACAGCGCAGTGGTTTGGTTGTGTTGCTCGGATGAGAAAACAAAATATTATTTGCACAGTAACTATAGTTGAATATATATATATCTCTCCTTTCTAAAATATGGGAGGGTTGCGACCTTGCATTCCAGAGAAGATTAAGTAGAAAGCATCAGTAAAAGCCATCTGTAATCAGATGCTCGGCACAGTTTTCCTTTTTGTGCTTTTGATCTGAAATGAAGTCGATGAATTATGTGAAAGTCGCCCTAGCAGAGCATGAAATTTACTCACTTATTGCATGGATTTGGCACGTGTTCAAATGGCTCCGTGTGGGGTCAGTTGTACTTTAACCTTGAGCTTTAGGCAGCCTGCTAAGGGAGACCAAGCAATTTTATTTGTCCTCCTCTTTTCTTGGTTAATGTATTCTGTATTAGAAATATTCTTTATTAAATATTTAACAAAATACTTTTCTTTTTGCAGTAGTCAAATGTCATGGTCCAGACAGCTGTCCAAATTCAAACTACTACTTTAAACCATTTGCTATCTTGGGAAGTGGCCAAACTTAGCTAAGAAGTTTCTTATCTACCCTAGTCATTCTGCAAGCCTTCCCTCAACGTGCTCCTTGAGCCCACTGAAATAAGCTGGTAAAGTCTTGCCGTGGCTCATGTCAGCCTGCCTGCTGTCTCAGTGAGCTATGGGGAAATAGGAATATACTCCAGTGTTGGATACTTTGGAAGTGATCCTCTTTTGCTGTTGCAAAGAAACAGTAAAAAGAACCCAATATTTCTCCAATGCCAAACTAGGTGTATGTGATTATTTTACACTAGGGCACAGAATTTAATGCATCTCCGGCAGCAGTATTTTGTTTGTTTTCCTGTCTTGTGCAATCTGTACAACTTTTTTTTTTTTTTAAAAAAAAATGAAACACACGCTTTTCATGAGCGGTATCCTGTGGGAGTTTCCAATAGTTTAAAAGAAAACGTGTTAAATTTCAGCATGTTTAAACATTGCCAGAAATAATTCCTAAATGCTCTAGAATGTTTCCAGGGGTATCTGTTCGAAAGAGAGAGGGCTGATTTTGTCTCTTTGGCCACAGAATTGTTTTTGCAGCCACTGAAGAAAATGCCTCCTTCGAATAGTTTATTTTTGCCTTGTTTCCTTTTTCTCTGGTTAGTTTGTCTAGCCTTTGGGCTGTGATCATTTGCAAATTACACACAGCCTAACGCTACAAATTTGTCAGTCGCTGAACAACAGAAGGAGAGTCCCTAGCTCAAGATTTGTACAACGAGACTTTTTCTCCTCCAAGGCAAGCCCTGTATTTGATCGGCTTTGGCATCTGTAAATATTGCAACTGTTGTAATATTGTAATACTGTAAATATTTTCAACACAGTGTATGCTTGAGGCAGCTCTTACGTAAAGACTGTGTTCAATACACTGCTGAATAACACTCCAGCTTAATAGTGAGCGCTTGAAAGCAAAGAAAAAGGTCTCTATTTAAGGACAAGAAGGGGAAGATGTTAAGGGCGAAAGGGTGAAAATGTTGCCATCACAGTCCCTCAGTTTTTCCCAGGTGACTCATTGCGGGATGCGGGTGTTTGGCCGCCGGGGCGGCCTGGCACGGGGAGCCTGCAAGGCCCTCAAGTAGCTCCCAGGCCGCGTCCAGGACCTTCTGTACGAAGCCGTGTTTGCAGAAAGGGGAACGTAACTCATGATGGCACTGAATAAACCCGCTTGCCCCCGTGCGTGTGAAGAGCCCACGGCCGTTTCCCGCCGGGGCCCCACGGCTGCTTCCCGCCACGGCCCCACAGTGGCCCCGCAGGGAGCTCTGCGAGCGGAGCCATCTTGTGCCTGAGGCCGCCACGTGTGGCCAGGACCGCTCGCAGGCGGAGGTGCCCCCCGGCTTTCTGGCCAAACCGGTCTCTGTAAAAACATATTTTTGCTTTTGGTTTTGCCTTTTTTTTTTTCCCTCTTCTGGTTGTTTTAACACACCAGCTTTCTTATAGCTTTGCTGTCCTTTTTTTTTTTCCCCTCCCTTTTTAAAAATTTTTAAGTTGGAAAATATTTTTTTTTTTCTATAATGTCAAAGTTGATTAAAAGGTGATTTAGCTTGTTATTTTTCTTTGGCAGAAGGTTTGAGCATGTGCTGATAAACCTTACGTGGGTTTTCCTTGAGCTACATTTCTTTTTTTTTTTTTAAAAAAAAAAACCCTGTAGTCTTTTGATAGAATACTCACTGTTTGCCAGATCAGTATCTTTCCTGGCCCCTGTGCTGCTTATATTTTAAGCCCTCTTGACAAGGGAGCAACTGTTGTGTTCCTTGCACTTATGTATAATTAACAAACTGCTTGTATTGCCTTCTAAGCTAGATTATCATCCTGAAGAAAAAAAATGTTTTCCTTTTGCATGGAAAGAAGAGTGAACGGCTGGAGTGCAAGGTAACACCAGCATGTAGGAATAGGGTTACCAATTAATAACACGAACAGGAGAAGGAAGCTTGTGTTTCTTATCATAAGGCCATTTTTTAAGTTGCACAATTTTTTAAAACTCAGCCAATTTTCCTTGTTTGCACTTGACAGGCTCTTCAAGAATCCTGAAAATGTACATTTGGATTTAGCGTGAAGTAAGAGACCTTCATTTTACCCACTTTTACTTTCTTGTTTGTAGGGAGCTTTTTTATTACATTTATCCAACTCTAAGCCACGAAAATCAGTAAATCATAGTGTTATTAAGTATAGGAACTGACATTTTTTTGCTGGTTTGTGCTAAGCCCTTGGAAAACGATACTTGGATAACCAGTGCGAGTTGCGATGTCAGGTGATATTGCTGGCTGTGTGGCAGCAGACTGTCTAGTCCTGTATCTGTGAGAAGATCACTGTGGAGACCTTGGCATGTATAATAGGGTTTATCCTACCTGTATTTCCCCAGAGAGTTGCTTACAGCAAAGTAATGAGTGCAGAAGAGCAGTAACCTTTAATACAGCCAGCACTGTGGTGTCTGTGTCGTGTGGAACTGAGAGGGGGGAAATGCTAACGTTGGATGAGGCCGTGCTTAGGGATTACTCTTTGTAGACACCCCTTTTTTGGTTCCGTGTGTCCACTGGACCCCAAAGGGGCTTCAGTCACTTCCATACATAGCTAAACTGTCCATCTGGTTGTCCTGTTCTTAGACATTTTGTGCCTTACTGATAAGCAGCGAATATGATACTCCAGTACCAAGCACAACTGTATTCCAGGAACAGTATATAGATACTCTTTGTGATCACAGACTTGAAGCTGAATGAAAGAAACCACTGTATAGAAAAGATCTAAACTATGGATAGTAAAAATATGGAAAGAATTCAAAGGATCTGCACTAAAAAAGACTTTTAGAAAGTTCAGGAAAGTTTTTGAAATGCTCCTGAAATGCAAAAATAACTATAGTAAATAACTAGGAAAGGGGGGGAGCGGAGAGGGATTAGTATTTAGAATAGGAAAGCTATGAATAGAAAACAAATACAAGCTTGTGGTTTGGCTAGCCATAGGGAAGATGCTGTGGGGTTTCTTTGGGTACCAGTTCAAGCTTACAAGAAGAAACCCCATAGCTGATAATTGTTACAGATCTGTTGTTGTAGCTATAAAATCCTGCATGTAACTAACCAGTTTCTTCACCTTCACCTAAGTAATACGTCAGAGCAAGTAAACAGCTGCTTTTTCTGCACAGAAACAGAAACCAATGGCTTAGAAAATGCAGAGAATAAGGGCTTGTGTCCAGTAGATAAACCATGCTTGCTTTAAGTAGTAATATCCCGGGATTTGAGAGTTTCATGAAATCTGCTTCCTTATCCACTTACTCTGCAACTCAGAAAATAAAGTATATGACCGCGAGAGGAGTCTCAGCAGCTTTTCTCAAACAGTGAAATGGAAATTCTAGGTCTTTTACTGACTGTTTAGCTAACTTCCTGAACCCCAACCTTACTCATGGAAGCACTAGAAACTCCCTAATATAAAAAGCTGAAGTTCGTCCCTATCTGCCGAGTGGGTCAGGAGATACTAACTGCAGCCCACGCTGGCACGGACCCTTGGCTGCTGCTCTCTGGTATGTGATTTGGAGCCCGGCCAGCTTAAACGGAGTATTGCTGGCCCATCATTACTCCTGCATCCCTGGAAGAACAACCGTGTTTTTCTCCGAAGTTCACTAGAAGTGGAGCTTGTTATTCAGCACGGTGAATGTTGTGGGATGGACCCCCGGAACGCATGTCTACCCCTCCAGAGATGCCAGGCTGCTGCTACGCCTAGAATCCTTATACAATTTATGGTAACAAAATGCCCTAAATAAGTAGCCAATAATCTTGCCTATCAAACTATTTATAGAACTGTCCCAACATGAACTTTTGGGTGTAGAAACCTGCTTGAATTCTCACCTGCTCTTAGGCCATTCAAATAGGAGGGTCGGGGCTGCTGCTAATATATGTATTTGCAAACCACAAGTGTTTTTTTTTCTTTTGTGTGAGCTCCTGTTTTTTTCCTCCCTTTTTCTGGGTTGAGGAGAGCTAATGATTCTCCTTTTGAAATCAAGCCAAAGCAGGCAGTAGAATTAGGGAGTGCTTATCTTCTGTGTTCTGTCCAAATTTTAGGGTATAGTGATATAGATTAGATGTTTTTTTCCTTCATGTAGTCTTTGTGCTTGAATTTTTGCTATTCAAGGTCATCTTAGTGTACTTGAGTGGATTTGATATACATAAATGGCTTTCCATAACAGTCTTATTTAAAAATTTTAAATACTCATGCAGCTTTTTTGAAGCCCCATATTTGTATGTTTTGTGTAAAATTCCATGATGATTTTCACAGAGTAGTGCTAGTTCACAGCAAAAGCCTGTAATTTATTAAGAAAAATCTGTCATAGGAGTATGAATTACACAACCCAATATTTATTTTGGTTTATTGGTTAATTCACTCTGATTTATCCTATAAAGAGTTAGACTTCTAAAGTAGAGAAAGGGATGCCAATATATAGAGAATATATACAGAATTGCCTTTTGCTTTTTTTAGGTTCCTGACCCAGGATAGAGTTTAGCTGTTGGTGCTTAATTTTCAGTACACAAATGCTCATGTCCTGCTCAGATGAACATTTCAGTGTATGCCTTGGCTGGGCAGATGAGGACTATTTCATCTTGTCAACAGACTGCATAAAATGCTCATAAGCTATTTACCCAGGTGCTTTTTGGCTTTTATTACTGTGACATTATATAAGAATCACATTGAGCTGTAAGAGCTACCCTCGATTGTACCAGTAAATTCAGATATTGCAGATTAATAAAGTAGAACAGCTTGGGCAGAAATTATCACACAGTTGTGTCTAAGGTTGCTTTGTGAAAATTGTTTCATAATTTTAGAAGCAATTGCGTGACATTTTCTTCCCTAGCAAAATACGTTTAATCTCGTGTCCATTATTTGCTTGCATCATGTCTTCATATTTGAATTCTGGGCAAAAGTGGAGTGGGATAAACCTTCTTCCTTTACTAGACTGCTAATGGAATAAACAAGAACAGAGGAGAAACTAAGGGCAAGGTTCCCCAGACCTTTTTTGTTTCTGTAATAATACACATTTTTGTTTTTGTGACACTCATGCTACCAGCTTCCGGCTGTTTATTGTGTTAAGAAAGCAGAATTGAGGTTGCATACAGAATACACAGCGCAAACACGGATTTAGTAGAGTGGCAACAGATGCTTGCACCTACTCATCTTGAAGTATTGCATACCTCCAGCAAACAGGACTGTGTAAATTATATAATGATGAATTAAGGCACCTTTGGAGTTGCTGCCTATTTCAGCATTGGGGTGGTGGAGGGGCTTAAATCTGTCGTCTTCTTTCAGCTTTGCTTTAAGTACTAGAATTGGGAGAGGTGGTAGACTGAGGCTTCAGTCTGTAATTTCAGGCCTGTAGTTCAGGCTCACAGAACCTGAATATCACTTCTGAACGGTGAGCAAAAGTTAATTCAAAAGAAGTCAACCAACTCAAATTTTAGGGCTCTGGCCCTATTTTTGAGACTTTGCTTTTCAGAGGAGTTGGTAGCAGAATAAACAAATAAGAGATACATTAAGAGCGAGACACTTTAAAGAAAAATACTGAGTGTAATAGTACAGAGGGAAATGGTTGGGGAAAAGTAGGTCATTTTCATCTCAGAAGTGGTTGTATGTGCTAGGCAGCTGCTCAGGAGTTTCATGTTCTGCAAACCCATTGTGTAGCAATGGATTTGACAATTATATTTTTTCAGTGTTAACTATTCAAAATCACTTTAATGTTTGCAATAAGGTCAAGTTTTCAGGAGTTGATAAGAAATTATTGTTAGAAGTAGTACTGGGAATTGTTATGCTTGCTCTTTTGTCACCTTAATTTTTGACATAACAAAATAGCTCATTTTTCACACAAGGCAAGATTATAGTAAAAAAATTGTACAAGCTTATAAGGAAAAATATTCTGTTAAAAGAGGGATGTGTAAGAGAAGGTAATTGCAATAAAAGCCTAACACTATTTGTAAAATTCTTGTGAGTTTTATGAGGCCCATTGCCAGGCCTTTCAAAACTAACTAATGAAGCAGCTTGTTTCTGTCCCTTGGTCTTCCAGTGCTACCTGTGTCTGGAAGTGCTACTTTCCCTGGAAAAAAATAGGCATAGCTGCAACTTGAACTTATGTAAAAGGTTAACAAGTTAGCTCAGGCTAGCTGAATGGAGTAAGTAGAGTTTTCCATCACCGTCCTCTGCACTCCCTCCCTTGAGGTACTTATAGACACTGATCAGGTCCCCTCTCAGCCTTCTCTTCTCCAGGCTGAACAGGCCCAGCTCCCTCAGCCTCTCCTCATAGGGCAGATGTTCCAGGCCCCTGATCATCCTTGTGGCCCTGCGCTGGACTCTCTCCAGCAGCTCCACATCCCTCTTGTACTGTGGAGCCCAGAACTGGACACAGTACTCCAGATGCGGCCTCACCAGGGCTGAGTAGAGGGGTGATGGTCTCTTTTCAGTGGTGGCCACTGATAGGACTAGAGGAAATGGCCGGAAACTGAAACATCAAAAATTCCATAGGAACTTAAGGAAAAATTTCTTAACAGTGAGGGTGACAGAGCACTGGAACAGGCTGCCCAGAGAGGTTGTAGAGTCTCCTTCTCTGGAGATCTTCAAAACCCGCTTGGATGCAGTCCTGTGCTACGTGCTCTAGGTGTCCCTGCGTATGCAGGGGGGTTGGACTAGATGATCTCTAGAGGTCCCTTCCAACCCTAAGCATTCTATGATTCTATGATTCTTTTCAGTGAGTATTTTAATTTAGCCCGGTAGATCTTTTCATGCCTTCCACTGAAGTATATCAGAGTTTTTTTTCACAATCAAATTATAAAACTGGTGAAACTGGAGTGTTCCTATGTAAACTTGGCACAAAATTGATGCGCAGTCACAGCGGCATGTCCAAACCCGCACGCAGACAGACCTGGGTTGTTTCTCCTTGCTGGGTTCGTAAGCCATGCCCCTGTGCTAGCACGGAGTGCTGTTGCATAGGCGGCTGGCTGGTGTTCAGAATGTTGCTGTCACAGGCACATCGGCAAGCTGTGACATTATTCTCCCGAGATGGAGGATGAGGATAAAGCAACCTTGTGGAACTATATGGTGGTTGCAAAGTTGCCTTGAACCTTACGATCGTAAAGATTACTTTGTCGGGGCTTATTTTCCCTCTTGAAAGTCTGTTCTTGTTCAGAGTTTGAAAAGATAAAATACGAGTATACGAGTTGTTTCTATGCATAGCTTCTTTCTTTTTTTTTTTTTTTTAACCGTTCTTATCGTTCTTCATAGTAGCCGACAGTACAAAAATGTAGGCTTGTACGAAATGCTTAGTGTTAACTGCACAGATTGCATGTAAGAAAGAGCAGCCTATATATAGTCCTCTGTAAATAAATTTACAGAAGTAAATATGTATAAGCAAGATCTTTCCAAACTTCACTGGCATTTTTTAACATAAGTAAATAATATATATGGCAAAAGTCCTTTTTTTTTCTGACTTTTTTTTCATAGCACATATATGTAGCTGCTTTCTTAAAACAGATTTAGCATTTTGAAAGAAAATGTATATTTCAAAATAATTCTACATGCATGTTAGTTCAGCTGAGTTTTGCGTTGAATGCCATTAGCTTACATTAACTTAATATAACACCAAACTGTCAGCTAAAAATAAATGGGAGTTATAATTTCTCAGTGATTCCTAAAGAAGATATGGACTACTTATCTGGTCTAACGCTGTTAGACATTATGCTTATAACAGCGACAGAAGAGCATCCAGAATGTTGATGAGGTGCTAGGGAAAACGGAACTCAACATCATCTGTAGCATGTGCTGCCAACACTTAGCAGCGAGAGGGGAACAAGAATGGGTCGAGGCCGCATGATGCTGGGTCCGTAGCAGCCTTGAGGGCTGACTCCTTTCAGCCCTCTCTCCCAGCAGTGCAGACGTTCCCATTTTGTCATTCTTTAACTCAGAACGTTGCCCCCGTGCGTCACGGACCCGCTGGATGCGCTCGTGCTTACCGTCTGCCTGGTACGTAGGCTCGTTAAGCGTGCAGGGGCTGCTCACGCCTGCGTTGGCCTCGGCGCGTTCGTGCGCGTTCGGGCCCCTAGAAGCGTGTCCGCAGGTAGCGGGTCTGCGGAGGTGGGTGCCCGAGGGCCAGCTGCTCCGGTTTATACCAGCTTCAAAGCCTGGAATATGCTCTTCAATATATGTCTGACACATCTTCCTGAGCTGGAGCAAGGAGATTTTATCTGTAAGCTCTAGAATTTGTCTAGCAAAGTGTTGGTGTTAAGGACAAAAGAGGCAGCCCCGGCATAAGGCAGCCGCACCTTCCTTTCCCTTGTGCTTTAGCTCTCTGCTTTCCGATCATCAGGGCAGGGCGTGTTGTGTTGGTTTGTCTTGAAGAAATTATAGTCGTGAAACGTTTCCAACTTCAGTTCTTGAAACAGTGCAATCAGTTTTAACAAACCTTTAAGAAACAACAGCATGTGTGTTTTTAAGTTTTTGGAAACTACAAACCTTTAAAGTCTCACTTCTTGTTACTTGTCACGTGTAAACTGTGATCATTAGCATCTTGGGACAAAGGTTCATATATGGTCTTCTTAAACTTCAAATACATTAGTTGACGTTCTTCAATTTGGCTTGCTTCTGTGATCCAGATAGAATAGGGTACAGTAGAGGTCTCCTCTTATAAATAGTAATTGGTGTTTTATATTTAGAAGAGACTAATAGTGTTATTTGGTTTGTGTAATTCTTATTTTTAAAGGGAAATAGAGGGGGTTTTGTTTGTTTTTAACTTACTTTTGAAATGCTTCTGGTTCGAGGAACTCTGAATTTAACTCTCAGCTTGGAGTCATTTTTACAGCTGTAACAAATCCCCCACAAAAAACGGTCTGTTATAGTGGAAATGGCAGCAGGCCCTTAATCAAAACAACAGGAGTGGACACAATTATAAAAACTGGATAAATACTTAAAGAACTGTACTGAGTGACAGCTTTTCAAAATGTAATGCTTTCTTAGTAATAATAATAATGAAAAGCTGGCTAGTGTCCACATATTTAAATATACCCAAGAAAAAGCAATTAGAAAGGCTTGTGCTAGGCTGTGTCCTGCTATTGAACTCTAGCCTTTAAAAATGCTCCCAAATTGATTTTTAGGACACCCATCTGTTGATGGAAGGCAGAGAGGCTGCCAGAGCGACGCCCGGAGCGCGCGCGGCTCGTCGGCGCCTTGCAGGCCTCAGCTGCGCAAAGGGCACGCGGGGCTCGCGGCGGCGGGGAGCCCCTTTCCATGTAGTTTTGGGGGAAAGAAACTGCGTTCAGAGAAATGAGTTGTCTTCCGTGGAAAAAAGCTAAAATGCTGTGCAGCTTGCTGTGAGGTGTGGAAATACTGCGAGGAAGAACAAGTGTGGCAACGACCGTGGCGTGGGCAATGGTGGCGCCCAGCAGCAAGGAAGGCCCGGCTCGTGCGTGACGTCCAAGGCGCGCTGTCACCGCGGCGGGGGTCGGTGCTAGCTGATAACCTGTCCAGTAAAGCGCAGCCATGACCGAGTTAGTAGTGTTGGATAGGCCTGCATGGATGGCATGCCACGTGCCCCCTCTCATGCCTTCAATGGCCACGTGTTCAGTCTGAAGTGGGAGAGGGGGATGTAAAAATGCAAAGTGGGACGTGTTAGCCTGGCCTGGCCTGCGTGTCTGCGTGAGACACCTGCCCTCTTTGGGTTGCTTTGGTCCTGCTGCCGTCTGCACCCCTGTTTTATCCTGCCTTGATCTGACACGTGAATCTGCCCAACAGCTGCACTTCTCACCACATAGGTGGGATCTGCAGATGGTTTTGGTTCGGTTACCTTCCTGTTGCTTCCTCCAAACTGCACAAATGCCAAGCTTTAACTGTGAAAGTTCTTCTCCTTTGTATGACTCAGTGCAAATCAAAATAATTAACATTTCCTTCAATTTTACTTGTTCTGAAGATCTTGTTTGAAAATGATTTTTTTTTAAATAATCATATTGGATGTTAAGAAAACAAACAACCACAGGGTCAGTTCTTGACTGCTGATTAAGATAAAATAGTTTATCACTGTTGATAGCAGATGCTGATAAATAGAGCTGTTTTTTCCTGTGTTTGTCTCTGGGTTTGGGTTTTCATCCCGTCTCCCACACTGTCCAAAGAGAGAACGGACAAGAAACTGATGCAATGTCATCATTTGTAAACGAAACTTGATATCTTGTGTGACATTGCACTTCCCCAAATTGACTCCTGCTTGTTTATACAGGTGTATATAGAAGAATGTGGGTATTTAAAGTAAAGCATCAGGCTTGATAAACACAGAAGTTAATGGATCACGTTCCAGAAGTGGTGCACCTTTGTCAACCCTATATCCATTTAAAGTTACAAACATAGGCCATTATTTATTCCCTCTTCTTACACATTACCAGAAGTGGGAATACAGGCTTGTAAGTGTCCTTTGAATATGTTTGTGTATCTAGCTATTACACTTTTCTCCCTGTCTCTCTCCTGCTGGAAGGTCTGCTCTCCTTTTCATAAAAATAAAATAATAAATAAATAAATAAATAAATAAATCTACATGTCTTTCCATTAATATTATTTTTGTCCTAACCAGTATCTGCATGTGTATCTTATATCCACATCACTTCCTGTTTTGGGAATATCTTTTATAAGCAAATATAAATGTGGGAGGATCTAGCAGTTAGTATGGTTAGAGTTAAAACATCAGAAATCAGTGATTGTAGTCCTCAAATATATCCCAAAATCTGCCTTTGCTCGTGGTCACAGAGAGGTCATTTGGGAGAGCAAAGTGAGAGTTGAATATTGTCTAAATAGATGCTTTTTATCAACAAACATCCTCTTCCTGTCCTCTTGAAAACACACTTCAGTAGTAATATCAGCATCCCTGGTAAAGATAGAAAGTCATGCTGTTTGTTCTTGCTAATTCAGCATAATAAGAGGGCTATAACTTACTAATACATATTAAAAGAACAGCTTGAGGGAGTTTGTAGAACTCTTCCTTTATTCATCCAAACTATGTGGTGTAATTACACATGTTTTTTGAAGGTTCAGATCCTTTATTTATAAGTAAATAGGAATGTTGGTTATCTTGGCTGCGTTTTTGTTTCCTGGTGTTACTATAAAAATGTTAAGATGTATACTTTAAGGACTCTCAGCTCCTGCAAGTATTCCAACTGATGAGGGGAGCCACAGAGAGAGGATTTAGCTCAGTCATATCTTCCTGATGCCTGCTCAGTGGCAGGGATAGATCTGTTCTTGATGGCTTTTCATGAAAGGCTTTATCTTAAAACCTTCTTCTGTATTTTCAAGGCTTTATTTGGAGATGGTTGGTTTTTCGGGATGTCTGGAATTCAGGAAGCTATTGGGTGTGTGTTTGATAAAATATTTTGTCATGAATACTTGCTTTTAACTTGAGGAGTCAAATCCTAAGCGTAGGATTTTGAGACATAAAATTTGCAAGTGCATTTTCTGGTGCTAAGTATTTATGTGTGTTGGTTGGGATTTGCAGTTCTAGGGAAGGCTGGATGTGAAGGAAAGTTATCAGCATGTTAACAAATAAAAACCATGAACAGTGAAAATAATAGGAGAAAATTTGGGAGAGACCCTAGAATGGCCCTGCGCAAGTTTGGGCACAGGAGGAAGGTAGGCGGCGCAACAGTTTGGAAGGGTCATTTTCTCAGGGATGTTTTTGATTGTGTTTCTTTAGATGGATGAAAAGTCAATGACGACTTAGCTGTCACGATTAAAAGACTTCAATGTATCCCAAGAAATCCCATTTTTCTTATCTAGCTATGGTAGGTGTTTCCACTAAAAATGCACCGTCAAGTGAAATCACACTCAGGCAGCCGTTCAGTGATGTGAGTTAAAACTAGTAGGAAAGGTTTATGTTGAAATTTGTTCAGCTCAAGGAGGTTTTCACCATCAAGGGATGTATAGTTTTTATTCTCCCTAGTCCCCCTTCCCTTGGTGGCGTCGCTTTAGAGCCGCTTCCAGCTTTCCTGAGGAGTGCCGTGGCTTTGTGCTGCAGTTTCGATATTTTTCTTTTTCCTTTTTTTTTTTTTTCTTTTGATTAATGTTGTTTTGGACAGAGAGAGTCTTTTTGGAAAGCCTGCGCCCTGTGGAATGTGGAGCCTCCCCGCCGAAATGAAAACTCGGAGGGGGTAACTGCAAACCCGCTGCCGGCCGCGCACTGCCAGCCTGAAGGAAAAACAAACACGCTCCTGGGAACAATGAACATTCCTGGGAGCTCTAGGAGACCGCCTTTTTTTTTTTTTTTTTTTTTTTTCCTCCTTAAAGAGGGAAAAAAAGTCCTTGTGAAGGTCTCAGGGCGGCACACCAGCTTCCTACGCCTTTTGGTTAGGCTGGTACCTTGCTGCGAGCGTGAGGGCTGCAGCTCCTCTCCCTGCCCCCAGTGCTGTGTGTGACCAGCATTGGTTCAGCCCTGCTTTACCTCAGTGGTTTTTTCCCTGCTTTTCATGCCTTCAAATACAGTGTGTTTAGAAGCAATCCAGAAATGCCTCTGAACTCTTGAAGGGTTTGAGCCTGCTTGTTTAGGAGACCTAAAGATCTCTGCTTGCTTGTCCTTCTCTTCAGCCCTGACTGACCTCAGGGTTTCTCCCATGGCACCACCCAGGACTTAAAACCACTGAACCACTGAAACCACTTTTCTCTTGCATGTGAGGGGTTTCTCCTGTAGCTTCCTTGCTTTTAACTTTACTGTAGATCTGAACTACAGAGTTGATATTCTGGTAGATTCTTGATGCTCAGAGGATATGCAAGCAGGTCAGAGGCAGGCAGTAGCTTGAAAAGTTGGTGTGCTGAGATACAGAAACTTTGTCTTTAATTATCCATATTTTTCCGAGATAAATTTTGGAAATTAAATTACTTGATTACTGTCAATAACCACAACTTCAGAGTGGGGTTCAAAACTGAATCTCATGTTTGGCGTTCTTGTTGGCTTGGATTTATGGGTTTGAAGGTATTTTAAGAACATTTCTACTAAAGGTAAATAAAGAGAGCCTTAATTTGCATGCAGTAAGATGGCTGTGTTTGATGAGGTCGTCCTAATGTACTTGCATCAAGAGATACTGCATATTTCATTAGTTATTTCATTAGTTACTTAATGTGGACTTTTGTTGTTGGAGTGCCCCAAAACCTGCAGTGTGAGCTCCAGAGCTCCTGAAGTTGTTTCCTGCGGATTTATCTCCTGACTAATCGACTTTGGTGTCTGAGAAGGTGGCAGTTCTTTATGAAGCTCTCTGCAGCTTATCCAATTATAAAGAATTTTTCCTTGTAGACTTACTGGTATTTAATAAAGAGCGAGACAGAGATAGTGTAGTAGTCAAGGCAAAATATAATGAAGACATAAAGGAAAATCTTTGCTTTGAAGGCAAAGTGCCAAATCTATAAGAAGAGTTGGGATATGGATTGTGAGTAAGTGGGAGAGAAATAAAGAATTAAATTCCTAGATCATGAGCCCAAGAAACTGAAAGGCTGGAGGCTGTGTTGACGGGAAAAGGGAAGAAACTAAGAAAGCCAAAGGTCTGAATTGCAAAGTGTTCGACACCTAAAGCTATATTTGACAATAGTGTTGGTACTTGTCAGTCTGGCTGATCAAGCTTTGGGGGTTTGCTTTAAATTTAAAAAATGTGTAACTCGCACTGGCTGTGTTTCTGCATCAGGATGAGAATTGCCAAAACCTGAATTCCTTAATTTATCATGTGCGTGTTTCAGGACATGTTTATGAATAACTCAGTTTAAAAAACAAAAAAAAAACAAAAAAACCAAAAAAAAAAAAACCAAAAAAATAACAGATGAGAGCAATACTAGTGGCAGCAAAATAATTTTTCATCCTCCCATGGTACTGCTGTGTTTTTCAGCAGCATAGCAGCATGACACATTGGTTTCCTTTCTTGGATCTCCTACCATTGCCTTTTCTTATAGCCAGAACTGCTTATTAGCCATATGGGTTGTAAATTCTCAGATGTTTTCCTAAACATTACATGCCTGATAAGCTGGTATGGAAAATTAATTTTTGTTTCACAGTATTTTGAGGTTTCATCACATGCCAGACTTTTGGGGAGTTAACTATATATTTATTATTATTGAGTATATGGTTAATATTATTGGTTACCTTCTTTAGAGAACCAGAATTTAAAATATCTCTCTAAAGCTCTGTTAGCAAGTTTGATTAGCTGAACTATATCGAAAAGAGCTCAGGATCCCAAATGATTTTGGCTCCCAAATTTCCACCGAGTATTCTAGTCTTACCAGGAAATTTCCTCTGTTGTGTTTTCTTTCCTTCCTTGTTGTGCCGCATGTTTCGTTATTTTTGCTTTGTAGCCTTTTCAAATGTCATTTTAAATTATTTCAGCCATCTAATTACTATAGTATTTATTGTATCAAGCCAATAATTGAAAACTCATTATCTTATTCTAAAGATGTCACTGTTCAGCCTCAGTAATTCTGCTGTGCCATATGCTTTTTCTTCAGATTGAAGATGGGAGCAAAGCTGCAGCTGTGGACAAGCTACTGGCCGGGGACGAGATCGTTGGCATCAACGACGTGGGCCTCTCTGGCTTCCGACAAGAAGCCATCTGCCTGGTGAAAGGCTCTCACAAGACGCTGAAGCTCGTGGTGAAAAGGTGAGTTTGAGGTGTCCGGTCGCAAAGCCGAGTGCGCTGCGGCTCCACGCTGCTGGGCACCGAGATCTGCCACGTTAGTGAGAGGGCTTTCCGTGCGCCTTACTGGTGCTCGTATTTGGAAGCGCAAAGTGGTGCTACTTGAGCACAGGAAGGCGCTGCCCAACATTCCTGAACACAGGATCTTTATGGAAGAAGGCACGGAGCGGAGCAAAAGCGGAGGCAGCCTATCCTGTGAACACCCTTGTCACGTGAGGAATCGGGACTCTGCTCGTATCTGCCCCCCTGAGACGCAGGGCATGAAGGAAGAAGCTGTCTCCTCTACCCTGCCTCCTCCTCCATCTTTGGTTAGCTGATGCTGATAGTGATTTTAGCATGGTACATGGCACTTGGAGTGTGAGGAGGTGTTTATGTGGGACACCTTTGGAAAATAGCTCTTGTGCTTTGCGAGACTGTTGTCAGTCTGAAACATTTCTTGTGTAATTCCGTTAAAGTGAATTTTTAGTTAGAGATCAGTAAATCAGAAAATTTGAAAAAGTCTGTCAAAGTAATATTATGATTTAGATTTAGATTTTTTTTCTCTTTTTGACTATGCATTTTATTAACTAAAAGTATAAGAATAAAATGACAGAAGTGAACATCACAGATGTTCAAATAGGCTAAATCTGACAGGTTAAACCAACTTTTATGAAGCTGAAAAAAAGAAATCTGAGCAAAAAGCAAAATCTTTCTTATTGATTTCCTACTTTTGATGAATCGGAAATTTCTGTGTAATTTCTTTTATCAGATTATCACCAATCAGGCTTTTGTGTCAGAATTTTAGGCAGCTTTGATACAACAAAATGCTTTTTTGCTTGTAGTACTACAAGTATTGAGAACGGGGTTTGACATGCGTGGTGCTCAAATCTCCAAATGGAACTGTCATTCTGAGGCTCTCTTACTTGGGGATTATCTTTTGTGAAAGAGCACTCATAAATAAGATAGGTTTTTCCAGTAACTTCTTGTCACTGGGCTTAAAAAGGTGGTTTTGGCAGAAGAAACTATTGCAATGTGGATCTCTCTTGACAGGTGGTTGTGTCTATCCTTACTAAAACCATCTTCAGGAAGCTCTCCCATAATTTTTTACAACAGTAAAGCTAGTAAATGCAAAAGAATATGCATTCCTTACTACTATAAATCCCATCAATCTTAAGCACTTTCAGCTTGTGCTGGCTTATACTGGCGAAAGAACTTTTATTAGGGGAGGTTACATCAACTCTTTCTGTTCCTGAAAGCAAAAACTTAAGGGTTGAGAGATTTTATAGGCATTGAAGAATCGGCCAAGACATCAAGCCTTAATTGCAATGAATAACTTGAGAATGAAAGGAAGGATTTCCTGTTTCTCGATCCTGTTTGTTTTGTGATAGTAATGTGCACAAAATCTGTGAATTCTGGCCTATTCTCTGGAAATAACAGAAATTGTGTTGTGAAATGCCCTAGTAGGAGTCACAGTTCTGCTGTTCTTGCCATTCATAATTCTCTTGCTGCATTCATTGTGTTCTTGGAGGGCTTCTGTCCAGCTCATGAGGGCTGATTTGCTGCTGGAGGCTTGTGGCCTTTCCTTGCTGGCCTCAGAGGCCGCTTGCTATGCATCCTTCGCGTAGCTCGGATGGGTTTGGGGCAGTCTTTCCTCATCCCCACTCTTTCTCCTTCCCTGGTATGTGTGCAGTGGTTACAAGCAACATAGCTCTTCTAGCCAGGAGGCTGACATAGTCGTGATTGTTAGAGAAAACATTTTTGTCTTGAATTCATGAAGACATCCATAGCTCTCGCAACAGGAAAGAGCCTTTTGGGTCACTGACAAGCCTGCGTAATATTAGATAAAATTTTATAAAGCTTACTGAATGAAATTAGCTAGGGTCTTTTGTTTGTGGTTTTTCAACTTTGCTCCCTCTCTTGGAAAGTTGCCTCAGGACATCAGGCCTTTGACGGTCAGAAACCTTTTAACACCCAGTCTCAGTTTATTCTTGGCCAGCCTGTTCTCATGCACTGCTGCCTGCTGAAATAGCTTTTCTTTTCCTGTTGGAAGTTCAAGTGATGCATTTTTTTTTCTTTTAAAAGCCTTGTTGCATACTTTCTTCCAGAAATTATGGCTTAAAAAACACTATTGTGTTGTTTTGTTTGCCCTAAATCTTAGGCTGAATTTTTATGAGTACTTTAAGCAGTCCTATCCTTTAAGCAAAGCAGTTGTGTAGTCTTTGTATGAGCACTCCTGCAGCTCTGCGTTGAACTGGATCCAGGAACTGATCTGACTGCAAAATTATTTGGGGAAGTAAGTTTTCAGCTGCACAGGACCACCACTTGCAGAGGCACTTTAATTGATCACAGCAATCTTGAAATGGTTGGTTTAGTGTTTTTAGACTATTTCAGTATTCTTACTGTTCTCTGGAGGCACAGGAGATGGCTTCACAATTCCCCTTCAGTGATATATAAGTTGATGTCTTTATGCCATCACGTCTAGCACTGTGATGCCTCTCTCTAGTGTTATTTTAACAATATATTCCCTGCGGATGTCTCTTGTGATGATCTGAAACAGAGAATAGAAATCATTCTGTTCAGCAGTCCAGCATTGAAGGTCATAAAATAATGTTTGTTTTTATGTTTTTCCTTGATACATATGAAAGTTAGCTTGGAGTGGGAAGCGGGAAGCAGTGATCTATTTTTTTTTCCCCCCCCCCTAGGATTAACTATTTCTAGTCTGATCCAGAAATGTAAAATGAATGCTTTTAAAACTGGTAAGATGTAGGAAAAATAGTTTCTAACAATGTCCTTCTACTGTGTAAATAATCTCCTGTTAATGTAAGTAGAATTAATGCAGCATAATCTAGTTTTATTTGTCCCTGCTGAGCAGCTCATGCATGTGAAATTCCCGCATACAGGTTGCTGCTTGTTGCAGTAAGGCCGGTTCCTGGTCTTACCCTGATCCAACTATTCTGTACCTGGGAAGCAGTAGGACATGCTGTTTTCACTTCAGAAGTGTAACTTAACTAAGCCAAAACCAAGAAAAAGTATTGCCACAGTGAGTAACATTCATTCACAATTACTAGCATTTGACTCTGACCAAAAATTCTCACGTGGCTGCTGTGGTTTAGCAGGGGGAGTTGGCTTCCACAGAAATCACCCTTAACAACTCTTTTGAAAGAATCTGATGCCCAAATTGCATAGGGAAAAAAATGTTGGTCTCTTTAAAAAAGCTACTGTAATAGCAAATGCTAAATGTGCTGGCTGTCAGCATGCATGCTTTGCTTTATTTTTTGGAAACGTTGCAGTCATCTAAAACAAACCAGGACTGTGCAACTGGCTCAGTAGCAAATATGTGATGTTTAAGGAGCCTACAGATATTGCTGATGGAACAGAGGCAGTGAACCTTTTGGTCTTGCATTAAAAGAGGACTCGGGAGGCTTTGTGTTGTTTTCTCGAGTTAAAACGACTCATGTTAATTATGTGCTAGCTCTTCAGGGCACTACTGAATTATTTCCTGAGTCGAGTCTTTTCTTAGGAAAACGAGAAGGAAAGTGTGCTCAGAATATTGCTTAGTGTGTGCTCAGGACATTGTATTTATTATTATTATTATTCTTTGAGGAAAATATGTATGAATATTCATATGTACAGTAAAATTGCTCTCAGTCTTGATACTTAAGTGGTTACTTTTGATTGATGGTTCCTCATACACTTTTTAAGTTCCGTTCAGGTTATTAAAATAATGCCTGTTCCTTAGCATATGCTTGGCATAACTGTATACTACAAGGCCATGAAAGTTTATGAATACTTCGAATTCATGAATACTTTGTCACTCTGAATTAATGAAATTTATTATATTAAATTTTTCTAAGTTCACGCATGGGTGACAAAACTATTTGGGATCTGTTAATGTTAAGGCGAGGGTGGGTTTAGTTGTTCTTCGGTGCCTAGGGAAGTTATGTTAGCTAGAAATTTGCATTTTCTTTCCTGCCTTGATTGCTGTCCCACTGTGCAGTGCAGACGGACGCATCATCTCGGGAGTCTGTGACTCAGATGCTCCTCCTCTTTTATCCCCGTCTCTCCCATACTGATGTTCCAGCCCCTGGCTCTACATCCCTACCAACTGGGGCATGAAGGGAAGCAAGTGGGCCTGCTGCTTCCTCACGTGGAGCTGGGCACCTCACCAGCAAGAGAAAATGGTCTCAGGCATTTATTTGCCCGTGTGGTTACCAGCTTCTGAACAGCACCTCTGCGCGTCTTCTTGGCGATTGCCGGGGCTTTTCTGCTGGCTGAATCTTGTGTTGGTGGCAGTGAAACTGGGTGGGCACGAGAGGAGTAGCTGTGGGCTCTCACACGGTGTCTGCTGGTGACGGGAAACCAGAGCAGCTGTCCAGGAACCCCCAGCACTGGGGAGGCAGCTACCCAGAAATGTGCTTCCCATGAGCAGTGACCTTTCCTCCGTGGATTTATGTAATTCCCCAACAGAGTCCAGGCTTAGGAGTTGGCTGTGGGCTCCTTAGCCCCTTTTGGCTCTGGGAGTGCTGTGACACTCAAGAACATCGATTCGAGATGATTTGGGAAGATGAAGGAGACAATGTTTTCTGAGTCCCTAGGACTAGGACAAGAGAAAACAGCCACAAACTGAAGCACCAAAAGTTCCACGGGACCTTAAGGAAAAATGTATTGACAGTGCAGGTGACAGAGCACTGGATCAGGTTGCCAAGGGAGGTTGTGGAGTCTCCTTCTGTGGAGATCTTCAAATCCTGCTTGGAGGCCACCCTGTGCCATGAGTTCTAGGTGTCCCTGCATGAGCAGGGGGGTTGGACTGAATGATCTCTAGCAGTCCCTTCCAACCTTAAGGATTCTATGATTCTACTGCTAAACAATACCTACTGAGAATTGTGTTGAGTTCAATTTCTTACCTAGGTTTTGCCATCTGGTTTTATAGATTTTAGAATACTTAGTGCAAGAAACCTGGATAAAAATATCTTTGCAAGCTTTAAGCAAATACTGTTGATATTTGAAGCATGGTTATGGTTCAATATTCAGTAAACCAAATATATTCACAGAGAACCTCTACTGAGATGGAATGAAATGTATTTTGGCATTACATTAATTGTTTCTTGAAGTAGGATCCACTAGAGTAGAACAAATAACAGGGGTTTCTCTCTTATCGCCCAAGAACAGATTTTTTTAGGTATCTGCATTTTCAGACAGGCTACAGAAAGAGTGAAGAACCTGGAGCTTTCCAGAGGTGTCTGTGCGTGCATATGCCATTGCTGTAAGAAGGAGGCAGCTGTGATAATGCTGCTATGCCAATGTTTCTTGCAATGACTGTGGACATGGAAATGCGTGTGCCAGTTCAGATCTTCTGGGTATTTGTAACACATGCACACAGCTAAAAAAGGTTAAGGCTTGGATGTTTCTATGTGACTGTAGTTGGTGGAAGGGCTGGGTTGTTAAATTCCAGATTCACAAATTCACTGGAGAATGAATGGAGTTGCCTTAGGCCCGCTCTTCTGCATTAAGCCTGGTGGCTGGTTTAACTGTGCCAAAACGTTGCCTGACTAGTCCTTGCTCCCAACCAGGTCTTGCAGTGCAGGCAGCTCTTGTGTGTCAGGGTCAGGCTAGTGTCTCCTCCTCTCCTTTGCTGCTGCAAAGTTGAGTTAACAAAGACTAGAGGGGGAACCAAGCGACTGCTGATGCAACTTAACCATGTGGATTTCACACAGGCCTTCAGAAGTGCCTGGAGTGGGTGTGCTGTATTTCCAGGAGTGTCTAGCTGTGCTAGCAGGACCCTTGTGCGCAGGAATTTTAATGGCCAGCCTGAGTGCCTGCAGGATAAGGCCCCTGGCGCTCGGTGCGCTCCGTGGGAACGCGGCGCAGAGCTGGGTGCGGAGCTGCCTTTGTGCGCGAATCCTATCCGGCCCTGGAGCCTTCTGAGCCCGGCCCACCTTGAGCTCACCTTGTGTAGGCCCACATGAACTGCTGGAGGGGATGGACCTGGGAGAAAGAGGGCACACTTTCATCTTATATTTCAATAAGCTGTACATTGAAAGAGTCCTCAGGAGGACCGTTTCCCCTGCTTGCTTAACGAGTGGTGCAGTCACTTAATTAACGTTAAAAATGATGTATGTCTTGGTTCACTTTACCTTTATCCGAACAATGCCACTCAGGTATTTGAGTGTTGCCTGTGCCAGCTATTGTTTTGTTGGGGTGTGCATTTAGAAAGCATTTTTATTTCTTAATTTTGGCTACCTTGCCAATTTGTCTGCTGTGTTAACACAATTTGATTCATGCTGTTAGTGACATCTTAATGGACACTTAAAGTGAACATAAGCTTTAGTTTCTCCAGTTGGAGGGGTGTGGTACGTGGTTTCAGAGAGCATTTTTAAATGTCTTGTATAATTGTCAGGCCTCTCTCAATAGAAATGTTGTAACTGACGTGGTTTTAGGTCATGGTGGCTTTTAGAACTTCATTCTTTACAAATCTTTTTTTTTTTTCCTAAAAAAAAAACTAACCTGTAAAACTTGAATAATAAAAGGTCAAAAATATGATAGAAGGTTCGATCAAGACAGCCCTGTTCGGGTGATGTGTTGAACACTAGGAAGGGCATAGAAATTTATTTTGTGGGTAAGAGGAATTCTGTACAATTTGAATATGCTTATTCAGAAGGGTTACTTGTGGTAATGGTGTTTAGTTCTGTGAAGTAATCACTCAAATTGGACAAGGTTGCTTTTTTGTGGGGTCTGAGTCATGGCTAGGGAGATGGGTGCTTCTTCAGTCCTGCAAGCACTTGTTAAAGTGGTTAATTTGGGGCATGAGCAGCTCCATTGACTTCGGCAGGAGTGCTCACATGATCGAAAATAAAAAGGTATTCAAGCAGTTGCAGGATTTAGCTGGAACTTTTTACCAGACTGCAAGTTAGATTTATTCCTAGTACTGCTATCTACTGGAGGATTTCAATTTAGATGCAAATTGTAAAACGCAGCCGCTTGTTCAAGTGGGAGAAATGATGAATGTTACAAATTTTTGGTGTCTGAAGACACTGGCGCTTCATGCAGTACTTCCACATCTGCACACAGGGGATTTGACAGCATTAAATAACTGTAGTTCTCTGCTCTCTCCTGATTGTAGCAAAGTTGTAACCACATCCATTAAGGATCAAGTAGTGTTTTTATGTCAAGAATTGTTTGTGTTTTAAATGAATGCTTCTGTGTGTGTTGTATGCATTTTAAAATGGTCAGTGGTTTGAGTTTGCTTGAAAACTTTTTAGGAGGCTTTTTTGACTGCTTGAGAACTTCAATATCTGCATGCAAAACTTTCGGAGAAGTATTACTGCTACTTCCGTTCTTAAATACATTTTGATTCTCTATGTGGTACTTCTAGATTACATACTTTGCTTTCTGGAAATACAATAACTGACAACACTAAGAACTTATTCCCTGCAGTTTATAAGGAATTTCAGTTCATTTGGGATTACTGCAAAACTATAAAGCTGGTGTGGTAGGCATATCGCTCTGTCCCGCCATGGAAGGTAGAGGATACGAAGTAAGGATGAGGATTAAGTGTTTATGTAACTCATTTAACACTTCAATCTGAGACATCCAGATAGGTCTGCCTAGTTCCCTGAGGCAGCGTTAGGAAGAACAGTTCCAGAATATGAAAGTTTTATCATGGTAGTCTATTGTGAATTTAGCAGGCAGAAAGATAGATGATTTAATACCCTGTGCAACTTAATACCTTGTTGATAGTACATGTGTTATTTATAAATGAAATTACTGTTCTCTCCTGCTCAAGCCTGTACAGTTGGGCTGAGGTACAAGGCAAAACAGAGCAAACTGCGATGGTGAAATATCCCTGAGAGACTCGCTAATTCCTTTGGTGCCTTTATTTTTGCAAGCTGAAGGACCAGCAGAGGCCTTCGCAGGTTGCCTCAGCGTCTGGATGCGCAAGCCCTGCCTGCGGCCATGTTAGGGCGCCGCCTTTCCGTCCATCCTTTATTTTCTAGCTTTTTTCTTTCTTAGAGGCTATCAGCATTTTTCTGGGGAACCCGACTGAGAAGGGAGTGCAAGCCAGGTGGATGTTCAGTGTAGTTGAGTGTACAGAGTAGAAGTAAACAGCGACAAGCAGAAATGCAGCTTTAAGTGAGTTAAAAACATCAAAAAAAAAGAAGTATGGTGATATCAGGAAACAGTCTTTTAATTTGGGTATTCCAGATTTTGAATGAGGCTTTTTAAAGGTGCCAAATATGCCAAACTGCTGAGTAATGTCCCTTTGAAAACAAAGAGCAATGAAGGCCTCAAAGGCCTTGCTCAAAAGTTGAGACACCCAGAATCTCTCCTGACTTCTGATGATCACTGCTAGAGCAACTAAATGCCAGAGGGCTCCTCTGAAATGTGCAAGTAAGACAACCTGACCACAAGAGAGGCTTTTTATTTTATTTTTTTAATTCCGAATGGCTGTGAGTCCATAGTTTTTCCTATCATTTAATCCTTTGCTGTTAGCGCTCTCTTGTGGCAATGATTTTCATTACATAACTGAAAAGGCATTTAAAAACACACCTGGAAGTTTGGGAATTCTGCTTTAGAACATTTGGTCTCTGGGACAAGCTTTCCTAGATTTAAAAAAAAAAAAAAAGCTTCTCGATATTGATGCAGGAAGGTCAGCCTGGAGGAAAATGTATAAAGTGTGTCACCCAGAAAATCCGCAGGAGGACAGGACGTTCAGATTGAGCAGTCAGGTTCTTTACCATCTTTCGTCTTCATGGATGGGGTGGGACCCGAGGTTCAAATTGCCGTCCTGAGTCAAGGAGAGGAGAGACTGAGACTGAGAACTTCAATAACGGATGAGGATGCAGGAACTACTTTTTTAATTATTATTATTTCTGTGTTTTCAGTGATGAGGAGATTGCTTACTATAGCTATTAAAAAACAAAGCAAAACAACAACAAAGAACTTCTGAGGAAACTTTCCCGGTGAGACCGATAAATGTAAATCTGATAAATGTTTTCACCGTGACTCATTATTTTCTAACTTTGGGACTGATAAAGGAGAAGGGAGAGGTGGCTCTTGATCAGTTCTGCTTTCAAGTGATGAAGTTCTAATATAGTGTTTAGTTGTTTTAATAGGAAAGCAAGGCCTTCTGGAAATTTGGGACAAGGCATGTAGCTCTATGCTGAGAACTACGGTATCCGTTTTTATGAAAAGAATAGGTGTTACCCCAAAGTTAAATTTATTAATTGTTAGACTCAATACTGTCATGACGATAAATCTGGTGCCGTAGCTTTCTGAGCATGTCTGAATTAATGATAGTGTGAAATGGGCGATAGACTCCTTTCCCTTCTACACTGTGATGCAACACCACCTAGAGAAATCATTTATGGTATTTGCTCAGTTGTGTTCTCTTGGAGAGAGGCAGGTTTACCCTTGAGATAAGGGAGAGAGGTGCTTGTCCTTGTTGTAGCTTAAAATCCTGGAATAAAATGTCTCTAATGTCTCTTTGGTTTGATGAGGTTCCTGTGAATGGCATCTGTCTGGTCACTCCAGCTTTTTTGATCTTTACATCCCAAGTGTAAAATTAACACAATAATAATCCCTGTATTTTCAGGAATCTACTTTTAAAATTTAAGCTTCTAGAAATGTTTACGTATTGATTACTGTAAGTGATTATTTATTGTTTTTTTCCAGCATATGTTTTGCTGTGCCATGCCTTGTATCTTTAGGCAGTCAAGTTAAGATGGAGTTTGCCTCATTTATTTCCTCCTGGCCCTGGTCTAGTTGAACAGCTCATCGGTGTCTGTTTGCAGATTAAAGCACAAAAAAATACCCTTCCAAAAGTCAAATTCAAAATCCTGTTAACCATCTACATTTTGAGGTTTAAGTTTTCTTTTCCTTTAAAATTATGGATATTTTTGCTTTTTAATTTATTTTCTTCTTTTATTCCCTTAACTAGGTAATTCTAATACAACTTATCTTTTCAAATGGTAGGTGCAATAGTACTAGCACTGTGTAATTTATTCTTGTATTAGGCAGAGTTGCTGGAAATTTTTATTGATTACTGTAAGTGATTATTTATTGTTGTTTTCCAGCATATGTTTTGCTGTGCCATGCCTTATATCTTTAGGCAGTCAAGTTAAGATGGAACTTGTTTATTTCCTCCTGGCCCTGATCTAGCTGGACAGCTCATCAGTGTCTGTTTGCAGATTAAAGCACACAAAAAAAACCCTTCCAAAAATCAAATTCAAAATCCTATTAAACATCTACATTTTGAGGTTTAAGTTTTCTTTTCCTTTAAAATTGTAGATATATTTGCTTTTTAATTTATTTTCTTCTTCTATTCCTGCAACTAGGTAATTCTAATACAGCTTTTCAAATGGTAGTTGCAATAGTACTAGCACTGTGTAATTTATTGTTGTATTAGGCAGAGTTGCTGAAAATTTTAAGGTGGGGGAACGAGAACCCTTTCCTTGATGGTACATCTGTTTTGCTGAATAATCACTAGGTATAGAATTGTATGCTGGACTTGGCATCCTCATTCCCACAGTGATAACTACACTGTTTTAGAAGCACTGTTAGAAAGACAGCCCATCCAAGAAAAGTCTTCCTTTTTCTGGTCTGAGTGTGTATGTGTGAGCGTTGATGTTGGTAAATAGTGGCTCATGCTGCGTTCTCTCTGTTACTGGCAAAACCAACTCGTGATAGCTCTAACATCTTCAAGGACTTACTGCCCTCGCCTTTACGTAGGAGATAAAAAGTTACAGCTTTTTGCAGGCAGGGAAGGTTTTACCCATACCGCATCTAACTTGGAGCAAGCTCATGCTGTGGAGCTATAGAGCTTCGCTGTAGTTTTTTTAATGCTGCCATATGGTATGTTAACTAGATATCTTATTAAAATGCAAATATGCCTGCATAAAGTAAGACTGCCTCTTGTCCTTTTGCCAACCCCCTTCTTTTTCCTGAAGTTTGGAGAATTATGCAAACCCATGGTACTTGCAACATTTCCTTTGCAATTAGAAGTGCATCCTCCTTTGATCTGTGGCGAGCAGTTCATTTGTCATGCACAGGATGTGGGTCAATCACTTGGTAAGGAAGCTGCGGTGAGGTAAACCTCTTGTGGCAACCAATCTGCCATGCAATAGCTCAGAGCCAGCGTGTGTACTCCAAATGTGTGTTTGTTGTGTGTTTTGTGTGATGGGTCAATGAGCCTAAGGAGAAATCTGGTCTCAGCCCGTATTCCACTATGCGAGAAGGAAGTTTCTATCCCTCTTCTAGGTGGGTGTTGCTAGATTCAAACCAGAATTCACTGCACAGTCTGCATTTTTGCCATTCTCTGGCACTTCAGGTTCAAAGAGAGCATGCGAAACTGTGGTGCTGCCTTTTCATCAAGGTGGCACCGGCACTTTTTCTTCAAAGGATTTGTTCTTCTCCGTTAGCTTAAAGGAGAACAGATGAAGAAAATTCCAGCAGATTAAGGACAATAAAAAGGAACACACACCTTAGGTTCACTATGTTGTTGTTGTTGTAGTTTTTTTTTTGATACAGTAATAGATCATGTAATTTTAAGTAAAAGGTTTGTGTGCTGCAGAATTGTCATGTAGATTCATGCAACTGATACAATTGGCTAGGAACTATTATAATCTGTTCCTCAAGAATTGCAAATATTTTCACCACCCCAAATTGGGACAAAAAAAAAGATGAATTTTTTTTTTCAATAAATGAAAAAAAACACCCTCAAACAGACAGAAATTAGAAAAAGAAAACTTGGATTGAGTTGAAGTGCTTCATTTTAATTTTTATGATATGGTTTGTGCATATGAAAAAAAACACAATGAAGCCATTTAACTCTAAAATCCAAAATTTTCATTAGAAGTGCTTACTCAGGTGGCTTAAGACTCTTGAGACTTTTCAAATTTAGTTTTGAATAGAAAATGTTGCTGGCAAATGATTGGGACTGGCAGAGAGGTGTATCCCTCTCAGTGCTCAGGAAGGGAGGGACAACTTTGATCCCTGCCCTGGGAAGGAGGTCCCAGACTACTGGAGCCTGGCCAACATGGCGCCCATCTACTAGAAGGGTCAGCTGGAGGATCTGGGGAACTACAGGCCTGTCATCGTGACCTCAGTATCAGGGAAGGTTATGGAGCAGATCATTTTGAGGGTGATCACACAGCATGTGTGCAACAACCAGGGGACCAGGTCCAGCCAACATAGGCTCATGAAAGGCAGGTCCGGCCTCATGAACCTGATCTTCTGTGACCAAGTGACCCACCTAGTGGATGAGGGAAAGGCTGTGGACGTGGTCTGCTTAGGCTTCAGTAAAGCCTTTGACACTGTCTCCGACTGCCTTCTCCTGGGGAAGCTGGCAGGTGACAGCTTACACTGATATACTCTTCGCTGAGTGAAGAACTGGCTGGATGGCTGGGCCCAGAGAGTGGTGGTGAAGGGAGTTAAATCCTGCTGGCGACTGGTCACGACCCAGGTGTTCACCAGGGCACACCAAGCTGGGAGCCCTGGAACAGGCTGCCCAGAGAGGCTGTGGAGTCTCCTTCCCTGGAGATCTTCCAAACCCGCCTGGATGCCACCCTGTGCCACGTGCTCTAGGTGTCCCTGCTTGAGCAGGGGGGTTGGACTAGATGATCTCTGGAGGTCCCTTCCAACCTTAACCATTCTGTGATTCTGTGATCTGCTTGAAGGAAGGAAGACTTTGCAGAGGGATCTGGACAGGCTGGATTGATGGGCTGAGGTTCAACAAAGCCAAGTGCCATGTCCTGCTGTTTGGTCACAACAAACCTCATGCAGTGCTGCAGGCTTGGTGCAGAGTGACTGGAGAGCTGTGTGGCAGAAAAGGATCTGGGAGTGTTGGTTGTCAACCAGCTGAACACAAGCCAGGTGGCCAAGAAGGCCAACAGCATCGTATCTTGTGTCATGAGCAGTGTAGCCAGCAGGACCAGGGAAGTGATTGTTCCCCCGTACTGGGTGCTGGTAAGGCCTCACCTCGAATACTGTGTTCCGCTTTGGGTCCCTCACTACAAGAAGGACATGGAGGTGCTGGAGCGTGTCCTAAGGAGGGCAGTGAAGCAGGTGAAGGGGCTGGAGCACAGACCTTATTGAGGAGCGGCTGAGGGAGCTGCTGTCCTTTAGTGTGGAGAAGAGGAGCGTCGGGATGACCTTATCGCTCTCCACAACTACCTAAAAGGAGGCCGTAGTGATGTGGGGGTCGATCTCTTCTCCAAAATAACTATCAATAAGGATAAGAGGAAGTGGCTTCAAGTTGCGCCGGGTTAGGCTCAGGTTAGGCATTAGGAAGAATTTCTACACGGGAAGAGTAGTCAAGCACTGGAACAGGCTCCCTGGGGAATTGGTGGAGTCACTGTCACTGACAGTGTTCAAGACACATGTAGATGGGGTGCTCAGAGACATTGTTTAGCAGGCAGGGTGTTGCAGGGCTTGCGGTTGGACTCCATGATCTCGAAGGTCTTTTCCATCTGCAGTGATTCTGTGATTCTATGATCATAAAACCTAGGTAGAACAGTTCTCTTACTATAGAAACTATAGAAGCTAATTAGGTCAGATAAGGTGAGGGGTTTTGTTTTGTTTTAGTTTCTGTGCAGGTGAGAGAGTATTTGATTGAAATATTTAACTGAATATTTATTTGAAGAAAACAAATCTTCATCCAGAAAATAATGCTCTACAGAATGTACAGTATTCACCTGTCATTGTGTGCCTTTCTTGCTTTAAAACATAAAACTACTCTCTCCTGATACGTGTGGGACTTTTCCAATACCCAACCTGTTTAGACCTTGGTATGGGGTAGGGGTAGGTATAGAACGGAATGGCTGACCATTCCTCTGGTGATTGTCATATGTGTTTTAAAATGGCCCAAATGTGCTCATGTCATCCAACCCTCTTGTTGTCTGCCCCCAGCATTGCCAAAGTATGGTACAACCAAGTGGTAATTCTGTTTGTGTTTGTTGCTGAACCTGTATCCTGGTTCTGTCATATTGCTGTGTTTCTGCCATTTTGCTGTTTGCTGAAATGAGATGATAGTTTCCCTCTCCTTTCAAGGGGTGGGATTTCTGTGTGTTATTTTATGTTATGCTTACATTTTCAGCTCAGAAAGAATACAGCTTTACAGACTGCTCTTATGCCTGATACTTTGTTGAACATGGTCACAAAGCATCTAAAAGCTCCAGTGCAAAAACCTCATAAGACAAATATTCGTTGACTCTCTGACCATTAGAACTGCTTAAGAAAATAATCCGGATGTAACAGCTTGCTGAGTGTTTCTGTGCATTGTGTCACAGGCCAAAAACCTGATACAAGGATGATCCAAGGCTCTGCTTGCTCCTGCCTCCAGTGATTGCTTGAGGCTCTTTCCCAAGCACTTGCAGCCCACATCAGATGCTAGAGCCAATGGTCAAGATCTTTTCTCTCCCTCTTGAAAAAAGTGACTCCAGCACAAGAGGGCATGCTCAGACTGGGACTGCGCTGTTCCTTAGGGGTGCTGGGGAACCCTTTTATTCCCAATACAGCCTGTGCAGCCTGTTACTGTATCCTCTACAACCGCACGCACCATAGTGGTCAGCCACCATAACAAGTTGTGTGCAGAAGTCTTACCAGTGGCAGGGAATAGTAGTGCATGTGTGGAAAAACTTTTCTCCTCCAGATGATTATTGATATAAATTGCCCTTGAAAATCCCTGGAGTTGACAAAGCCAAGGCTCTTTGGAGGATGGAAGGACATAACTGTGACTTCACTTCATGGGCGAAGATAATTTCTGATACCCTTTTAAGCACTGAGGTAGGTAATAAGGGATATCACAGGCTCACTGGCTTTTGGGGAAGTGCTGCTCTGTGAGAAGGTAAGTTAGTGGGTTCATTTATTTTAATGTAAAACGTGCAGATGAGTCACACGTGGACATGGTTTAGTAGGCATGGTGGTGATGAGCTGATGATGGTGATCTTGAAGCCAATTTCCAAGCATAATGATTCTTTGATTCTATGATAAAGAAAAAAGATCTGTAATTCCCAAATGCTATTGAAAGCCTATTAAGTCTTAACAGCCCAGTTTAAAAATTATTTAATTATTAAAAATAAATAAACAATTAAAAGAACTAGCTTCAAGAGCATAATCTAGGTTTATTTCCATGCGCCTTTCCAAGCAACTCTCTAAATGAAAAGCAAACCTAAACACCACCAAGAAACACCCCCCGTCTCTTCCCCTTTCCCAGAGCAAGCCCCGGTGCAGTTTTCCACGCTTTGGGCAGCCCTTCTCACCAGGCTCCCGGCAGCGATGCCGAGGGCTCGCTGAGCGGTCCCCGTGGGACTAATCGCAGCAGCTGGGCTCTTAGCGAGGCGCAGCCGGGCGGCCTCCTCGCACATCCAATTATATCCCCTAAGCTGGCGGATGAGCGCGGCCGCCGGGCGCCCTTGGCGCGCGGGCCGGGGCTCTCCGCATGGTGCTCCCGGCCTCCTCGTCTGTGGAAAAGCGGGGAGGTTTTGTCCAGGCTCCTTCCTGAACGCAGGTAATTAAAGCTCCGCGATAGACTTGCTGAAGTGAACCCAGGAGGTGCAGAGCAGAGGTGAGTTAGAGAACAGCAGGATACTTTGCTGTTTGCTTGCTTTCCGGGTTGCCTCCTGCTTTCCCTCGCAGACCTGGCGTGCACGGTGTCGCCACAGGGATGCGTGCTAAGGTCGTTTGCAGCCACTGCTCTTTCTGCAACTAGTTTTCTTGAATTAGTTTTCTTGAACTGGTCTCATAATGCCAGTGTGCAGGTGCTTATCCTCAGGACAAACTAAGCAGCAGTTAGTCCGGTAGCGTTAAGGTCTGCGAGCTTTTCGGTGTCTTAACTTTTATTGGTGTAATAAGAAAATTCAGTGGAAAAAGTTTCCATGGCTGTAAGCCATTTACAACATGTGCATCTCAGGTCTAGAGGTTACCCAAGGATTCACAAGGATTTTTACAAAAAAGTAGAAGAGGAGACTAGTACTCTGATAAACTGTGTGAGATGTGAGACAAAGATTGTTTCTGTTCCTGTCTGTAAATATAAAGAAGGGATTGGATATTTTTTGTTTGTCGTTTGGGTTTATTTTCTGTTTGTTTGTTTGTTGTTTTTAGAAGCAGGGGTACATGGAGGACTAGCAAAATTGGAAGAAAAGCACATTGTTTAAATATACATGTATTCTACAGTTTTGGAAGAGCAATGGATTGAGTAATGTATTTGGCAGAAGGGGATTTTTTTCTTCCCCACTGCCAAAGCAATCCCTGCTTGCTGCTCTTTAAGAACATATGCTGTGAAGGTGGGATGCCAGAACGTGCACACAGGATAAGGTTTCTGTCTATCTGCTTAGCACTGACCGAAGGAGCAGACAGTTCCATTAAAGAAATCCTTAATCTAATGAGGTTAATGGAGCCTCCCTTCCATATGAGTTTCTCAGATAGAAGGTGCTGTATCTGGGAGGAAAGATCCCAGGAGTGTTATGGTCAACCTCCTTGGCTCACTGTTGTTTTCTAAGAAAGCAATGCAAAGTAGAGAGCCAGTGCATTAAATGTTGCATTTTTCTGCTGACCTCACTGAACACTGAATAAAGCTATGTATTATTAGACTGATGAGTCACTCGGAGAACGTATGTACTATTCAATGTGTCTCCTTCAGTAACATTTTTTTTTCTATACATTAAAGACATCTATTCTTTAAGACACTCAAGCTTCCCTGGAGGAACTTCCCCTGTACCATACTTCTGCCGTTATTATGTCCCAGTTTTGTTTCCCATCTGAAGGAGAATAACTGTGGTATGAACAATAGAAACAACTGAGAGTTCTTTAAGAGAAAGTCATTTGCTGTTTCAGACTTTAAAGTAGTGGTGTAGTCACATTTTTTGTATGAATATGGTATAGTTATTTGATGTGAGATTATCCATACATATTTTTGCAGCAAAATTCATACTGTTTTTTTTCTGAAGGTAGAGGTGAAAAACACAAGTCAGTTGTTAAACTACGCAGTTGCTTTGGAGGAGTGCTCAGGGAGCTTGTTGTTGGATTTGAAAAGAGAAGCTTAGCATTAGGAGTAATTACTGATCAGTACTGTTCAGCCCACACCTCCCCCTGCTTTTTATCAGCCATTGTAACTGATCTAGCTGTGGAAAACCAGAGAGACCACTGAGATAGTTTCTGACTTTGTCTACTCTGTGTCCAAATGGATGTTCCATTTGGATCTTCTAACTTTTATTTTTGTCAGATTATAAAACTATAAATCTTATAAAACTTAGTGATAATTTGCATGACTAAAGGATTGAGATCTGAAGGGTTTGTACGAGGTGGTGTGAAAGAGGAAGAATATATTGAAGATTTGGGTTGTTATTGCTGTGAGGTAATCTCTGTTTTCAATCTGCCTTGGAAAGCAGATTTTATTTTGCTGTGAAGTCACTGAACCCATCTTTGAAGTCTGTTGATATTAAATAGGGGGTGCATATCTTGGCACATTCAGCTTCTGAAAAAATGAGCCTCTGGAAAACCTAAAAGACTATTACCCACTAAACAGCATCAATTCTGCTCTAGGGATCCCAGAAATAGGACTTGTCTGGCCACTTTTGAACTTCAACCCTTACTGGCTTTTATGGATCTATGCTTTCTCAGAGCATCCAAATCAAAGGAGACAGTATTGCCATAGATAATAGACCAAGTAGGATTTTTACTTGCTAATTATGATAAATTTACTGAATATTTGAGTGTGTTTATGCTGTGGTTGGACTACTGTTGGTTCTTCACCTAGACCAGCAGTTCAGCTCTGAGATGCTCCCCGAGGGGTCGGCTCATATAAGAACTGTTTTTCTTGTTGACTGTTGTTATTCAGGGACAGTAGGTGAGGGGGCTGCGGCAGATGTTGTTTAGACAGGCACATCACCAGTTCGATACCTTTGCGTTTATTATATTGCCTGATGTGAAAGGTCAGTCATAATCTAAAGCGGACATAGAGCCAGTCTGAGCAGAGGGGCCAACTTCATTCTCTAGATACACAGCGACCCCATCTTCCCTCTAGGGATGAAGTGGCCTTGTCATTCAAGGAAAGGGCACAAATCTGCAACCCAGCAGGCAAAAACAAGCTCTAGTTGACCAAGGTGGCAGCAGTGAGGAAGTCACATCTGTCCATGCAAATCCCTCCATCTTGATCAAGAGTTTTTGCACAAAATGTTGAAGAAATTGGGCCCAGAATAATATGGGTAGAGCCGGAGCTCACATTCCAAGAAGTTGTGGTAAAATACCGGCCCTTTGCCAATGAAGAAACTGTAGATTAATGCATCAGTGTGTCGAATTGTACTGGCAGTTCTTGTTAGAAAACTGTTTCTGCTGAAGTTGGCAGTTGGAGATGAAGAAGCGGATATAGCTCTGAACTGAAAAATTAGCTTTCTCACCTGGAATGCAAGCTGCCCCGGGAGGTAAGAGGGGTGCGCTTACCTCAGAAACTGTTGTGCAACGACAGCCAGCTTATGCCTCGGGTTTGCAACATGTTAAGGCAGCTGAGATTTCATGCCCAAATTATGAGCTCTGTAGTGTGCCAAGACTTAGGTCTAATGCCTGCTCTATGTTGTGACAGTAAAAATACTTCTCTTAAAAAACATGCCATATGTCACACTGCATTGATTTACAGTTGTATAGCTATTTCCAAATATCTCATTTGGTAGAAGCATGAATATACTGCAGACTTTTACATATACATGTATGTGTAGTCTGGAAGTGACTCATCTTTCACTCAGTCTCACTAGCAAGTAATTCTGTCAGTCGATATTTATTAAGGTTTGCAATATCTTGGACAAGAGAGAAGAAAATTTCTTCCTTTTAAAAAGGCAGCTGTAAAAAGGTGTGAAGGAAATTTAAAGTACAAATTAATCCAAAGTGAGTTACAGATATTTTTACTGCAGCTGTTGTTAAAACTTGTCTCAGAAAAAAAGTTTCATTTTGCCTCTTAAATCACTCTTATCCTTCTGAGGCCAAGAGACATCTTGAAGGATTCATAATTTCTGCATAAAAATTTACTTCTTACTACTTGTGAAAATATTGTAATGGTTTTCTACAATACTGCACTCAGTTGTCTCAGTTATGACTAAGCTGGGTTAAGTTGGTCTTGGATGGTGGGTGACATGGCCAGTAGTTCCAGGTGGGAGATAAAAAATTTAGTTACAGAATCCCAAGTGTTGCTGGAATCGATTGAGAAGCAATATTTGAGCACATAACAAATGCAGCCTCTTAAACAGATGAGCAAAGAGGCTTCCCCTGGGTCCGCTGACTTAATTTTACTTCCTACTTCAATTATTTTTCTGGCTTAAAAGATTGTATCATTGCTAATGGAATTGTCCTAAATGTTTATTTCATTAAGTACCCTTCCCGCAATGCCCCTGGATTAACCGTTCTGGTTTGTGAGCTCTTTACCACGCAATGTCTGTGCTGCAGCGCTGGGCCTGTGGCGCTCCGGGTTGCGGCGCTGCCGGCACCGGCGCGGCTGCCGCAGAGGGTTCGAGAGGGCTCTGAGCGGAGGAGCGGGGCCGTGAGCGGGGCCGGGTGCTCGTCCCGCTCCAGAGACTCCCTTGGGGCGCTCTTAGCTGGTAGCTCTTAGTTCTTGCAGAGCCGGAATCATTTCTTCTGCTGCCTTTGAAGAAGGAGAGCACAGTGCGGTACTTGAAAAGACAGAATTTGACAGTCTATCTGGCTTGGAAATTTCTGGAGGATTGAGTTGGAATACTGGTGGCAAAATGGGAAACGGAGCTGTATTTAGACCCTGGGAGATAGTGCTGAAATCTCTTCTCTTAGCTGGGAGTGATCTGGATGTTACAGGCTCAGGGCTGATCAGAAGGGTAATAGTCATTTTCTGAAGCAAATAAAAGCTGTTCTGTGGTCAGTTTGCACACGTTTCAGGCTTGGAAATGCACAATGTGATACTGATATTCAAGACGGCTTGCAGCGAGGGCCTCATGGTTCTGCATGTGTAGCTTCTGTATTTCAGGGAAACAGAACCAGCTACTTTTCCCAAACAGAGACTCTGGAAAAGAAAGACTGGAGCCCAAGTAGAAAAAAAAACATGAAAAGCTGCTGCTACCCTTTTTAATATGAATTACTTGCACCTACTGCTGTAGTTCAAACTTTCAGACCCTAGAGCAGTTAAGGAGAAATGTGTTTTCAGAGCTGGATAAAATAATTTCCGCTTGAGGGTAGCACAAGTGCTGCGGGTTATTTTTATGCTTGGAAATTTATATTTAAAATATCATGAATCCAGGGTTGTTGAGTACAAGGTTTTGAAGAGCTCAGGATACTGATCGCGAGACCTTAGGGGTGGAGAAAGCTCAACTGCAGGTGTACGATGGATTCAATCAGAGGGAGCAAAGAAAGTCTGGGAGTTTTGAGAAGCATGTTCTGTTTGATGGTATGACTTACAGGAAGTGTCTTGTGGATTTTGATGGAACAAAGATTACATAAATTCATAAATGACAGAATAGGAACTGCACGGTGTTGGGAATTGTGAAGAAATGTATTTTGTTCTCCCAAACTATCAGGTGACTGATCCTGTCCACCGTTACCAGCCTTCACAGTTCATAAAGGCTTTGCAGGAGTGGAAAAAAACCCTCATGTATTTGTCATCTCCTTGTCCATGATGTTCATCACCTTTCAAGGAGACGTATGTGAAGAATAGTGATGTGGAGACAAGATGCATCACTTTCTGTAGCTCAGAGCCCGGTGGGAAATGGAGAACGTGGCACCAGAGAACAAGGGAATCCTTATTCTCTACGGGAGAAGATTGGGGAACAGGGAGGATCTCGCAAGCCTTTGGGATAGGAAAGGGGCAGCGGAGTGTGTCAGGAGGAAACGTGCAGCCGTTTATGAATTGTTGTGCAGAGGAAAGTGATCGGTTAAGGGTCTGTTGGCAGAGCCGATGCCAGGGCTTTATAAAGATGCGCTGTTTCAGAATAGGTTACAGGTTTTAAACA
>NW_010576447.1:157619-171099 GCF_000705375.1 Tinamus guttatus | reverse complement strand
AAGCAGAACAGTATTTTCTTCTTTGTCCATTATAACCCCAGGTTACACATTTATTGAGAAAGCATGTATTGCCAAATCTATAGGGAGTACAATTGTCTGTGCCCTTGAAGTTGTCTTTTATTTTCCTGTTTTTAAATCAAGACTGTGCGTTTGTGCACACTCTCTTCTCCATCCATGTCTGAAAATTCATTAAATCATCCCAGGTCTGTCGTGTGTATGGGCTGTGTGAAGCTCAACTCTGCTGTGAGCTGAAAACCCAGCTGCACTTTTCAGTAGGCTGCCTACCTGACTAGGTGCTGTGTTGCAGAAGGAAGTGTCCTCATGAATCCATGGCAGCGTGGCTATTGAAGAATCACGACCAGTTGCATTTTGTTCTTGTTTGCAGCTGATTTGTATACCGCCCCCCCTTTAAATACGGCACGTATTGAGCTGCTCTGCCAGGGTTCCTCTGCTTGCAAGTGCAGAGAGCGCTGTCAGATGCTGTGAATTACAGACAGAGGCAGAATCGGAGCTCTAAGATAATGTGGGGGCTTTGCATGCAGATAGGCTGAAATTCATAGTTTTTGAAAGGTGAAGTTTAGGTTCTCTGAAACCTAATTTTAATGCAGGCTCACAAATTGTCCCTAAAATAAACAGTTTATCCAATCCATTGAAAAAAAATACTGAACAGATGTTTCTCGTCAATCTAGTCTAAGTTGCCCGATGCATTAGATGTAATACATACTCTGTGCTTTCCTGCATGTTTTGGCTTGCTCCAGCATCACTTTAGATGCCCCTCAACAAAGCCCCCATGGCTATCAGGGAAGAGGAGGCGGGTGGGAAGAGGCTGCGTAGCAAGTGACCCCCAAAGAGTGCGGGAGCTTGGTGAGCTTGAGAAGAGGAGCGGGACGGTGGGAAGGGCGGACTGCAGGCAAGCAGAGGCAGGAGGCTGCTGGCTGCCTCCCTCTGCCCCCATGGCTGGAGGGGTGGGAAGCAGCCAGGGCTGAGGCAGGAGGCGCTCCGGAAAGAATCGCGGGTGATTCCCGATGCGACGAGATGGTCGAGCTGGGTGAGGAGTGGCCAGCCCCAAAGGCGAGGGCAGGAAACCTTGTTGCTAGCGGCTTCTGAAAGCGCTAGGCCTGAGGAGGGGAGTGCACTATTGTTAGACCAGGCGCGTTGCTATTTTCATGATGCTTCACTTCTTAACATCTTTGCTGAATTAACAATTTTCTTCAAATGTACTAGTATGTTTTTGATTAATTTCAACCAAAGGGATAATAGTTTACTATTTGTTAAGCTAGAGGGGTTCGCAAAGTTGATTAGGGGCCCAACTTTTATTTAGCTCCATCCATTTGTCAAATTCACTTACACTTTGAAAAAAAAAGTGTATATTGGGGCAGTAGAATATTTGTGTTAGGATGACAATACTGTTAATGGTTCTTTGGGTGAAGATTTCATTATTTGTAATTTCTACACGAGGGTTTCTGTCTTGCTTGAGACTCCCAGCTGGCTCTCTTCACACTTAGATGCTGCAATCTGTGTGGTTGTGTACGTTACATGCATAGCTTTGAATGGCTTTTTGCCTTTTTGGTTTTCTTTTTTGACTTGTGGCTAATCCAGCTGTCACTAACCGAGGGTGTGCAGGCAGGAGGGCCCAGCTGGCCGAGGTCAGAGCGCCGTCCTCATACACCAGGTTGATGGGTTTTCATCATTGGTTCATCCCATTCCAGTGAACTGTCACATGGGGAGTTTTCCCAAAAGAGTAGAAAGAAAAAGATGCTAATGCACAAGGAGAGGTTGTTCTAACAAGCAGATGGCTTGTGCGCTACTATTGATGGAGAATACCAAGATCTTGAAACAAAAATCCCCGTATGGCTTGCGTGTTGCCAGTGGTAATTTACATTCCTGTATGTCAGGTCTCCTGTGTTTATTCTGGAAAATATAGGTAGGAAGCTACTATTGATGCTGCTCTTGAAGATTTCTGATATTAAGAGCTTCACCTTTAAAATTCACTTTAGCATAGGCTATTAAGCTGTCATAGTAGAATTGTTTTTAAATTCATGTAAGCAGCTTTTGCTCAATTATGGTATGAAAGCATTTCTATTTTATCTTTGAAAAATACCTAATGTAACAACTTTCAGCAAACTTTCATCTTAAATAAAGTTCCATTCCCTGTGTACAGGCTTCCCTGTATTTAGGAAATAGATTTAAAAGAGAGGAGAGGACAGGCGTTCATTTTATGAAGCTCTCCAAACAGCTGAAATGCTTTGCCTTAAAATACTTAGCATGTTGATATCTACCATTAGTTTTTCACGGTTATTTCGTATCATGAACAGGCATTTCCTACTGCTGTCAATTATTTAGAGTTCTTCGTTAATTTAACTTCTCTTCCTTCACTGGCATTTTTACAGAGACTTAACACTGGAAATGCAAAAGCAAGTCTGAATTCTGAAGAACTACAAAGTAGCCTACAAAAAGAAGTGACAGCTAAAAAAGTTGCTAAATGTTTACAGTGTAATCCCTTTAAAATTTCTGGTGTGATGTCTCCACACAGTTACCTTGAAATTTCAAGTTCTGAGGTTTCTGCCTTAAATAGCAAGGTCCATGTTCTTGATTTGAGAGGGATTTATGCAGCTGTAGAAGGGCTCACCCAAACAGCCAACATTCACTATCCTTTTTTTAGAGGAAATTTAAAGCTCTCCTGGTTAGATGATATGAAAATTGGCAGAGAGAATGTACTGGAGAAAAAAAAATAGCATGTAAGTAGTGAAAATACTGCAGTGCAGGATAAGGACAGGGGGCAAAAAAAAGAAATCTGGGCCTGAACCCATATGAAAGGCAGCAGGCAACTGTACACAACGAGAACAAAGTGATTGAAGCCGTAATGTTGCAGAAAGAAAGCAAGTAGATAAATTTAGAAGTGGAATGTGGGATGCCTTTTAGCAGGGCATTTAGATTAGGTACTTGGGGAAGAGCCACAACAGGTGGTTGAAGTTGCATAACGATCAAAACCTGGAGAAAGAAATTTTATACGCATACTGAATTTCTAAAAACCTGACAAAAAGGACTGTATAGATGTATGAATAGAAGAACAAAGAGCTAAGAATAAACCTGTCTGAAATATCCATATCTGTTATGAATTACAGATAGTGAAGGAAAAGAGCTTTCTGCTTTCTTCAAAATACATAGTAAGAGGGTTTAGGGTTTTTTAATGAAGAGTGAGAAAAAACCCTTAGTATGGGATTGTGCCATGAAAAGCCTGAAAACTTTTTTTTTTTTTTTTTTGCAGGGTGGGGTGAAAACACAGAGGAAGAAATAAAAGGGTAAAGAAACTATGTTCAGGAAAGGTTTTCAAGGCTTTCACCAGTGGTCTTTACCTCATGCTTTATGTCCTCCTTTTAAAAACAATTTTTCTTCTTTGTTTCATTTTCTGCTACATATGATGACATAGACGATTATAGGGAGTCAGAAAAAAACACTAAAAATCATGGCGAATGGAGAAACATACTAATGTTTCTTTATAAAATTAATACCATCTGTTTGAACCCAGAAGAGGAAAATTTATGAATATATTATTAAAAGTGTATTTTTGAGAACAAACTAAGAACCTGCTGGTATTGCTTGTATAGCTTTGTGGCTGCCTCACGCTCTTTTGCCTAATTGTAGGTGCTTTGTTCTTAAAATTACCCTGGCAGATAGATCAGCAAGTAGCGACTAAGGAGCATGAAGTAATTCAAATTTTGTTTACATAGTTGCCTGAAAGCATGAAGATTCTGCAGAGGACAAGGATTACTGACACATTGTGCATAGAGGAATATTGGTTGTCTGGTGTAGGAGGCAAGCAATGGAATTGCGAGGTGAAAGACAGTAAAGAAAGAGGACATTTTAACCAAACACATACTCATCTCCTGCAAAATACTTGATTTGCTGAGATAGCAAATTTCTATTATTTTCTATTGAAACAAAAAATCGACCCGTTTTGGTTGTGAGTTTCTAGGTCAGCTGGAGATGTTTTTCACAGTTTGCAGGGGAAAATAAATGGAGGGATTTTTGTGAGGAAATATGGTATGTCTTGAGTCCCTTGCATGTAGCTGCATCATCATGGCAGTTTTTCAGTGGTCTTTTTTTTTTTTTTCCTAACTTCTTGGGAAAAAAAATCATAATAGTGTTTTCCATGACTTGTAGGAGTTTGATAGTTTATTCACTGTGGCTTTTTACATACGTGCTTTACTGAATTAGGTGTTGTCCACCTACTGTATTTTAATACATTGAACACAAGATTGTTGTATTGGGGGGGAAAAAAGAGATTTTTTGGAAGGACTTTCTTTTTCTGGCTCATAAAATCTATAAAATTTGTTAATAAAGAGTTTGTATTTCCAGGACAATGCATGAATGTTGTTTGAAAAGGGGGTGAAATACAAAACCTAGGAAGCACGGACTAGTTCAGGATTCATAAGGGGACAAGTTGTGTTGTCACTACAAATTCTTGATGTTCTCTCTGCATGAAAGAAAAAATGATTGCCTGCAACATTGCCGAAGAGCGCCCAGAGGCACTGCTGCTTTTGAGCTACCTGCACTGCTGACATTGGCCAACGTCGTCTTTACCATTTCTGGTTGTAGCAGTTTGCACCTCCTGCTACAAGTATCAAAATGTGGAGTTGGGCTAGTACTAAAAACTGAACAGTAGAGAGACTTTGCTTCAATACAGAAATTCTGAGAACCTACACCTTCGTGAGTGGAGGCAGAGGGATTTTATTTTGTTAGTGGCTGTTCAATTTAACTAAATTTAGTAGCTTTTCAGATTCTGGGGTTTTCAGAGTAAGTTGTGCCTTTGCAACACCTGGGCTACGCTTGGAAAGCGTAGACTCAGGGAGCCAAAACATTCTTCAGAAACTAGAGTAAATGATTGAAAACAGATTTTATTTTTCTTAAATCTTTAATTCCCACAACAATTTTAACTCTGAAAATTATACACTTGTGACAGTTATTGAAGAATATAGTAGTTCTTTGTGGATCCAGTTCCGCTATGACTGAAGTTACTGACTCATCCTTGCTTTTAAATTAGAAAAAATATATTTTTTATGAATATAAATCATTTTTTTCCTGATACAGCTTACATAAATGAAAAGTAAAATGCATTATATTCGTAAGTATTGGCTTCAAACACCTACTTTTGGTTAAATGAGACGTACTGAACACTAATTATATGTCATTATTGTTAATTTGAAGTAGAACAGTGAATTCTGCCATTTGAGAGTTGCCAAAGCCAGAAAAACACATAAGTGCAATTTGGTTTAGGATCACAGAAGAGCAGTATGTCATTTTAGTGTCCTAAGGAAGGAAGGATTAAGTGAAGGGGAAGGCTGAAGACAAGTTGCGTTTGATTTCAGAAGAGCAGCCAAGTTCCTCCATTTTGAAGATGTTTCTTGCTGGCTCTACAGTTCCGTGGGCTTCGTTCCCATTCCTCCTGCACGGAGCGATGCCGCGTAGTGCCCCAGTGCCGCTGCCACGATGCTTCTGGAGCGAAGGACTCGGGCTGTCAGTGAGGCCTGAGAGCCAGCAGAGGGAGGAATTCCGCTCGGGAGACTCCTGCGGCAGCAAAACGGAGCAATATGAAATAAGGCCGGAAATTGACTCAAATTGCTGGTTTTATCATAGACACTGATAAACAGCCGACGTACAAACTGTTCTGTGTGTATGTGGGTATGGTGGGTTTTGCTTTTTCCAGGAGACTGGCTCGACGGCTCTTGAGAGTTCTGTGCGCCCAGCTAGGCCGCGCGCGGCTCCTGCGAGTACCTCAGCAGCGCCGGGGGCTCAAAACACCTCCGGGGCAGGCCCGTAACTGGGCGACTGAGAGCCGGGGAATAAAAGCCCAGCTTTCTACCGCAGAAATATGGCATAACCTCCCGTATGGGTAACTGCTGCTACTTGAACTGCAAGATTTGCAGCCTTACGTTGATATGTGAGCCAGCAGCCAGGCTGTACCAGCTTTGTTGATTCAGCAGAGGAACAGACTGAAACCTTAACAGAAAAATAAATCCTTCTGATTGCTTTTCTGTTGGACACAGTTCTTGGAACTGTTTTTCTTTTGCTTTTGGACTTCAAATGCAAAAATATATATATACTAGAGCTGTTTGGTAGATGGGAATAAATCCCTGTGGGGGTAGTGGGAATACACATTCTGTATTCCTACCACAGATCTGTAGTTATGTCTGTTGGCCTTTTTGTCATAACGTACCTACACATTATAGCAGTTGTTAGTTTTGTCTTCTCGTTACCTACATTAATTTAGAATATATCTGAACACTGAGGGAAAGGCACTCATTAATTTATACTATCGTTTTATACTATACTATGGATTGTTTTATGCTGAGGTAAAACAATTTATTTGATTTGATTTCCTATCTACTTTTCATTTTCAAACTTCAATTTAGGTTTAATGCAGGCACCTGAAATTTAAGGAGTCATACTATTTCTGACAGGAAAAACTGAAGCCATTCATATTCATTCTCAAAATGAACTAATAAAACTTATCAGTTCTCTGGAATTTTCATCTTGACAATCAAATATTTTTCTGTCTTTTGTTATCATTTACAGATGAATCTACCCAAACAATTTAGTTGTTTTTATTTTTCAGTCAAGGAGGTATATCTTTGCTTTTTTCAGGCCAGTTAACCTCACTATTGAAAGTGTTGCAGCAGTCTGAGCCTTTGTTCCTATATTTCTAAACTCTATAGCCTCTGAAATGTGGAGCATCTTTCTTAACGACTTCTAAACAGCAACTATAAAAGGACAGTTTTTGTTCGGAAAACCTGAGCTGGAAAGGATGTTTTATTGCTACACTCTTTGCACACATATCTCGTTGAGACCATTCTGATGCATTGCTTCTAGTCGAGAGAAATGGTTTTTCCTTTGTATCGTACCTTCAAAGCTTATCAGCTTTTCCCTTCTAGCAGCTTTTGTAAAAGCACTGGTAGAAAGACACTGTCAGTGAAATGCTTTTAATAATGTTTCCATTAACGCGAGAGGTTTCCTGCATTGTAGGTTCAGACGATCTCATTCTGTCACTCAGAATTAATGCAGAGGTATTATATTAGAATATAAATGCTCTGCTTCCAGCAGCTTTAGTTGCCTGCAACATTTTCTCTCGCTGTTTTTTTTTTTTTTTTCCTTTCTAGATCTTTTGTACTGAGTTTTGGAACTTATTTCATGCTGTCTACCATTTACTGATAGAAAATTTATTTCTTGAAGTTCAGGAAATAGTAGATGTTATTAAATGGTGAGAAACTGATAATCCAATGGAAAAAAAGTGTTGACAATGCATAGTGACTTAATTCTTAGTCATGCTGTGGGTTTCTGTGAAAATACATATCTACTTGATTCCACCCTTCAGGAGGCCCGCTAGCATTTTTAGACTGATGAGACTATTTTAGTATGTGTGAAATTTCTTCTGAAAAATGTATATCCATATAAACAAAAAGCACAACAAAACCTGCAAGTTCTTGTCCACTTGTCTTGCCTCTTGTCACGACTCAGTCCAGTCTGTTCCCCTCCTGCTTGGCTGCTCAGGAAGATGAAAGTGGCGGTGGATATCGTAGCACAGAAAATGCCATCTGAAAATGATGTTCATGGGGCGAGAAACTATCTTATGAAGATCTTGAGAAGTTCCATGAGGTACAGTACTGGCTTTACAAGTGCATCCCTTCCCACTGATCGAATTCCTCCTACCGTTTGCCAGTCCCATAGGAAACCTTCACAGAAGTCCTTGTTCCCTAACCTTAATTTCCTCACACTCCAGACCTCACTTGCGCTGTGCTAGTTTTCTAGTCTTGTGTTTCCTTTGTGGTGCCTGATAGTACCGTAATTGTCTCGTAGTATAGAAACGTCTTTGTGGAGTTGATGCCTAGAAGGTATATTGAATTTGCCTAAAGAGCTATTTATGGTTGGCCTGGCTGATAGCAGCAGTATTAAAATGAGCAGTGGAAAAAGAGCAACAGAGCAATGGCTTGTTTTTTTTTCAATACCTGAATATAAATTTGGGGCCCTTGAAGTATGCATGGACTATCTGGAGGTGAGTATCACATGGCTTAGCAGAATCTTTTGCACGTCTTTGCAGTGAGAGTATTTTGCCTCCCCCACTCCCTTTTTTGTTTTCATATCCTATCAAGTAGTGTAGCTGTTTTCTCTCTTCCCATGCTAAGAAGAGAAGGCTTTTGTTTAGGGAAACAATTAGTTCATTATTTAGTGACAGCAGTGATGCTATACTAGTGAAATTACATCTTCCCTGTAAAATTGTTACTGTGTTTTTGTAATCCTGCATGCAGAGTTTGGGAAAGAAATTAGGAAGAAGCCTCCCTGGACACATATATATACCTGTCTGTGTAAAACCTTACCAAAGACTTATTTACTGTTGCTATGTTATAAAAGAGTCATAAAGCTCATTAGTACTTTGAACTGTTAAAGTTCTGTATGCATTTCAGGTACTTAAAAATTGTGTTTGCTTGTCTTAAAAAGAAAGAAAAGAAAAAAGAGACAGACACAAAAACCACCCTACCACAAACCTCAGATGGAATTGTTGTTTCACTGTATCCCAAGCATTTTAAAGGAATTAGGATATCTTTTCAAAACTGTCATGCATGTAGAAAATTGGACCAATTTGCTGTAATTTAAAGTTGTTATGCCTCTATTCTGTCTGTGCAAAGTTTAATTGACAAGTGCCACTAGCTTTTCTTCTGCATGTCACCTTACTCGCATGTCACCTTAATTGCATTAAACCAATACACTCTCTCTCATTTCAGAAGATGTGACCTAGCCTGTAGGCCTCACTCCTGGCATGCAACCAAATTTACAGAAAGTCAACCCGAGGCAGCCACGTCACACCTTGCTTCAACCAATGCCTGCACCTCTTGGCACTCACGGTATCATGCAAGGTGAGTCCCTGCTTACATTACCTGCATCCAGCTCCAGCGGCAAGGCAGTAACAATGTAGGTCATGTTGTTCAGGGTCTTCTTAAAGCACGAATGCCAAAACATTTTGCAGGGCTTCTTTATTATTGCCTGTCCCTTCAGCACTTAAAAGAGGAGTATTGGAAGTGTGACGTACGGGTGAATGGATTTCAGAAACGCTGTGTGATACATGCGTGTGACTGAAAGGTAAGGAAATGTTTTTGAAGGCAGTCAGGAGTTTATTTGCTTGTTCTGCGTTCTCCTGTCGGTGTTCACTGGTAAAATTGTAAGCCTTTGTATGTGCAAGCGAAAAGAAGCCATAAAAGTTAACATATTTAAAGTAAAATAGCTAAGGGAGAAAAAAAGCAGAAAGAATTGTTTCAGGCTTCATTAGAAAGCCAAAAGGAAGCATTCAGAGTATTTTCCTGATGGACTTTATAGTACTGCTGGTGCTGGCCTTTCTGTAATCTGATCTTCATTACAGCGGTGTTTTTTGCTTGTGTGGAGAGGTAGCAAGACCAGTGATTTTCATTGTTTGTTTAAAACTCTTCAGTAGTTGTTGTCTTGATCAGCATATGGAAGAAAGGCTGTCACCCATGCATTTTTAGTTGTGAAACTTCTAACTTTAAAGGGAATGCCCATATGTGCTTGATTACAAGCTCATGGTTTTCTTCTTGCTTGTAGATTATATTCTTTAGCATTTTCATGGGGAGAATAGGGGGAGTTAATTTTTTTATTGCTTTGATTCCTCTCAAATAAATCCCTTTGGGACATAGTTAGACTGGGCATTAAAGAAAAAAAAATTAGTCTGGAAAACATTTCCGATTTGCAAGGTATTCTTGTGCTTTCTGTACTTACTGCTGTGCATTCTCAGTCATCACTTCCTGATGTTAACTTATTATGGCATTTAAAACAAAACAACAGAACATTCATGCTCTAGGGAACTTTGGAAGTTCCCTACCATTTTTTTAAAATAACTTGCAGTCTGTCCCAAGTAACATATGGGTGTTTACTTTTAGACAGAAGTCTTTTTTTTTTTTTTTAATGAAAATTACCTTGTAACACTTAATTCATTACCAGAGGCCTTACCATATTATATTTCCCAAGTCCTCCATTATACTTTCTCTCATTTCGGATAGATTTGTGGAGTTTGTATTTAAATTTCATATAGATGGATTAAGTTAGAACCATATATATAAAAGCAGTAAGTAACCTCATAGAAGGAAACAAAATTCAGAAATTCCTAAAAAACTAAGTGTTCTTGGTTGCAATGGTAACATAAGAGTACCTCTAGTTTCAATCTATGGAGTCTTTTGACTGAGCTGTAAATTTATACAAGCTTTCTGTTTTTCCTTGTCACAGTTAGGTTATGCAAGGCAGATTCTCTGGGAGTGTGAAAAGATGTTGATGTCAACTGGGTGAATCATGGGATACTTTTTTTCCCTGAAATTTGTTTAAAAAACAGTTTCTAATGAAATTTCTGAAATGAAATTTGGGAGGGGCGGGGGGGGGCAAAGAGAAATAGGAATTAAAAAAAAGCAATTCTCCTCCTTCTCTCCTCCCTGCACAACTGCTAACAGACTGGCATTAACGAAAGGGCCAAAAAAAGAGATTGTTTTTCTTAGAAGCTGTTAATAGATTTAGTGGCTGCAGTAGAGTCAAAGATCAGGGTTCCCAGGGCTTTGTTATTCCTGCCAGTGGTCACCTGCGCTGATCACTTGTAAGTTTGCCTGTTGAGAGATGATTTGCTCGGGACATCTACCAGTCCTGCTGTCTGTGGCCTAGGGCTGCGTCTGTAGCAGAGCTGACTTGGCACTGCGGTTCCCGGGAGCACAGCGCTCCTTGGGTGCCAGCCCAAGGATAGGGATATTTTCAGAGTCGTGGTTGCAAAGCAGAGTTCCTTGGGCTTTCCAGTCTGCACAGAAGAACATGAGCTACTTCAGAGATGCCCCGTTGTCAAGGTACAGTTCCCACAATCAAGAAACACCAAATGCTGTAAGGCAATCACCAAAATGAGTGGGATTAACAATGGTCCGTGGCTGAAAGGGGCAGTGTGCAAGAACATAAGAGAAACGGCCCAAGCAGGAGATATTTCTGGAATTTCTAGACTTGTAAATGAAGGCTTTCTTGCACTATTTCCATCTTTATTTTGACCAATTGCAAGTATCTTAGGCCAAAGAGAAAGAATAAAGGAATCTGCGTACCGTACTGAAGCCTGGCTTACATTCTTTGATCCCAATAATGATCAAGGCACTTTTTACATGAACCATAGGAAAACGACGTGAACTACAGGATAGTTAAGACCTCCTTCTTTATTCAGTGAGATGCTTTGGAATGCTAAGGATACAAAAATGATAAAGCACCCCACAAGATAAATATAATGCTAATGTATCATATTAAAAATTTATTTTAGAAAGTACACACAAACTATACTTTCTCTTCGCATAAATTACGTTTTTACCATGCTTTATTAAAAAACCCCAAAGACAACAGAAATATAAGAAAATTTACTATTCTCATACTAAGTGTAAATTGTAAAGAACTGTTTAGCTTTCTTTTGCAGTATTTTGGAAAGAAAGAACGACTGTGCTCTTTATGTTTTTGATATGAAGTGACCTGATTTCACTGCTAGCTTTCACAGGTCTCTTTACTGCACAAGAGCTGATAGATGTTTGTATAATTATAGCTACAGGGAAGTAGAACAGTTCTGGGATTTCTACCAACGGGCTTTGCATGCAAGGACAAGAAGCTGAATTTGCTATATAAAAGCAGGAGGGACTGCTAGTGAAGTTCCGACAGGGAGGTGTGGTGAGAGGAATTGGAGAGAGTATCATCTGGGCATCAGGGTGTTAAGCTGATAAGAGGTAGGTCCTGGGAAAGATATAAAAGACAAGAACTTCCGAAATAAAAAGCAAAACAAAACAAAACTGGTGTTTAGTAGGAAAACAACATAAGCAGCAAAATTTTGAAATACTGAAAAATAAGCCAGAGAAGGGTAACAGTGTCAAAGATGACATCTCTGTATGGGAAAGACCAGCCGAGAGGAAGTGGTGGTGATTTCTGAAGAAGGGTCAGAAATTCAGTTTTGGTAATTAAGAACTGTAATTGCAATTAATGTGTTTTCTTGGAGTTTTGTTATCAAGTGTTGCAGAATTGGGTGGAGCTGAATGACACTGGAGGACACTCTCCAAATTTTCTATTTTATTAGATTGCGTGTCTTCAGTAAGAGACATTTCTACTATGTAGATGGATTTAACCAAGATTAGCAAAGTTGGTATTATTTTACTGTGTGGAATTTTTGACTTAAGTTGGTTTTTTATTTGTTTGTTTTATTTTTCCTACGGTAGCTCCTCATCTCATGACCTGTCAAACTCATGGGATCACTCAAGTCTACATCGCACTTCTGATCAGTTCAGCTCTTTGGGAAGTATGGACAGCTGGGACCACACTCCACACATAGGCCAGTATGGAAGACTTTCTTCTGCAAAGTCTAACAGCAGCATTGATCATCTAGGCAGCCAAAGTAAGCGTGATTCAGCCTATGGGTCCTTCTCCACAAGCTCAAGCACCCCTGACCACACTCTATCCAGTGTAGACACTTCTTCAACAGAAAATATGTTATACAAAGTAGGCCACTGGGAGACTACAAAGCATGGAAACAAGTCTGGCCAGATTGTGAACGATAACAGTGGAATAGAAGACAAACCAGGATATCTGCCAGCTCCCACCCAGTACGAGAACAGCAAAAGCCCTAGAATAGAGGAACACCCTGATATGAAGCTCACTAGCTCTGGAAGATCTAATTTTGGCCCTGTCTGGTATATTCCTGATAAGAAGAAGTCCTCATCTCCTCCTCCCCCGCCTCCACCCCTTCGCAGTGACAGCTTTGCTGCTACCAAAGGCCATGAGAAGGCCCACGCTCCTGTGCTCCCAGAGGGTGCCAGCACGCAGCACTTTACCGCCCCGAGCCGGCTGCAGCCCAGGAGCGACTGGAACTCAGAAGCTGTGGAGCAACAAAGGTGGCTTTCCAGAGCGGGTGATAGGAGGGTCAGTAACTCCAACTATAAAACTGATCTTAGTATGGAATACAGTTTTTCCTCTGGTGAAAGGTACAACAGTAACACCGGAGCTGTGAACAAACTGCAGTCGTCTTTGTCCAGCACTGATGTTCGCTTTGTGCAGCCTGCTTACAGTTACCACCACCAGCACCAGTACAGCGACGAAAGCACTTTTTTCCACAATGCAAGAACGTTGGCTTCGCCTAAAGATCAGCAGCATTTTCTCTCCTATGGTGGCATTCAGGAGTTACCTGCCGATCACTTTCATTGCTACAGTCCAAACCAAGCCAGGCTGCTCAACACTCCCTCCTCTCTGAACAGCGCTGTTGAACAGAAGCTGGACAACACTGGACAGAGTCGCTATTACTGTGTGACAGCGAAACAGCCTCAGGGAAGTTTGAAGCCACTTCAACTCAAGGATGACAGCTGGAAGCCCATCATGGGTGCTGATGCATCTCTTGGACCTCATGAAAACCCTGCAGTTGTCACAATGGTCC
>NW_010576447.1:124282-157607 GCF_000705375.1 Tinamus guttatus | reverse complement strand
AAGGGTGTGAGGACAATAGTCATTACATAGTGGACAGAGAGGGGGATGTTAGGTCTACTGTAGTGGAAGAAGCTAAAAGAAGTAATCATTCCGAGAGGTCTGGACAAAAGAAAAACTTTGAGAACAGCTTTGAGGAAAGTGAGGCCAGGTACAACCAACAGGACTATGTAAAAAGCTGTGTGCTTGGCACTGAAAACAGAGCTGCTCAGAAAGAATTTAGGTGGGCAAAAGATGAGAGTAGCAAAATTTCTCCTCAGAAGACCCCAATGTTGCACTCTTTGGCTCAGGAAGGGAAAAAACAGTCTGAGAACAGTCCAGAAATTGTAACAGAGCGGCAGCCCCCTTTTGACACTCACTTGACTAAACAAGCACGAAGGAGCGATCGTTTTGCAACAACCCTGAGAAATGAGATCCAAATGAGAAGAGCAAAGCTTCAGAAAAGCAAAAGCACAGCTACATTAATAGGGTCACCTGAAACAGAGGAGTACAATGAAAACTGGAAGCCAGATTCAGCAGAAAATGTAAACACCTCGCCAGATACTAATTTTACTAGCACGTACAAAGATCACCTTAAGGAAGCCCAGGCCAGGGTTCTGCGGGCAACTTCTTTCAAACGGCGGGACCTGGAACCGAGCGCTGCCGAATATCTCCCCAGGTCACCAGAACGGAAAACGGGGAGTTACAACTCTTCATTATTGGCTCTGGTTTCTGAAGATGTGTCTGGATTCCTCGAGGCTACGCAAGCTAAACCCAACTCTGCGGGGAGTGGCGCTCATCACGTTTCTCGCATCGGAGCCAGGAAAAGGTTCACAACAGAACAAAAACTGAAGTCTTACTCTGAACCAGAGAAGATGAATGAAGTCGGGATGTTGGCCGATGAATGCCGTCCTCGCTGCTGTCCAAACACATCTGAAGAAGCCCTGGGATCATTTGCAGACAGGTGGAAATTTTTTGAAGAAACAAGTAAGCCTGCGTATAGAAAGCCTGCGCAGAAACAAGCTCCCCACAGTCTACCAGAAGGGCAGCCTGAGAGGCCTGATAGAAAAGCTGTCAGTGGAGCAGAGGGAGAGGAGTCATGGTATGAGAGAAGGGGCCGGGCAGCTTCTGTTGGACTTGAAACTACACATGGCGGTGGCACTAAGACTTTTGACAGAGCAACGAAACCTGAACAGCCGCAGCGTCTAGGGACTTTTGCAGAGTATCAGGCATCATGGAAAGAGCAGCGAAAACCCTTAGAGGCAAGAAGTTCAGGAAGATACCATTCCGCAGATAACATCCTCGATGCAGGCCATGAACAGCATGAGAAAACCCAGTACACCCATGAGAGGTCCAGATCATCTCCTTCTACCGATTTCTACAAACAGGTACAAGACTCCTTTAAAATTATCCTTAAAATTGGCCAAAACAGAGACAGGAGAGTGGTAGAGAGGAAGCCAGATCAGCTTTATAAAATGTTTTCATCTAGGAACACATGTAATGCAGTGTTTGCCTTTGTCAGTGTGGGTAAATTGTTATAGATAGCTCTCATAAGGGGAATAGGATGGATTTATAAGAAAGTTTGTGTTGCATGGGAATTCAGTATGCAAGAAAGTGTAAGTAATTTCTCGAGTATTTTAGCCAGCTGGAAGGAAAAGAAAAAGATTGATTTGATGATACTGTCCATTTTACAGTAGAAATGCAGGAGGATCAAAGCAATCTTCACCCAGAGTACTTTTTCATTGGTGTTTCTGCCTACTGTCTTCCCCATATTGTCTTGGCCTGTAGAAACTCCGAAGAAAAGTGTTCCAGGGGGAAATAAGACCTACCTTTGTGTGATTTTGTTCATGATCTAACAGCTGTCCTTGTTTCTTCTAAGCTTGTTTGATCCGAAAGCTAAGGGTGACAAAACATATGTTGGCGATAGAGATTAAAAAAAAATGCCCATTAATGCTCGGTTTGCTCTACAAAAACAAAGGAAACTTTTTAGTGTTTTATTTTATGTCCGTTTGCTGACTTAAAACACAAATCTATTCCTTCGAGACATGCCAAAAGTGAGTTCAACTTGAAAGTAAATATTAAGTTAATTTTTAACTGAGCAGGGCTGGAGAACAGTTGGCAGGTGGCAAGGGAAGTAAACAGAGAGACTGAGTCTTACAAGCTCTGTTTTGAGAGGGTGATGTTCTCCCTGCTGTAGGAGATTTGTAGGAACCATACTATATTCAACATGGGCTGAACTTTACCTGCTGTATATATAAAAGTTGACTTTGAGAAAAAATTGAGGTACTGCAGTGGTTTAGTATTTTTCCTTTTTTCCCCTTGTTAAAAATCTTGCATTCATACTTGAACATGCAGGTGTTTGCACAAGTATATATCAGAAATAGAATGAGAATAGCTTGAAAGAGAGAGAAAAATCGGTGGATCATCAAAAGCTGTGAACTTATTTAGGTTTGTTTCTTTAAGTTTTGCAGGAGTTTCTTTGGAACTATAGGTGTAGACTTAACTAACTATGTGGATAACTTATTAGAGCAGAGATTCCAAGACCTGAAAAGATTCACCTGGAAGTTATTTTGAAAATTAAAATAACTAAATTATTAAATATTTGTCTATCCAGCCAAATACATATATATGTATATGTATATATATATATATATTTTAAATCTACTCCATGTATGCATTTCTGCCTTATTAGCAATGCCTTTAAGTTCAGTATAGGCCTCCTGGGGCAAAAAGACGACACCTGCTTAGGCACCTGGAAAATATGGTGATAAGAGCATTTGAAGATGCTTGCAACAGTCTGAAGTAAATAAAGGTGGTGTTTTGCATATATAATTCAGATGATTTTGGTACTAATGTGCAATTAAGTTTCCTGTAGGTTCAGTGTTTGTAATGCAAAGCTGTGCTTTGGGTGTGGTTGCTTGAAGATAGATAGCGAGATAATAAAATTCTGGAACAGCAATGTTGTGTGTGTTACTAGGAAGCTGAATCCACGCTCAGAGATTCAAAAGCCAGTTCTTGTATGTGAGCAAGTCCTCAGGAAGTTCTGTGCTGTATCTTTGCCTTTGCCAAATGGAAGTTGCAGAGCTTTGTAAATGTGAAGCACTTCTGTAGATCAGCAAACTAAACTGGTAACTTGAGTAGCGGCAGCTCTGTAGCGCTGTGCAAGAGGTCACATCCCACTTAAAACAAAACAAGCTTAAGACATGCTATGCTGTTGACTTCATGTATATTCAAGCAGAGCAAAGCCACAAATAAGAGGTTCCATAATCACAGATTTTTTCAGGAGTCTGAAACATGATGACTTGGTGTCTTACTTGTGCTGTAAACCACTTATAGGAGGTCTCAGTTGAAGTAAGAAGGCAAGCAGAGGATTTAAAAGAAGATGGGGAGCGTATTTTCTCTAAAATTAACACCCTGGATGAAAGGAACTGTACAGTAAGGTAAGTATTTCTTAACTTCTGGCTTTTCTTTTATGATGATTGCCATGATTTGATCTTTTCCTGGCCCAGATTGGAAGGTTAAATAGGTTGATTTCAGAATTTTTGCAGTGCTGTTTTGCCTTTGTTTCTCTCCTTTTCCCCATGTACTTTCTTCAGTGTTCATGATATAATTAATGTTGGGACTGAAATTTTGGGGAACTTTGTGGTGAGCTTGAAGAAATGCCTAGTGTTATGTATGCTAGTTTTTAATGACAGATGACTCTTATTAGTGAGCATAAAAGGGTCAAGGTTCTTTTTAGATTTATCAGTTACAGATATTTTGGAGAAAAAATCTTGAGGTTTCCCAAAAGAGTCTTCCAGTATTATACTTGGCAAAGACTTTATGTTACTGGAACACAGTCACACTGTAAATTGGATTTTTCTGTCCAGTTGTTATGTGCCTTTACAGAATGCGGTGGATGAGAAGAAGCCATTGAAACTTGTTTTGCCATTCAGTCAGCTCCACTCTTCTTCATTAATTTGTGTTTTTAATTGAGCTGTACATTTCTTTGAGACCCCATGTAGTGCTTTTTGTATGCACAATTTGGTTAGAATCACTGAATGTGTAGCGTAAAGGGTGCCCTCGTTATGGCCAGGAGTTTGGCAGAATTGCCGTAATGTAACCAGTGATTTCTGTCCTTGTTGATACTGCGGCTGCTGGATTTAGCTGTGGCAGCTGAAGTGGTATTGTGCACATACAGCTGCCATCAGGTTTTATATCTCAGTTTTTGTAGCAGAAGAAACACATAGGTAGGAGAAATAAATTCTGCTGATTTTCCTTAATTCTGTAAGGGGTTAGTCTCTCAAGGGGAGGCAAAATTTTGAGCTAGCAAGCTAGACTATTCTACCGATGTCCATAAAAGCTTGTGAAAACCCCAAAATATTATTTGTATTTTCATCAAGTTGCATTTTGCACTGCTTTGCATTGCCCAGCTGCAGAGACCGTCTGCTATTTTTCTAGTTCTCTGTAGCCCTTTGTGCTTGCTGTGCAGTGATCGCAAGCTGAACAGCACATGAGTGTGGGGGTGCGTGTGTGTGTGCACGGAGGGAGAGGGGAGGCTGGCAGCGGGGGAAGCAGCCCGTGAGCCCGCAGCAGGCAGCATCTCTGTGCAAGGAACGTGATTCCCACCGCGCGCTGCTGAGCCCTCCCCGCAGAGGCACGGGCACAGCGCAGCCACGGCAGCGCTTCAGCACGGAGCGCGGCTCGCGCTTCCAAGGGATCCGCGGTCCGGGCAGGTCACCGGCCCGGGCTGTAATCACTTCATTTATTTGTTTATTTTAAGCTGAATCCTGTTTTCACACACTGTTTCAGATGCGGTCCTTGGCCGTTTCACTGCATAACACGAGGTTTTGTAAAATGGTCTCTTTCGTCTTTCCCTTTAGCCCTTGGTCTTATGCAAGGAAGGGTTTGTCTCTTCTGTATGTGTGTGTATATACATATATAAACTATAAATATTATATATATATATATATATACACATATATATATATAAAAGAAAGAAAGAAAGAAAATCTCTCGTTTGGGCATTGAATTCCTGTATTGTCAACTGCCACTGTGTGATGATGAATGGCTGTGCTATGTATTCTTTTATTAAGATGGCGTTCCTATAATGAAAAGGAACTGGACTCGTTTTGGTATCAATTACTTTTATAATTTTTGAGCCCCTCTAAAGGCATTTAGTTTTCTGCTTTTAAAAGCTAGTAATCTGCAAATAGCTTTTGCTAAGTCTACATAATCTGTAATATATTCAAGGACATGAATGTTGACCAAAACTAGCATCTTCCTTGTGAGTATATTTAATAATTTCCTTCAAATTTTTGTTCTGGATTGTAAGGTTGTGTTACTGAGTTACTGAGAAAAGGGGGTGGAGTATTTAAAAGAATTACTAGCAAATTGCTTCTCCTTCTGTTGTTGTTGTTCATCTGCTACAGAGGTTTTTTCATGCCTTTTTTTTCTTTTTAGCTCATAATAATAAAGCCTAAATTAGCATTATTTATGATTTTTTAAAATCTCAATGAAGAACCACTTCTATTATAAACATACAGGCATGCAAACAGTTATCTGACATGAGCTGGGCTGTTTTTTTTTTTTTTTTTTTTTTTAATACTGAGGCTTGATGGGTTTCCAAATATTTGCTTGTCTTTAGGGCTGCGGTTCGGCAGATTCATGGAAACAAGAGTTGTTGTTTGTTGTTCAATGATACTACTGATTTCTGTTTCCAGTTAGTTACCAAACTCTAGCAAGCAAGGACATTTTTTTTTCTGCTTTGCAGCTTTTGACAGTTGTGAAGTCTGACTTTCTTCTTTACACAGGTCTCTCTCTCTGTGTCTGGCAAATGTTGGTCATACTTCCCAGTAGAAGTCTCCATGCTTTCTGTACAGATGTAGCCCTTCAAAAGGTTGAAGAGGTAAATGTGTAGTCTGACCTATAGTCTGTGGCTTCCTGTAGAGATAACACAGCGCACATAAAAGTCAGTTTGCATCCAAAGAGAAGGGCGTTACGATCTAGAGAAGTGCGCAGCCACTCTCTCCTTTACTTTCTAAGAACACTTGACTTGTATCTCTCCATTAGTTTGTTTCTTCGGTGTCTATACAAATTACATAATTTCAGAAACTGAAGACAGGATTATGAGATAACAGGAGAAAATCCTTTGAATATTTAAGGGGTAAGTACAGGGCCATTTCCACATCAGCTACAGGATCACAGCATGACTCAGCTCCAGTGAAATTCCATAAGCCGTTTCTATAAGATGTTTTGTGCCCCAGCCATTGCTCCTGTTTGGACTCTTGAAGAGAGAGGAGCAACCTCTACCATACAAAAATTGAATTAAAAAATATAGTTTTTAATGCCTGAGTTGACCTAAATTTTCAAGTTTAAGATTCCAGAAGTGCGAGACCAAAATCTGTCATATAGGAGCAGGAGCCTACAGAGAGTTTCCCGAATTCATTGCTAGACATGTCAGAAGGAAACTGCTTTATGAAGAGTTTGCTTTCCCATTGACCAGACCGTGCTGCAGCCAATAATTATGTAAGGAAGGATCTTCAGCAACATGGGAACGCGAATAACCTTATGTTGAATGAATTGAGTCAGGAAGCGAATTTACAAATGGGTGCTGCTCCATTCATTTTTATTTTGATAGTATGCTATTGTAATTATTTCTCCAAGATTCCTATATTCTGTTTCCTTATGAGAGCTAGGACTATATACCTGTACGGGCCAATTAGCAGAAGAAAAAAGAGCACATGACGCATGAGATCTGGGTTCTCATGTAAACTCATGTTTACAGAGATAAGCGATGATTTATGAGACATTGCAAACATTTGCATGAGTTACTCATTTTTTCTTAACTCCTATTTTAGTTTTAGATTTGTGGGGTTTTTTTTCTGTGCTATTACACACTATTACAGTAGCAATGTACAGTGGAACTTTAGGTACTGAAATACAAGAAGACTTGAAGCACACTTTCTCTTCATATATAGCAAAAGGACCGTTTACTTAATGAGTTAAGCAGAACTCTAGAACTTAGCTTCCTATAAAAGAACAGAACTTTAAAATCCCTATGTACCACACTGTTAGAATGAAACTGGGAAGTTTTTCCTGGGTGAGTATTGCCGGAGAGTGTGGCTCGTGCACTGGCAGGGCTGCTTAGCTCTTATGAGGTCCTGGATAAGCAAAACGCTTTCATCTTCCTCCCCTTTCCTGTGGAAAAAATAGTGTGATTGTGGAAAACAGCTTCCCAACAAGTCTGTGAAAAATAAGTTTGGCAAACATTTCATGCTTGTATTGACAAACTTCAGTGGTTTGTGGTGCAAAAGAGACCTAAGTTTCTGTTTTGCACTTTACCTACAGCTGTTGTCATTTTCCACACAAGTGCTTCCAGAGAAAAGAAATGTTTGCTATCAGTTTGCTGAGTATTGAATTACCAACCAAGCAAGAATTTGTAGCAAGTAAATTATAAAATATGCCCGTTTATATTTTTATTTAGGGTGCAATGGACTAACAATTTCTCTTGCTCTCCATATCCTCATCTTGTTCAAGAGCTTATGAAGTAAAGTGTCCTCCTTTTTAATTAATTGAAGCATAATAAAGAACATCAGAAAGGTTTAAGTGCTCTTGTTGAGGGAGACTAGCAATGCAGAAAACATGGTTTTCACACAACAAGTACATACTGGATTGAAGTGATGCTTCAGAAATGCGAGTTTCTAACATTAACAAATTTATGTGTAAAAATACTTTCTTGCATATAGTCCAAAAAAAAAAAAAAAAAAAAAAGGAAAGCCCTTTATTTCCTACCAGGAGGGCAGTGGGGTTGAGTAGCAGCCCTTCTTCGTCATGTGCAGGACATGCAGGAGAGTCAACACGCTTACCCTCACAGGCTCCCAGCTACTATCAAGGGCTTAAAGAAGATAAAGGAGAGCTCCTGAAGCCCTTCCTATTTACATTAGCACTTGTTTATCAATAAGATATGGATTACTAATGAATCTGTCAGACCACTGTTTTGCTAATTATGTTCTGCTATCATATCTAGTATGGAATAGTAAATGATCCAGTCTTGGGTTGCTTGCTTTAAAGCCTGTATTTTTCTTCTGAAACTGGAAAACAGGTGATGCTTCTCATGCCTAAAGAGGCAATGAGAGAACTCCAGCAGCACTGTAGTCCTGTGTCTGAAATATTAGTGATCTTTCATTGCCATGATCCTGTGTGTCTTTCCGGTATTTTTGACTGTACTTGATGGACAAATGTTAGCTAAATAAAAATCACACTTTTAGATATAATAACCTAGAATTACTGAGATATGAGGGCAGCTCATGGAATGTGATGCCCTTAATAGTCATGGAAGGGCAGGCCAAAGGTCTGGCCTGATCCAGTTTCCTTTCTCTCGCTGAGCAGTAACAGATGCTCGGAGAAAAAAAAAAACAGGGCAAGCACGTACCCTTACTTTGGGATTTACTTGTGATCCCCTGGGGATCTGTACACTGTGCCCTACGAATCAGATGGATTAGCAGCCCTTGATGGATTTTTGTGTCAGGAACAGTATCTAACTGCTTTTGGATCCACACAGACGTCTGACATCCATGTTCTTTTTTTTGTGGTGACATGCTCTGCTGCTCAAAAGTATGTTGTGAGGTAAAGGACCTCTTTTGCAAGGATATTGCTCTCCTGTGAAATTTATTATATCGCTGGTCATACTCTTTTGTATCTCTTCAGGTTCCCTTGGGAAGCAGTGGTGGAACTGTACAGAGTATCACTGTACATCCAACATCAGGGTATACTATGGAGTCATAAGACAGCATGCTTTCTTTAGCTTGATTTTTTTTTTCTTGACTATTGCTGGGTACAGAGAGGATATTTTCATAGAACTCTGTAAACCCAAGTTTGTCTAGCTGGGCAGTAGTGATTTCATTTATGTATCATTGTACCTGCTGTTGAGGTGCAAGGAAAAACTGTCCTGTATGTTACTCTCCATTTATTAAAACTCAGTGATCAGAAAGCCTTGGCAGCTGGCTTGTGTGTTTCTTACTCTGAATAATTTTCTCTCGTCAGCAGCTTTCACCACCTTTTCACTCCTTTCCTGAATCATCTAGAAATCAGTTATATTAGACATTTGGTAATGCAAGGGAAGACGTCATCCCATAGGGGTTACATTTTTTAAGAGCCTTCAGTGAGGTAATATTTTGAGAACCTTTTAGAAATCCAGGTAAACTCTGTTATCCAAATCATTATTGTCTACATGTATAGTGACCGTTTCTAAAATAGTAACATGTCTGAGACAGGATTTCTCTCCACCCAAACCCATGTCATTTTAAAAATGCTAGTGAATGCATCTACTGATTTTTTTTTCCTCTCAAATAATTTTTACCGGTTTGCCTAATTTAGCCATTAGGCTTGTTGGTCTGAAGTTCTCTAGATACACAGTGAATATTGCAATCTTTCTCTCCCAAAATACTGCATAAGCTTTTGCTTGTGGGTGCCTGAGTATCAGAAGCATCATAGCTACCATTTGTGTATCTTCAAGTGCGAGTTTCAGGTGATGACCATCTAGTCCTGGTAACTCATGACTACCCTGTAATTATGGATATCCTCCATTGGTACATCCCACATTCAGAATAATTCTGCTATAGGCTGTTCTTTACTCACGCAGACAGGAAAAGGATTATGTAGTTTTTTGCCATCGCATTATTTTCTTTGTACTTTTACTGCTATAGCTTTGTAACCTATCTGGTGGACATCTTGCAACTGATGCACTTTTATTTTTATTTTAAAAGTCTTTAAGAAGCTGTTCCTTTTTATTAAAAAAAAAAAAAAACCTTACTGAGTTTATACATCCGTTTTGCTGGAGCAGTTCTGTGTTTGCCATGGTCGGGTGTGGCTTTAGTTCTCTGATAGATGCCATTTTAATTACTGTTTAATCCAGTGAGATTAATTCTTCGCTTTTCTCTTTCTTCCTTTTGGGTAGGTGCTCTATGTTCCAAATATTGTATCTTCACTTCCGTACCATCTCTGTTCTGTTTAAAAATATTCCTGTCACGTACTTTCAAAACTAAACGCTGCCGTGTGGATTCTTGCCCCTGCAGGGATGATTGATCTAAGTACATACAGTCACTGGCACAAGGTAGCCCTTCTGGGGTGAAGTTTGGAACCAGATTGAGTGCATAGCTCAAGAGCAACTGCAGCGTTCCCTGCTACATGGTAGTCTTTTTCTTTCCTGTGTTGCCCACTTTCTGGAGTTTTAGGCACTAACAGATTGGTTCTTCAGGAGCATCCCAAATGCCCTCCCCAGTGCAACCCCTTATTCTGTGATCACGGGTTGGCCATAGCCAAGGGAGAGTGCAAAGAAAAATGCCTGTCACCATGGGTAGTACTTGCATCCTCTTCTGCTCCCACACTCTTCCAGCACGTGTATCCTTCCTTCCTTTCCATGTTACACCACAGGTTAGTCCTTCCCCCAGCCTTGCAGTCTGCTCCCGTTGCCTTCCCCTTGCTAATTCTCCTGGGAGCGATGAGCATCTGTCAGGTGCCCTCCCTACAGGTTGCCTGCTGCTCTGCTCTGACTTGCCAGCAGCTCCTGCATCTGATTCCGTGGGTGCTGGAGCGGCTCCAAGGCCTGCGCTTGGTTTACCGTACGCTGCCATAATGTAGCCCTGGTTCTACCCCATCCGAATCCAATTTGCTTCTTGCCCACACCCCTGCAAGTGTGGCTTTTCCCTCTGCCTCCCGCTTGCGGGAAATTGGAATGCCTGTCTCTAAGCCTGATGGCAGCTACCCCACCCCGCATGTTCCCTTTTTTCTGCTTCCAGCTCCGTGTTAGAGGGTGAAGTTGCTGGGGCTGCTTTCATTTAGCTGCTGCTGGCACCTCAGTGCTCCCTGCGCGCGCAGCAGCCACTGCACTGGCCTCTGAAAGCAAGTGTCCAGGGCAGGATTTCCGTAGGAAAGGGGGAGTCTTTGCCCCCCACACCCCAAAGGAACATTACTAAGTGTTAGTAGCTGGGAAAAGTCCTAGGAATTGTTCTTAAGTTATTAAAGTGGGGGGGGACATAAGGCAAACCAAAATGTTTGTGGTGAGGCAGAGATCACTTTGTAAACTTTGGAGGATTCTTGCTGCTGCTGTTCTGGTCTGGTTCTGCTGCTTTTCCTGGGAGGAGGATTAGATTGAGAGGTATCTAGACTACTACTTGAACGAGACTGCGTGTTAGTTGCATCACTTAATATCCAATCTCTTTCTTGTGGCATAAGGAATAAATTTGAGTGGGGAAATGAGAGATATGATAACGTGACCTCCAGTGTGTTTGTAAAGCATCAGATGCTGGCGTATTGTGGGCTTTATTTTCTCCTACATTATTTGGCACAAAGCATTTTTGGAAACAGGTGAGCAGTTTGTCACTTCAGTGTGGCAGTTCCTGTGTTCCAGTATATGAAGCGACTTCACCGTCCTCTCCTCCCCTCAGCCAGCCCACAGGATGTTCACGCTGTGCTATAAGCCCTGAGGCAACGTCCATGGTGATGTCCCCTCACGTAGGAGAGAGCGTATACCAGTAAAATGGAGTATGGGTTTTTGCTAAACAATCGCATAACAGCCATAACTTCCACTTCTGTATGGGACAACCAGACTTGTTGTACTCTGCTAACCGGTTGCATTGCATTATGTAAACATTAAAGATTAAATGAGCTTTCCCGAAGTCACTATCTCTCTATCTTGAAATCAAGTAGACAGCTTTGGGAGAGATGAACACATAAAAAGAAGAGAAATGGGAGGAGAGGCTTAGTTGGATATCAGCCTCGTATCAAAGCTGCCCTTTGTGCATTTGTGCGCACTTTAAATAACGACACTTTCCTCTTGAAGCGGTCATCTTTCAAAACAATCATTAAAGCAAACCAGGGTCCTCTCCACAGTGTCCACGTTAGGGTTTTCACAGAATCACAGAATGGTTGAGGTTGGAAGGGACCTCTAGAGATCATCTAGTCCAACCCCCCTGCTCCAGCAGGGACACCCAGAGCACATGGCACAGGGTGGCATTCAGGCAGGTTTGGAAGATCTCCAGAGAAGGAGACTCCACAACCTCTCTGGGCAGCCTGTTCCAGGGCTCTGTCACCCTCACAGGAAAGAAGTTCCTCCTCACATGGAGGTGGAACTTCCTGTGTTTCAACTTGTACCCATTACCCATTGTCCTGTCATGGACTACCATGGAGAAGAGCTTGGCCCCATCCTCCTTGTGTTCACCCCTCAGGTACTTGAACATGTTGATCAGATCTCCTCTCATGTGTTCATGTGCTCATGTTTTCATGAGTTTCAATTTCGAGGAGCTCAGGTTCTGCTCTGGTGAAGGCCGTGGCACGTTGGGTTTCCAGAGCTGGCAATGGCAGTGTGCGACGTGGAGGCGCCCGCTCCTTCCCCGCACGCCCTGGGCGAGCGGCGCAGAGCGCCTGGGTGCGCGGGTGCCACAGGGTCCTGGGAGAGGGCGGCTGGCGATGGCCCCTCTCCCAGGCTGCAGCTTCAGCTGTCCGGATGGCGCTCAGGAAGGAGCCTCCTAGCGCGCTGACCTTGTAAAGCGCTTGTGAATATGTACAACCTGTGCAATGGCTGCTGCTGAAATTGGGATGGTGATTTTCACAAATGAAAGGAAACCCCTTAAAAAATGAAGGGTCTTCTTAAAATTGCCTCCTTTTTTTTTTTTTTTTTTTTTTCTGATGTAACCCAAAGCAGGGGGTGGGGGCGGGGGAAGGGAAGAGCTTTGAAGTCTCCCAGATCTTTTCCCCGAGGTCAGAAGTTTCTGATGATGCAACGCACACTACAGAGCCAGCCTTCACTTATCAAGGTTAGAGTTGAGGGAGCTTGCATGAACTTGTCAATCACGGGCAGCAGGCAAAAACAGGCCAGCTGTTGGGAGGCGCTGCCTTTGAAAACCCGCCGGGCTGCAGCCAAGGAGCCGCAGAGGTTGAGGCGGCTTCGGTTCTGCGAGGCTTCCAGATGGGCCGGCACATTCGCGAGGATGCGAAGCTCGTGTGCGGCCAGCATGGGTGAATGCCTGTAAATCCCGGTAAGATTGCCCAGAATTTAGCGGTAGAGCAATTAGAGTAGCAGGTAGATGCAGGAGCCTTGCTTAGCCTCTTCTGTCAGCTCTGAACAGAATTTTACAGCATTGATTCGTGCAGTATTTCTGTACTCCTGTGGTATTGTCTGTATTTGTGCAATATTTCTGTATTCCTCCAGTATTTCTTTTGTTCTCCGGCTCTCCAAGCGTGCTCTGTGCCTTCTGCCCCTCTCAGCAGCAGCTCCAGCAGCAAACCGGGAGCTCCAAAGCTCTTTTGCCTTGTGCGAAGGGCTGCTCTGCTCCCCGGTGTTTCGGGAGGACAGAGGGACCCCGTGCGTTAGCTGGAGCTGGGATGCCCGGCGTGCGCACACGCGCCGCCTGCAGCAGCCGCAGCCGCAGCTTTTGTTCGGGCAGTTGGGTGCGCTGGGGCGAGGAGGCAGCGGCGCAGGGCTGAGCGCAGGGCTGGGCGCAGGGCTGAGCGCGGCCCGGCTGCCGCGGTGCCCGCACGCAGCGGCGCTGCGGGAGCTGCTCCGCTTGCTGTTCTCCTGGCCGGCGCGCGGCTCGCAGGAGGAGCCTTCCTGCAGCAGCGAGACGGGGGAGCTGGCAGGGACGGAGAACGGGATGTGACCGCTGGAAGCAGGCGGTGAGTGCAGCTCCTGAGTGGAAAGATGGCTATTAGGATGAGTGCATGTGTGTGCTAGCTAATTAAACTAATTAACTGCCTGTTTTGGGGGTGTTGTTGTTGTTGTGTTTCTTGTTTTGTTTTTTTTTTGAGATGAGCTACGCGTTCATTTTGGTGTGTGCTTGAAGCAGGTGACATAGCTATTATTCACCAAGTGTTTCATTTTGTAGCTTCTGTGCTGTTACTGGACTACTGTTTATCTGCAAGCAGCTGCTTTCAGTGGTAACAGCAACAACAAAATATCAGGGTGAAAGTATAGAGGTTTAAAATATAACAAGAGGGCAACTGGAATATATTTCTTTTGAGGCAACTAAAAAACCAATTTCTTCTTTTGCCTTTTTTTTTTTAACATGAATGAGATTTCCTTCCTTGTTAGCCCTATTTTGAAAGTGTTCCCTTTGTCTCTGAAATGGTTGCCATTTATCCAATGCAGTAGGTTTTGTTATGCTGTTGGGATGCGTGTATGATTGAATTTAGTGTTTACATTCAGAACATATTAACAGGCTTGCTCAAGTGGGTGCTGAAGTCATTTTAAATCCATGCATGCAATGGCATGTGCTAGGATGAACATGCAGCAGACACAGCAACTAAGAGCACAAAAGCACAGTCATTAAAAAACCCTTTTTCAATTATTGAATTTGATATGCAGCAGAATAAAGGAGGGACTTTCATTTTCTGAACTAAGCAAAATCTCTCCCCCGGTTTTTCCCACCAGCTTTTCCTATCTGCATAAACACCCTGATGCTGTTGCAGGAAATTTAGTATTAATCAGATTTGAATTTTACCCTGACCTGATGCATTATGCTGTTACCCGTGACAGACTGGGCTACATTTTACCCATCTACATATCTTTGCTTGTTCTCTGCAGAATTAGAGTAGGTCTGTTAGATTTATTTCTGCTTCTAGTGGAAAAAGAAGGGTAACACTTTCAAAAAGGAAACCATCTGAGATGAAAACCCATTGTCTTGTGTGTTGCCATGTAAGTAGGACACAAGAGAGAATCCGGGGGATAGGCAGACTCACCAGCAGCGCCTGTTATTGTATTTAATTCCGTGATAAAACCAGGTGATTATGCAGGAATTTTTAAGCTAAAGTAGCATTTTTTTATCACATTGGATCCATCGACTCTCCTGTATTTAATGTGATTGGCTAAACAGCTACCCCCGCAGATAATGCTAACAGACATGAAAAACAAAATTGGGAAAGCTAAGACTTGTATCATTACTGTACCCGGGCTACTTTGCTTTCTGTTTTTGAGAGGTGAGCATTCATTGTTGTCTTCATGCTAACACATGCACTGGTTTCAAGATGCGTGTTTCTGGGGTGCTGGCTGTCATCATTTCTGCAGAGCAAGGCGAACAGCTCTGCTTCTCCACCGTGATTGATGCTCTGTGCCAGCTTCCCGGCGTGACCATTACGGTATAATCATCACGGTGATTACATTGGTCTTTATTCAGAGAAATTGTCTTCAAAGGTCTTCAAATAGCTTTGTACTCCGAGTTCCGATTTAGTGTCTTTGTAATACGCTTTATACTCCCCAAGCCACTAAATATTCCATATATTTCATAGTGCATGCTACACCGAGTCAACAGTGATAGCAAATACTATATTCATCAGAAAAATGCACCACCGGTAATAAAACTGTGCTTGTTTTGGATGTCCGGATTGTGATGGTCTGGTGTCAGTGTCTCTCTAGGGTTGCAGTAGTAAAACTAATCTGATGGTTTCAAAGCCTTAGGGGTCCTGGGGCCTCTGGAACAAAAAGCATGTGGGATTATGTTAAGGTCCAGGCTCCTAATGAAAGTAGGAGTCAGCAGGCAAGTGCGGTGCCTAATCCGGAGACAGTTCACAGAGATCTTGGACCTGATTCTGTGGGTTAAACATCAGTGCCCTGTGAGAGAGCCAAGGGTGCCCCGCTCACTTCCTGGCTGCCAGCCCTAAGGGTAACTGGTGTCTCAGTCTCTAACGTGCCTCAAAGAGCATAAGACACCGATGCTGAAGGAGGTAAATTGATCCCCTCGTCTATACAGGCAGTGAAACCAAACCAGGATTTGTCTGACCCACTATAGAGTCTACTTTGGGATCAGCTGAATCCCTATGTTGAGCTGACTGGACCAACATCAATTAAAATGTATTTCTGGCTCACATGCAGATCCCTATGTTCTTCCTAGATCTCAAATTGAGCCTTACCCTTTGCATCCTGTTCCAACTCTGTAGCATCCTGTTATGGTCTCAAGCAGCACTGTACTAGCTGGAAGAAGCTGCTCTTTGTTTGCAGGCTGCTGCAGAAGTGCTTTTGGATCCCGCTGTCCAAGCACTACACGAATACACAATGAAAACATAGTTTCAGCACAAAAAGTCTATGGCTGGAAAGTAGCATATAGAAAAGGGCTTTGACTGCAAACAGGGTTTTGTCGCAAGCAAAGACTGTGCTTCACAACTGCTTTAAGCCATGTAATTATTTGTTTTGAGACAGGTCAGTTCCTTGATCCAGTTTTAAATTCTGGGACTGCACAATTTCTACTGCTAATCCAATGGAGATGGCAAGAATATGTAGTCTGAGTGTGGTAAGAATGAGAGTGCCTCTTTTGACAAAAAGTTTGCGTTTGATCAGCTTAAAGAGATCATAAAACTGGCCTTGATAGTGAGCTTGCTATTGTAGGGATGCTCTTGTGAAAAATTCTTATTCAGGTATGAAGGCCCTTTTCCAGTATAGCTTGTAATATTTTAGAAGGATCTCATGTTAAAACAGAAGCAGCCTCTCCCTTTGCTCTCTTTTGCCAGTATGTTAGTGGAGCGCACATAACCATGCTTATGTCTCATGGTAAAATTTTCACGTGCATTTGAGGCCTTTTAACCAAAAATGAGCTTTTATTTTTTTTTAATGTATAATGTATTAGTCAATTTAAAAAATAAAATAAGAGTTAGCTAATACATTTTTGTGAAGGTTATATTGTCCAGGTTTTGAAAATTTGACCTGGAATATCTTTGGAAACTGTAAAGAAGATTAAAAATTGGACAGCTTGAATTGATTGAAATTACTTTCAGTTAGTGGAATATGACATTCAGTCAAATCACCCTATCTTTATATCCAGTTTTAGTCAAAGCTTTCAGTGTGAGACAAAAGCAGGAAGTAGTTTGGAGGCTGGGTTTTTTGGCAGCTAAAAATGTTATCCTTTGGATAGCTATCTATACCTAATGATTCATTTTGGTAATGGCTCATTGACCCACTGACAGGATTCCATCAAATGAGGGAAAAAAAAAAAGATGTATTGTTAATAGCTTAAGCCATTGTCACCTCTTTCTGGATTGTTAGAATATTCTGTTGTTTTATTCTTGTTTTGAGGGGCCAGAATTGAGCAGGAGATTGGTCTGTTTTTCCTTGTTTAGAATAATTTGGCTTTGACATTTCACTGTGCGCATGCCTAGAGCTAACGGAGCTGAAAGGAAACTGTGGGGTGTATTTTTCCACCCGGGTAAAAATTCCTTAGTGGTATTACTGAGATACACACTGCCACCCTTACGGAGATATGTTTCATTATGCTATTTAGAGGCTGTGACTGTTGTTTGAAATGGGGAAACCACAAAGGAAAAAAAAATCCCGCTTAACTCGGTGGGCTGGTGACTGCGTAGCCCCTTACACACTTTGCGTAGATTATTCAGAAGTCATGAGCCCTGTTGTAAGAGAGAGGTTTTTGAAAATCAGGAGGACTTTTTTATAATGAAACAATTCCTTCCTTTTTCAGTTAGAAGCATATTTTGGGGTTTTTTTCTTTTTTTTTTTTTTTTTTTTAAGTTACGAAGGCTGCTAGTTCCCTCGATTCCTTACAAATACAGAAAGCTGGTGTAATTAGGAGAGGCTCATGCTAGCTGCCCATGTCAGACTCACTCTTACTGATATAATGTAAATCTGTTGATCTCTTGTTTTCTTTACAGTTCAGACTAGATGCACAGTATAAAAAGTGTGACAGTCAGCTCTTGGTTCATGTCGAAGATGGGCCATGTGATGTGACGTTTTCCCATTTTCTTTGCATCCCAAAGGCTCTTTTATTTAGTTAACTGTGGTGTTACACGGTGGGGACGGGGATGTGGCAGGTTGGGGCTTGAAAATAACTTAGAATTTAAAGTTTTTGACCTAAAAGGGAAACCAGAAAGGTGATTTACTGGATTCTGTTGTCATCTAGCATGAAAGTGGTGGCAATGTAAAAAGTCGTGTTGTTGGATGCTTTTAAACTGTTCCGGCCTCTCTCACTTTGTGGCATTTTACTTATAGCTGGTGGGCTGTTTTCACTGACGAGTTAATGTTTCCTTTGCCTAATTCTGAGGGCCTCCTTTCTGAAACACCTGTATTTTGCCCGCATTGTTTCATGAAGCACCAACATCATTTGGAAGTAGCTCAGTTGGCTTCCTAGTATTGACAATAACGTAACGCCTTTGCAGGTTGGTGCTGCTGTGCTCTGCTGGCGCTTGAAGCTTTCTTTCCTTTCCTCCTTTCCGAACAGTAAGCTCAAATCTCTCCAAGTAACGTGATCAGCATGTTTTGCATGCGGACCCATCCACACTGAATGTAAACTAGCCCAGGTGCTGAATGCAGCCAGCCACCTTTTCTGAGACTTGTTTTCTGTGGCATCGCAAAATGTTTTGTTAGTTTTGTGGATACTGTGTGAAAACACGTATGTAATATCCCTTGAATGTTACCTCTGTGTTTGCAAGTGCAATATTCCTAAATCCATCCATGCTGTGGCTGTTTATTTCCTTCCACTGTATTCTGGAAGGTGGCAGCACTACCAAAGCCTCCTTCATTTCTGAGTCAGGGCCACAGATATTTAACCAATTTGGTTGGGCTTCCCGAACCACCGGTATGCTTTGGATGCGTTAGCCTGTCCGGCCGCCCGTGTGCCCTGTCGTGTTGGCTCCCCGGTGCACGCCGAGCTCCGCGTGCTCCTCGCAGGCCGCCTGAGGCGGCGCGTGCGTTTTTTGCGCCGTGCTGGGCCTCACGGGCGCGGAGACGGGGAGCGAGGCACCGGGAGTGTCGTGGCATGAGTTAACCGGGAGGAAAGCGTGCTGTGCATGGGCTATCTACACAATGAAAAGCTGTGGTTGAAACGCAGTGTTTCATACTTAGGCCTGCGGTCTTCACTTAGTAAACGCTTCCATTAAAATGAGTGGAGGCAGCTTCCATTGAACTCACGAAGGGGACCACTTAACTCTAGTGATTCCATATAACCCAACCTGAAAGGCATTGTCAAGGCTTGGACCCTAATCCTTCTGTTCTGGAGTCATTTTTATTTAAGTGAATTATCCTTAGTCTGATTTTAAAATGGGCATCAGTAGATGCCCTGTTTTGTAAAACAGGGTTGACTCTGAAATTACAACCAACTGCTTTTAGCCAAAACAACTGAGCTTAGACTAAATTCAGCTACCTATTTGCGTTAGCTTGAAAAATTATATTTTAAAAAGAAATTTTAAATTTAACACGTGAGAGAGACTGCATGTGACTGATCAGGAATTTGGGGAGAAAGCCATCTCCTTTGGAAGTACAACACTATTACTGGCATGCAAAAAGCAGTGTAAAGTATGATTATTAAAACCTTCCCATCTCCAGCAGCTTAGCAACAATGTCCAGATTTCTTAGATTTTTTTCTTCAATTGCTAAAACATGACATATCCGTAGACTGAACAAAAATGATTTTGAATGTAATTGGGGCATATAGGTATGAAAATAGAACCCACAGTCAATCAGTTATCTTCCATAGTACTTCATTTTAAAGATTTTTTAAATTTTAATTAAAACAGTAATGCATCATGTATATAGCTATGCATTTTTAAACCAAGCCTATTACTTGGTTTAGGTGCTTCTGTCCCAAGTTTAGTTTTCATACATATCGATGTTAACCACCTACCGAGGTATTCTGAAAACTGGTGCAGTAAGGTCAATAACCTGTTTGTATTGTATTAGAAATTCTAATAAACCTTCCTTTAAAACTATTCTGGAAAGGCCCTTTCACAGTCCCATTGAGAGAAAACTCGCACAAAGCAAGTCTTAAGGATTTTTATTTCAGAATGTAGAACCCAAAGCTGCCAGTAGCACAAATGTTCTCTGCAGCTCTTTGCTTTTCTGTTGTAGCTTCTTTTCTAAGCTCACAGTGTCTCCTCATCCTCCTTTATGCAGAGAGCAAACCCACCTTCTTTCAGGGCTCCAGAGGTGCATTTTTTCTACCTTGTGTTTCTTTCCCCATTTTTCTTCCATGAGTGAGCCCAAATCAACTATATTTCTGGCAATGAAGAACCAGCCTGAATTGAACATGAATCCACCAGCCTGAGTCCATATCTTGACTGAAGAAACAGGGTGTACAACTGGAATGAAAATGAAAATATTTCTATGCAAGATGAGACCTTTCTGGCCATTACTTGTCATTTATGGTGACAAGATTAAAAAAAAAATCAAATTCAAAATAAGCCTGAGTAGAAAATACTATACTTGCTTTTTTTCTCCTTTTCAGAGTTCTGGATTTTCCCATTTTTTAGCTTCAGTAACAATGTTTTTCTTCACACTCATTTCATGTCTAACCAGTTATGCATACCTAAAAATTCACACCTCTAAATTCATATTTAAAATTATGGCATTCAATTTACATTTTTTACATTCGAAATTACATTAAAGTCTCTGTTTTGCGTTATGCATACCTAAAAATTCACACCTCCAAATTCATATTTAAAATGATTTGCATTCAATTTACACTTGAAATTACATTAAAGTCTCTGTTTTGAACGTACAAAAGAAACTGCTGATTCTAAACAAAAATCGAATTAAGCTTTAGTATACAGTTCCTCTCCTCAGGAGGGTTTTGTTTTATACCAAAATAGAAAAAAAAACCCATTTGCACATTTGGCTATGCCACATACATTAGTGCTTCAGATTTTATGTGTGTAGATATGCCATGTACACAGCAGCGCCTCAGGTTAACTGAAGGTTTTGTCGCATCTTATGAGTCTGCTTACCCTAATTTAGCCTGACGTTGTGCTTTGACTCATCACATTAGATTAGGTACACAGCGTATGTATATACATGAGGGAATGTTTTCATGCTATATAGTTACTGTACACTGGATGAGTCGGTGTTAAATGTTTGATGTAATCTCAGTGTTCAGGCTTCCTAGATCATCTGTGGCCTCATATAGAAGGAAATAAAATAGCAGCATAATAATGATGTTTTCTTCTCTGTAGGCAAACTGATAAAGGGACCCTGAGGGAAAACCCACAGGAGGAAAGGGATCAGCTGGACCAGAATTTAGGCAACAAGTGGAAAGCATCTGTCAGAGCATCGCATGCAGGAGAGCCTACGGTTTCGTCTCACGAAAGCCGGGGGAGATCTGGGACTTTGCCCAGTGATTACAGATACTCTCAGGAAAACGTGAATGAGAAGAGCAAGGATTGCAGTTTGCCTCTTCTCGCGTGCTCTGAGCCACAGACCTTGACTGAGAACCGCTCCTGTCTGCCACAGGGCAAAGGAGAGGAAAACCACAGAGCAGAGCCGACGCAGCTGAACAAGAAACGTGGACCTGCTCCTCAGAGGCCACCCCCGCCAAAAAGAGATAAATACAGGCGACCGGATAATTCTGCGCCGTCGCTCGGCAGCTCCTCCGAGTCCTTGCTGGTAGCTCCCAGCCAGCCCATTCCGTCCTCTTCCCCCAGCTCTGCTGAAGGATTTGCCAGCCGCTCATCGCTCCCGCAGAGCACTGCGGCTCCCAATGGAAAACTAAAACTGCGGGAGCTCCAGCAAGCGTCGTCCACGGAGAATGTTTACCAGCACTTAGAAGAGAAAACACACCTTAAGTCGGAGCCTGTGTTATTGTCCAAGTATCGTTACCTTCAAAAACCAGAGATGGAAACATCAAGGTCCCCTTCGCCTCAGTTTGCGCCACAGAAGCTCACTGATAAACCCCCTGTGTCTGTACAGGATGAGAACCCTGCCAGGTATCAGACACAACTCCTGTGCTGTTTTAGTAAGCCTCTGTGCCCATTCTTCCTTAGTAAGGTTGCTTGTTCTGTTTCTTTACCAAAAGCACATCGGTTGGGCTCATTAACTGCAAGCCTTTTCAGCATGTCCTAAAGGGACCTAAAGGACATTAATAAGATTTTTTCCTTATAAAGAAATTCTAGTTGATACCATTAGAAGCCCTCAGCTGGTCTGTGGTTTCTTTAGTTGACTGATGCTGAATAACAAGGGTTGCTGCTCCGATGCTAGTAGCTAATAGATAGTGGAAAATGAAAGGGATGCATTAAAATTGGTTATCTATTGTAAATCCAGGCTAAGTTAGGAGATTCCCTTTCAGTCATCATTTTCCATACCACAGTTGCACATAGCAGAGTAGGGACAAAGCAAATACTGTAAGGGAGGCTGTTTCCATTGCCAGAACAGCTGTTTCAGAAGCTCACACAGTAAGGCCTGCTGCCAAATTACGACTGTTTTCATGTTCCTTTTATGATGGAATTTGGCATCATACCAGCATCACTGGATGCTCAGGGCTCCGCAGGGCTATTTATGTTGAAATGGGTTGAGGATTCAGCAAGAGGACGTCAGCCCTTTCTCAGGCTGGATAAACGCAGAATTAGACAAACTGAATAAAGTCAATAGATTTCTGTCTCTATCATATGCTGCAAATGTCATAGGTTATCCTCCTGCAAGATGATAAGCTATTGCAGGAAGTTCAGGAACATTCGTTTTCATAAGTCCTACAGTGCTGCAATTCATGGTTAAAGAATGAAAATCAATGGAGGTTTCTTTTCTTAGCAAAAGTAGATGAAATTGCTTTTCTCTGCTGTAACGTGAATAGTTGAATAGACTCAGTCATGCTGCTTTCCCATGTGCCTTTTGACATAGCAAGCATAAATCAGTATTTCTTTCTGGACACTTCAAGTGTCAAAACAATTCTTAACTTGTTTTTAACGAGTCTCTTGAAGTTAACACTGATTCTTGGTTTATTTTTGCCTCAATAAAGAGGCAGTTTAGATAAATTGCCTCAATAAAGAACTAGAGGCCCTGAGTTGAAGTTCAAAGTTCTGGGGGGGCAGGAAAAGGTACATAAATTTGACTTAATTTAGTTTGTGCATCTTAAACGTGTCTTGATGTCCTTTCTGCTGTGAGAGGAGGAAATAGTGAAATTTCATCCTACAGTGTTCTGAAGAGAAAGCAAAATTAGTGCCATTTACTATCAAAAGTGCAATATGGCATGTGATCTCTAGCATGTATGCGCAAAGGTAGATGACAGTAATGACTTCCTTAATTTACTGCTTTATGAATAGATATTAAGGATGCACAGAAATATAATTGAATTTGGCCTTCCTTTTTACTAAGCTTTAATGTCAAAATGTGCACTGAGGTGCACCTGATTATAGGCTCATATCTGAGTGGTATTTTGAAAGTAAAGTGAGGCACTTACCCTGCATATCTTACATTAACGTGTTAAAATCTTGTACACAAACAGTTTTTTTGTTTGTGTGCAATTTATTGTTCTCGCTTAGTAATTATCTAATAAAAAAGGTATTGCAAAAATGGAGACTCAGGTAGACTATCTGCAAAGTGCTGTGGTGTTTATTTCAAATGAGTAAAATATGTCAAGCAAATGTATGGTAATAATGAATTAGATTTGAGTTATTATTTGTTACTGCCTTCTTGCCTGTGAGCTTTCAGACATGCCAGTTTGCATGGTGTAGGCAGTTAATGGTTAATGTTGTCAGTATGCCCCCGTTTACTCTTCTTTGAGGATTATATCTTGTTGATAAACCAAGCAAGTGTGCAAGGTTTTCCTGCAACATTTTAGGTAGTGTGGAGAAATATGGGTGATGGTAAAAAACCCAGCTATTTCCAGGGCAGAAGGATCTTTAGTAGTAATAAAGATGAAGAGTGTATATCATTAGAGGTACTTCAAGAGATTTTCAGTAAATACACTCAAGTGAAGGATAACTGGGCTCGTGGTTGGACTAAAGCTTCATAGTAGCCACAAACAGAGTTGCTGCAAATTAAAGCTTTGTGCCATAGCTCCGCAGTTGTAAAACCTTAGGAAATCACAGGAATGTTGGTTGTTTAATTGGAATCTCTGAAGCAGCTAGGACTGTCTCTGCTCTGAGCAAAATCCTGCCTTGACGGTGCCTGTCTTGATCTGGAACATCTTTTGCTAGGAAGGGAATGATGTACTTGGAGTCTCAGACACGGGGCTCGCTATCCAGCTGTTGAGTCGTGGAGGGTGCGGGCGGGTGTCCAGAGCTCATAGGTGTCCACGGGGTCATGGAGACAGGTCCCAAAAGCCAGGGCCTGTTCCCAGTGGAAACCCCGCTTCTCCTCAGGGCCATCGGCCTGGCTCAGAGCTTGAAGCTCCACGGCATGGTTTGGAATTCAGCACGGGCTGGAAAACCTGCCCCAAAAGCTGTCTCGGACCCCAAGAGTGCTGAAGCATTTCCCACAAAGCCCTTGGAGAGGGAGCAAAGTGAGCATCTGTTTGGAGACTGTACACTGAGAAGCAAATTTACCTTGAAAATGCAAGATAGAAGTGAAGGAGGTCATGTCTAATAGATTTTCTCTTCACTGTGAAGTGCAGTAAGTTTAGATAACACAGCCATACTTACAGGAGCAGAGTCACAGTGTGGCTCAGCCACTTATCTGGAAGGCGACAAGCGAGCGAGCCAGAGGAAAACAGATATTTTAACAGCAGACAGCATTCCTCTGCTTGCAGCAGAGCTTCCAAACCCACATTATGACAATTTTAAACGTTCTGCAAGCTCAAACCCACCAAACTAGACTTCACTTTTTTATATGGTAACAAACAGTACAGATGTTCTTAACATGTTATTGTCTAATTTAAAATCTAAGTTAGCCTCTTCTTTAAATAGGTTTACCTATTGAAGTCCCTTTGTATTTTGCAGGGAGAATTCCCTCTAGAAAATAAAAATGTGCAAAATTGTGTACATCATCCTTTTGGATTTTTTTTATTTTTTATTTTTTCCTCCTTCATCTAGAAAACTAGGACACTAGTGGGTTCTGTTTACTAAACTCCCGTATCTTGAGTGAAATTCTACAAATACAGATTTTTTTTAAATTATCTAGTTATGTTCTGAATGATTTCCACATTCTCCATATATGATCGTCTGTTAATCTCGTACTTCAGCACAGTCCTAAACTGAAGAGTGTTTCCATCTGGTTTATTATCTCTTCCCTTGGAAGAACAGAAGTTGATGCTAGGGCATCAGAAACCACCCAGGCAGCTAAACAGGCAGTCAGGCCAGAAGATGAGCCTGTTGTTGGATACATGTGAGACAATGATGTTGAGCCAGAGGCATATTTCTTCTGTGGGGTAAGAGCAAAGGGGTAGGAGGTGTTCAGCAACACCATCTCAAAACTGGAATCTGGCTGCTGAGTTTAGACCCCTGTGTTCATAAAACAAAAGAGAAGTCCTGTCTGGCGAGGGCTGTGCAAGATGGATGTTAGCATTACCTATATATGTATATGCAGAACTAATGGTATTTAAAATGTTCAGGCAGAAAAGAAAAAATGCAGATTAAGGGCTTGAGATATCATTCAAGGAACATCCCATTACATAGATCATTTATCTGTTTATACTTTTTTTGTATTTGGGCTTCCTCTCTGATTTGTGGATAAGAATTAGGATGTAAAGTTCTTGCACTTCTAAAGAAGGATTTTCCTCATTTTTCAGAATTGAGAAAGTTATAGACAACAATACTACGGTGAAAATGGTTCCCATCAAGATCGTTCATTCAGAGAGCAGTGCGGAGAAGGAGAGTCGGCAAGGCCTTGTGAGCACCATGGAGCCTCCTGCTTTACCCAGTGGCTTGGAAAAGGACCAGATTAAAACCCTCAGCACTTCTGAGCAGTCCTATTCACGCTTCTGTGCTTACACCAGGCAAGGTGTAGAGCCAGAGAGCAGAACCAAACCAGCTGACCCCCAACCAGCTGAAGAACCCGGGAGCAACGCGAAGGACAGCAGCGCTGCAGCCCCAGCAGTCAGCTATGTAAAGGCCAAAGAGAAGACTTTTGAAGACTGGAAATCAGAGGAACTAGCCAGAGAGATTGTGGGAAGAGATAAATCTCTAGCAGATATATTAGATCCTAACATGAAAATAAAAACAACAATGGACCTGATGGTGGGAATCTTCCCCAAAGATGAACATCTCTTAGAAGAAGCTCAGCAGCGCAGGAAGCTCCTGCCAAAAGTTCCTTCTCCGAAAATTTCAGAAGAGAAGTGAGTATTGGTTTCTGTGGCCAGTGGTTCTTTGCAAGTTGCTGTCCAAAACATGTCTGTTACTCCAAGTTGGCTAAAGATGATCTTCATGCTGTTTAGATTTGGGGCTTTTCCAAGGGTTTTCCTTTAAAATAACAATCACTAATACTAACACTAATGATATAACTAATGATCAGGAAAAGAACAATATTCTATAATATAAAAAATTACCTGAGATCTGGCTGAAAATTATTCATATGAGAACTTAAGGAATGATTTATTTCTCCCATTCGTAGTTTAGCAAGCTCACTCAGGCTAGGATAGAGAAAGAGCAATATTTTAACCTTTATTGTGTTACAAAAATGTACGAAGATAACTTGAACAGGGCATAAGGCATTTCCTGTTAATTTAAAAAAAAAAAAAAGGATTTAAAATCCAATGAAATTATGTTGATGTTTTACAGGTCTTTTGTTTTCTTGATGTGAGCGTTAATTAAATTGTAGCTTTCTCAGCAAGTTCATGTGTAATTCTGTGTCCACAAAGATAATTACTGTGCGGTATCCTACATTTGGCAGCCTGAAAGGGTATTTCATTCATTGTATTCTCAATGGCAGTGCCACTGAGATCTTTGCACTGCTTACTAAAATGGAACATCACGTTTTGTTTCCAGCTGCCTCGCTTGTGTTTCACTTACTGTAATGGTGAAGGCTTTTCCCTACTATTTCAGCTTTAGCTGTGAGTGGTCTTCTGCTGAAATCACACAAATTTTCTTCACAGTCAGTGTTTGCTTATCCTGTAGAAGTCTGCTGAAGTCCGCTTGTCCTTCTTTGACCTCTATCCATATTTCTTCTGATTGCCTTTGTAGATAATCAGCTTTTGTGACCAAATGTCCTCTTTCCCCACCCCAGACATTTGGCCATGTGCTGTTCCCATAGGTAACTCTTTTCTCTTGATTCCCTGTTTACTAGGCAAAATGATGACTCTAACAGGTTGTTTCTTCTTTTTAGTGATTAGGAGGTAAAAGTAGTTAATGAAAGTTTCGACTTTTTATCAGGAAAGAGGAGCAGAATGTGCCATCTGCTATATCCCTGACAACCAATTCCACTTACTACAGCACATCTGCGCCGAAGGCAGAATTACTGATTAAAATGAAGGACATGCAGGAACAGCAACAGCAGCAGCAGAGTGAAGATGATTCGGAAGATGAGCTGGATCATGACTTGTCAGAAAAGAAGGTAACAGACTTTTCTAAATGGGTAATGGGACGCTCTAAGTGGCGTGTGCTTCGGTAACCTACCATTCAAAGATCCCCAAGTAAAAAGCCTCCTAGATGTGGACCTCCAGGACCACTGGGAAAATCAGCCTAAATGTGTGGTCTTCCAGGTTTGGAGGGCTTTTGTTGTTGTTGTTTTTTATTTGTTTGTTTTTGTTTTAATTCTGTTTTGTTTTGTGTTCTGAGTGTCCAGCTGTGAATTTAGGAACTTCAGTTTAGATGCTTTTTGTGGCTTGACACATGTTTTTAGGAAGGAGTAGGGAGGCGTTTCGAGGTTTTATTTCAAAATAATGTTTTTGATCTGAGAGGCTTTAGTGTGTATTTCTCACTTGCTATGTACAAAACACGTACTAGTGCTTACGTATCCCACTCTTAACAGATGGCATTTTTAGTTGCTCCATATTTTTGAAATTTAGGTCATGGATTTGCGTTTGTAGTGCTGGGAATTCCTTTTTTTTTAACTGCTTTCTTGAGCAACAAACTGCTTTCCTTTCTACTCCTGCTACCTCCCAAAGCAATAGAAGCAGTAATGGCATGTGCTAGCTAATCAGCTTGGGGGATACAGTGCAAGTTATTCACCAGGAGGGAGGCAGCCTTCTCTACTCCTGTTCGTCCATATCCTCATCACCATCCTTTGGTGCTTTATTTATGATTGAAGGTCGACATAATAATACTCCAGGACTGAAAATAAAAGATGATGATGATGATATTTTTTGTGATTTGAGAAATCACCGACCCTCCATTAAGATCATCCCACTCATCTCATTGGTGATTTAAAACAAGATATTTTATTCGAGTACTGATAAACTGAAGGAAATGGTCTTTTGTTAAATTAAAGTGATAGTTTAACTGTTCAGAGAAGCAAGTAATACAACGCTGAGCAAATCTTCTACATTGATGTTAACTCTGCTTAATAATCAACCACCAGTGTGACCCAGTCTCACAGAAACCCTTTAATTTGGCCCTTAGAAATACATTTAGTCTTAAGAGTGAGATTCCATAAGAGATTTCCAGTGGTGTTTTGAACACGAGTGGATACTGCTGAATTTGAGGAGGCTGTAGTGTTATCTTCCTTCTTTTTTATTTTTTCTTGTTCCTCTGCTCACTGTGTTGCACAGTACCTGCACTGACAGCTGCACTACTTAGACAAATTAAGGATTTTGCCGCGTTTGGAATCTATTTATCAGGTTCCACATATGAGAGAGTCACACTCATCGTTTCTGCTACAATTACTTTCCATCTTGTGATGGAAATGATGGAGAGAGTAGGTGGGGGCGCAGTTTGAAATTTTCTTCTTTGCCCAACAAACTAAAACTTTTATAAGCCAAAATGTCATTTATTTGTGTTGGTGTCTGTAAGGACACAAAGCATATTCCCCTTTACAAGCTCTTTCTCCCTGTCTCCATTCCTCTGCTCCACCACTAACCAAGTAAAATGAGAAATATTTCATGAAGAGCTTTTAGCAGGGTGTCCCCAGCTTCTCTGCACCTACCCGTATTGCGGCTCCTCTTCGTGCACTCAAATGTGAGCACTCAGTTCAGTGGGCTTTCATCTTAGATCTTCTCAGAGAACGTGTATAGCTGGCAGTAAGTGGGTCATAGGATCCCTATAAAGCAATCAGGATATATAACTTGGCTCTACTTCACCTAGCTGGCAGCAGTTTAAGAGAGAAATGTTAAGGGCCTGAACACTTCAATAACACAGTTTGTGTTTTTGTTTGTTTGTTTGTTTGTTTTTAGAAGAGACGTATGCCCAAAACCTGTTCCTTGATTCCTAAAAATTGATCAGTTCTGTTATGAGTTATCTTAATTTCAGCCCACTGTGGAATGATGATAATACTTGTTTTTCTAGGCTTCGCAAGCCAGAAATTTCTTGTGTCATGGGTTTTTTTCTTTCTGTCTTTTCCCTCCTTTTTGCAGATAAAAAGTGATGATATGCATTTGAAAGAAGTGTAGGAATTTCCTATAGATGTACTTCAGAAAATCCATTTTAAATTATTCACGACAATCCCTGTATTCCCTGCAGGAATGTGTATTGAGTTTAAAGTAGGTTTACTGTAATTATAAAAATACTGGATTTGAACAAATGCTGATGATGCTACAAAAATGTTTTTAGTAACGAGGAAAATCCACGTGTGGCCAAACGGGAAGGGCACTCATTGCCGTTAGGAAAGTGTCAGCAGCTCCCGCAGGATCCAGGTGTTTACGGAGGACGTGTTTCTCCCCGGCTCAGGCCTGATGTGAACTGAGCTGGGAGCAAAGCGCCGTGAGCAGGGTGAAGGCCATGGAGCAGCCCCGAGCAGCAACACGCTGTGCTGGGCTCCCTGCTCGCGCGGTGCTAGTCAGATCAGCGAGTATTTCCAGAAGAAAATCAGCTTTATAGTGTCTTGTTTACTGGTGGAGCTTCCCAGCTACAAAGCGCTCCCCTGGCCGTTCCAAGCTGCTCGGTGCCCGTATTTGGGCTCCTCGGGTCCCAGATGCAGCGGGGGTTTCTGCCGGTTGGCGCAGCCACACGGTGAGTCCCGGAGGCTGCTGCATCTGGGTCAGGTGCAGTCCATGATCGCTGTACGATTCTTAGTGCCTGTGGCAATCTTCAGAACAGCTTTACCAGGGGGCCTTCTCAGACTGGCCACAGCTATCTGCAGGCCTCTAGGCAGGGTGCTGCTGAGAAGACTACTCTCTTTCAAAAGCAAAACAAAACAAAAAAACAGCTTTTCTGTAGCTATAGACAAGATAGCTGGTCTGGACTGCCAGTCCAGATGGGTAAATCCTGAGCAGCAGGTTTTTGTTCTGTGTTGCTTTCTAGAAAGTCACAGCACTGCTGCAGAAGCGAAAACTGCAGTGGTGCGGAGCAGGCGCCTGCGCCGCTGCCGTCACGCGGCGAAGCAGCAGCGCGGCTAAGCGGCACAGCGTCTAGGGAAACAGGAGTGTGACCTACATAATCCAAATCTAACTGCCTTTGCATGGAGAGCGGGGAGGAAAAATCAAATCCTGCACATTAATCAGTCAGGAAAGCAGGCATCTGTAAAACTGCTTACTACTTTAATCTTTTGGACACCCAGACGAACAGATAACTCGAATCCAGATTAACCTGGCCCAAATATATTAAATCAAAAAGAAGAGAACCAGCCCAGATAATCCATGTGTTTGAATTTATGCTTTCAAAAAGGCTGTTAAGTTCTCAGGGAGTAGTTAGTTGCTTTCTGTTAAAATGGCAGATTTCTGTTTGTTCTCCCCTAAAATTGGCAATGACTGCACAGTACCCTCTGAGAGCAGGATTAAGAATCAACGTATTTCTCAGTAATCGTGGAGGCAGATTTGCATTTGGAAAGCACAGTTCCCAAAGAATGTCATGAGTAATTTTTTTTTTTAAAGATGGAGGATATGGTAAAGTAACAACTGCTTTTTACTATGCAGTTTTCATTTAGAAATTGCAATAGCAGACATTAGAGAAACACTCAGGGAATTAATCTTACCTGAAATCAGTTGAATACTAAGTAGGCATCTGCATTTAAATGAACGCTGCATTTTTAGGGTGGGATTCATGCTAAATCAGGGTAGATGACCAGTTGAAATAAGCTCTAGCTCTGCCTCACCAGCTGCTCACCTGAAATGCTTTTCCTAGGCCAGGTTTTGGGTGTCCAAGGGAAGGGGGGCTACAGTGGAGCTGAGCTGCCAAGCTGCAAGCGCGGTGCTGCTTGCCTGGCATAGGAGCGTGCCGAGGAGCTGGGGTGCTCCTTCGTCGGAGCCGCGTTGCACAGAGCTGCTCTGGCCATGGGAGATTCCAGTTCCCGTTTGGCGCTCCAGGGTTTGGGATTTCCTCGCACAAGGACGGAAAGGCAGGAGACACTCTGCAGATTTCCTGAGAGTAGAAGGACTGTTTCCGGAGGGAGGTTGGTATCATGCAGAAAAGAAGAAAGGGCTGAGCAGTGCCCCAGTTTCAAGTGTGATGTGGAAAATACCAGATTGTTTTCCTAGTTTTCTGTTATCTTCCCAGAGCGTGGCTGCTCTGGAAGGTAGCGCGGCCGTGGCACTGAGAGAGGGGGATGCGCAGGGCGCTTTGTGCTGCTCTGTAGCACTTCAAAGCAGCACTTCAAAGTAGAAGCAGCAATGGTCATAAAAAAGAAAGTGCTTCATCTTTTGCCTCAAAGGTGAATTGCTTAAACACAGGTGTCTCAAGCTGAGCATCGTGAACCTATATTCTGATTCTTTGAATCCAGCCACATTATAGATACTGTAGACATATATTTAGGTGTATATTCATTTGTAATACACTTGTTTTCAAAGCTACATGAAGTTTTCAGGATGGCTTTCAGAAGCAGAAATGGAAAAAATGCAAAAGTGCTAATAAATTCTCATCCCTTTTATTTTCCACAGCAAGAACTCATTGACAGCATCAGTAGGAAGCTGCAGGTGCTGAGGGAAGCACGAGAGACACTTCTGGAAGACATCCAAGCCAACAACATACTGGGGGAGGAGGTGGAGGCCATTGTGAAAGAAGTTTGCAAACCAAACGAGTTCGACAAATTCAAGATGTTTATCGGGGACCTGGACAAAGTGGTCAACTTGCTGCTGTCACTGTCAGGTCGTCTGGCTCGGGTGGAAAATGCCCTTAATAACTTGGATGAAAATACCTCTCCTGAAGAACGGGTGAGCAAGTCCAACAGTGCTATCACTGCATTTAGTGAATGTGATATAGAGGGGTTATTTGCTTGGCTTTGCTCATCTAAAATCCAGAATTAAGGTGGTGGAAAGTGAAGGGATAAATTTAATAAGATTGTTTTCCTTAGATTTCTTAATACTTTCCACTTGACCGCGTAATTCTTCAGCAATGAGTGTACTGGTCAAAAAAAGTTACTTTTTTGGGGTACAACATTTGCTGGAGATGTAACATTTTGAAGAATAGGCTTCTTGAAGAAAGTTGAAAGAAAAAAAGGGAGCTACTGATAGGAGCTTAACAAAGGAGGCAAACACAGATATCACTTTAATTCAAAAGATAGGAAAAAGAACAAGTAAGTGTGTCACTTTGTGCTACAATGCAGAAAATTTACAGATTTCTTGATAATCAACAAAGATCTTGTTTCTTACCTGCTAAAAAATTGTACGTATGTTTAAAAAATTGATATTTTTACATGTAATACAAATGCACTACAGCTTCCATTACAATGCCTAGCAAGAAAAAAAGATTGAGAAGTGGCAGAAGGACAACCTTAAAAAACGTGGTGGGTTCGTTTGCTTTTTAGGCTGAAAACATCCTTTCTATCATGTAACCAGAACAGACTGCGAAAGATAGAGGAATTGCTGTAGTTGTGGCATGTAATGAGTGCTCTCAACACTACTACCCACTGGACCAAGGGATACTGGCAGCACTTGGTTTAGTTTCATATCCAAGCAGATCTTAGCTGAGATCTTAGCACAGGAGAATTGTAGATACGTAGAAAATAGGCAGATTCTGAAAGGGTGTAGGGGAATGTGTTGCGCATGTTCAGCCTCCACTGTTAAATGGATGCTGAGTCCAAGCCAGAAGGCCCTTCGAGCAATGTAACAGAATCTGATCCACGAGCAGTTAGTTTATGTTTTGTTTCCCCTGTGGGCTGGGGAAAGAGCTACCAGCAGCTGTTAGGATAATATAGGAAACTGCTTGAGAGCCACGTTAGAAGTAGCTAAGGTCTAGCTGTGGAAAAGGAAGGTGGTGAGCTAGAACCTTTTCAGAGTTAGACTGACATAAGTTCAGATGTCTAACAGAGATGTCTAACAGAGACCTCTTTCGCGCTCTTCTGTACTGAGTGTCCGTAGTCTTGCAATAGTAGCATCAGAAATAAGTTCATCTGTAAGTAAGTGTTGGTAAGAGATACTTCTCAGGCAGATCAAGGACCCGAGCAGATCTGTTATAAATATAATGTATGTGCGGTTACATGTGCATATCTTTGAAGTTAGACTGGTGTATGTGGTCTTTTTTGATTCTCCTTTGGTATTTTGTAGATCAGATGATGGTATTCAGCTCATTAATGAACAAAATATAGGCAAATTTACTTCCATCCCTGATCATCACATCCCTGATGTTCACAGATTATTTTGAAGCTGTCTAAGGAACCTTACTGATGGTCTTAAACCTTCTAAGAATCACAGAACACCTTGGCAGATACACT
>NW_010576447.1:88230-124251 GCF_000705375.1 Tinamus guttatus | reverse complement strand
CTGTCAGATGCCCTGTCGTTGGTCTCTTTTGCCACAGGGAACAATATCAAGTACCTGGATGTTTTGCAGCTGAAAAGGAGCTAATCTGAAATAGGTGCCAGATACCTTCCTTCCGCATAATGAGACCAGTGTCTTCCCATTACCTTCATTATCAAACAAAACCAATGTTCAGGTCCCTGAAGTGCTGAGCCAGCTGTCCACAGATTAAATTGGATGTCTTGGCCCTCCAGACCAGTCGTCTTGGCCCTCCAGGCCTGTTATTGCAAGAGTAGGGGGCAATGCCAGTGCTGGCTTATGTAGCAGTTGAGGAGCTGGATGCTGGGAAGTCAAATATATAGAGGGAGTCCCTCTTCGTATGGCTCTGGTTTTAAAATATCAAAGAAATCTTGGGGAAAAAATCTTCCGTGGAGGAGTCAAAAATTGTTCCACCAGAGCAGTGTAGGATGGCCTGTGTTTGGCAGGTGGATTCTTCTTCACTTTGGTGGCTGAAATCTGAGGGTAGCAGCCTCCAAAGCATCTGGGAATGCTGCACGCTAGCGCCAAGGCCGGGTGAACCGTGGACCAATGGCTCAAAAAATCTCTTTAGGAATGCTCTCTTGAGCACAGAGAATTTCATTTTGTCCTTCAAAACAAGTTTTGCAGTGTCAGGCATCTTTGACAGGAATAAAAGCAAGTCCGAGAAGATTCCCTTAGCCCTCTATCCTCTGCATCCTGCTTCTTTAAGATACCCCCTACATCTTCACAAGGGTACTGATGTAAAGGTCTCAAGCAAAGCTGGGGCAGAAAGTTGGGATTTGCTTTCCTTAAACTGTCAGGGCATTCCTGATCATCTTAAAGTCATGCTGTAGGCATGGTAAGAAGAAATTATAGAGCTCAAGTCTCTGGAATTGCTAAAAAAGACTAAATGTTTGCTTGTCCCTGTGTCTGTGGGCAATGCTAGAAGACTGCTTGAAAGATGAAGATGAGGTGTGTAGTGTATGCAGCTGTGGTACCAGGTGGTTGATACATGCCCCCTTGTGTTCATCAAATTTGTTCTGTTCCAGTGCTTCTTCCACTTCTTAGTATGTATATACCTGGATGCAAGTTGCAAAGTTACTCTGAAGAGCAGTCTAGACATGCTTCTTATTTTGGGCTTCTCTGGAAGGGTTTCCCTCTCTAGGCTTTGCGCTCCCTGCAGAGAAAGCGGCAGCGCAGGATGCAGGTGCTGCTGTGGTCAGTCTGTTAAAGCTGCCTGGTGTGCATCCCTCCTTGTCTCCTCTCTTAAAGTACTGCAGTTCCTCTAGTCTGCACAACCATCTTTCTGTAAATCTCTTAGGCTTACTGTAGCAGTTAAAATATTAAATGGATTTAAAATACTGAGTAAAAATGAAAAAGTGGGCAATTTACTTGAACAGCCTCCCAGGAATAGACTGTAGAGTGTTTGAAGACAAAAGTTCTCAAAAGAGAATCTGTCTGTGAAATAAAGGTAAAAATCATGGAGTTGCACATCTTAGAGACATTTTCTGATTAAATGTAGAAGTCTGCACTGGAGTTTTTAACATCAGATATTTTTTATTCCTGTTTATCCATTTTATTTAGAATTCATTTTAAGGAGCAGTCTTATTTAAGGAAAATCTTTGTCCTTGCAGACAGGAAAGACTTGAAACTTAAACACTGAAGCTGTTGTCCTAATGTGGTGAACCTAGTTGATTCCTTAACTGTTCTTTTCTCCTAAGCGGACACTGGTGGAGAAGCAGAAGCTGCTGACACAACAACATGAAGATGCAAAAGAACTGAAGGAAAACCTGGATCGTCGGGAGCGCATCGTGTTTGACATTTTGGCAAACTACCTGAGTGAGGAGAACTTAGCAGACTATGAGCACTTTGTAAAAATGAAGTCGGCCCTCATCATTGAGCAGCGGGAGCTTGAGGACAAGATCAAGCTGGGGGAAGAGCAACTCAAGTGTCTGACCGACAGCCTCCAGCCAGAGCGGCTCAAATAAGGGGGCTGCCTTTGACCAAGGACACGGAAAATGGGAAAGGAGAGAGAGGGGGGGAGATTTCCAAGTGTGCAAATGAGTGTCTTGGCTTGTCTCAGCTGGTCAGCACAAGCGTAGAAGAGAAAAATAGCTCGCAACAGCAATAATGCTCTCTTTCATTTTTGGGATGACGTATTTAATTTTTTTAGAACATGTTTTTATTGCTGGATTTTACAGCCATTCCTCATTGCTTAACTTACAGGAAGCTCGGCAGGAGAGGCGAGATGCTTAACCTTTCTGCTCGGTGTGTGGAGAGGCCGTGGCAGCTGTGCATGCAAACAGCAAGGTTTCTTAGAATAGGATGTGTACTTGCTTTATCCTCAGATGTTGGAAAGACTGTTGGGAAACTCAACAGCAAATTATGAATGCACACAAATTCTTCAGAACCTCCACAAGTAGTGGCTTTTTATTTTCTTTTTTTTTTTTAAAGACACATTAAATAGGGGAACTGTGCATCTTGTAGCTAATATATTCAGATTGCTGAAATGTAGTGTCACTCTGATCCTGTGGCATCAGACACTTTTTTTTTGTAATGTTGTATGTAAGATGGCACACTTTCCCCTTGCAGAAAATAAGTTTTAAATCAGTCCTAGTTAAACACTCATTAAACTGACTTGCAAATCACCTAATGTCTACATTGCTGAAGATTTTTAAAAAATATGTAAGAGAAAGAGAGAGAGTTGTAGGTCCTCTTATTGTAATACAATACAATTTTGCTTACCAAGTTGTACTTGATTTAAGAAACAGGCTGGAAGAACTGTGCTGATTTTGTTCAAAACATTTCTCATCTAAGTTATTTGGAAAACTCAATTGCTCTTTCTTGTGCTTGTTGTGTATGTTTTAATTCTCTCTCCAAAAAGATGCTACATTTTATGAAAATAAATGTCAGGTAAGGACACTGCTTGTGCTTTACTTCTGATTGCTTAACATTATGCTGGTTTTATATAGGTAGTTAAATTATATTGACGTTGACCCACATAATGCTGTTCCTTTCATCTGCTTCCTCCGACCACCAAATGCAATATAAACAGCTTTGCCAATGTAAACACCGTGCATTACTCGGAGCAAGTCTGCTTTGTAACTGTGAACGTACGTGCTTTTGGGGGTTGGTTTTTTATCACACAGCAATAAATGACAGGGTGCTGTTTCTCAGTATCAAAGTACTGGTCCTGCTCAGTGACACTGCCATTGAAGGGAAGCGGTAATTCCTAGCACCACGAAGAAGAGGTGCTAACACATGTCTTAGCATAGTGATAAGTGAAGTTGGCTTGCTCTGGTATCTACAGAGAAATTCTGTAGTGTCTAAACGTCATCTGCTATGTTAGGATAAAGTGGTATGGTCAACGGGAAATCTCGGATGACTTTGTGTATAGGCCATTTACATTGTAGTAAGGACCATTTATCTCCCCTTTAACTAATCAAGCCGGTGGCCCAACAGGAAACCATTTTTGAGGCTGATGTGAATGCCAGTCTGTAGCTAACCATACTGAAAATGCCAGTAATCAGGTGTTAAAAGCGGGGAGAGAGAAGAATTCTCCGTGCCATCCCTGCAGTGGCAGCTCTCTCGAAGGTTTGCTGTTCTTCTTGCCTGCATCATCTCCTGTGAGGGCCGGGAGCCAGGGGGGCCCCGCGCAGCGAGCGGGAGTTGCTCAGAACATCCTCGCCAGCCAGCTGCTCCACACACGGGTGCAAAAGTTCAAAGGATGCTTTTCCCCTGCTATAGTGCACTAACTCGTATACGTGGACCAAATCTTTGCTGAAATTACGCTGATGTGTATCAGTTGAAGTCAAGTGGAGCTACCGTTTTGTAGGAGCTGTAGCTGACCTCAGTTTTTTCCTCTTGGTTCCCAAATTTAGACATCTGGCGTCTCACAACTATTTGCTGCTATATTCCTAGTTCAAGTGATCCCTTTTATCGTTACACTCATCCCTTAAGCGTAACAGACCCAGAATTAAGTAACTCCCAAATAAATTATGCTTGTCTTTAGCTGGAAAAAGAGTGCATTGTTTTATCTGTGGCATTTTTAAAGTTTTACATATTGTGGTTATTCTGAAATGTGTATGTGAAATGTGAATAATAATATAATTGCAATGTGTTTGTATACAGTGCTTTGATTTAGGTCTTTCTGATAAAAGATAGCAATATTGCGAATGCTAAATATATATATATAATCCTTTTCACAGAACAGTTGCATAGTCACCGTTTTCTCCTTCCCTTTTTAAAACTGTGTTGAAAGTCTCTCATCCTGGGAACCTGAAGATGGTTGTTTCCCAATGTTATATGTAAATCTGTAAATAGCTCTACTGTTGCTTTTTGAGAAAATCTGGTGCTAATGTTTTGCCTTTGGCATCTTTGGGGATGGCTGTCTCTTTACCTTATGTTGTTCTCAATTTTCAATCTCTTTGTATAGTGAAATATTTCCACTGTGTTTCCCCACTTGCTTGGATTCTGCAGCCCAGAGTGAAAATGTGTACAGTTTTCCTGCTTGACACTTACCACCTACCTACTGACAAATGGTATTGCTTGACTTTGAAAAAATAAACTGTATATTTCAACGTACAGAGCTAGTGTATGTGTGGAGTTGTCCATGTTGAAGCCTGCAGTTTCACTGGGTGGCAGTAGCTGTCTCGTGGCGGGTAAAAAGAGTGTTTTTTTGCTTTTAAAGGCCAAGCCAGCTACCTGGTGGGCTGAGCTAGACTGCTCCCTCTTCACAGATTATTTAACTTGGGGATGCATCAGTGTAAGTCCCAGGCAAGTGTGGATGTCTACTCTTTGTTTATTTAATTATTGAAAGTGTGTAGTATGGCAGGATAGAAAGGAAGAACAGTTAGGAGATGGATAAAACTAATCAATCTCTTTTGTGAAATATGAAGTACACACCAGGGAAGGAATTGCGATTTTTCTCCTTGGGTAGCTATGCTGTTTTGGCTTTCTCTGTCATACGGTAGTTCATGTAGAAATACTCCAAGCCAGGGGTGTTTGTTGGGTGGTTTTTTTTTTTTTTTTTTTTTTTTTAAGAAAAAACAACAACAAGCAGATCCCGGTGAACCCTTCATTTCTAGCAGTCTTCCATAAAAGCTCTCGAATTTCAACTTACTGGAGGTTCTAGGATTTTGCTGTATCAGGAAACTGCCAAATATGCACAAATTTGTAGTAGACGTGACCACAGGTAACCTCCTGTGCCTTGAAAAATCATACAGAAAATCAGTTGTCTGTGAAGGACTTTATTTTAGGAACTATATAGGAAAAAGCAGCTAGGAAAACAATATCTTTAGTTTCAATTTTTGCATTTTTTTTTCTTTGTTGCCCCTCTATATGCACCCAGATGCTTGCTGTCCTGCACGTTTGGCTTAAAGCAGAGTGGCAGCCAGTAGGGAATGTCAATATACCTCTTACGTGCTGTTTAAAAAATTTGCTTTTCTTCAACTCAAATTTTCTTCTGTTTTAGGGCCTCAGATTTTCAAAGGAGTCACCTTATACTTTTTCACTATGTCTCTTGCCAATCAATATCTATTGATTAAAGCTTGTGTGCTCATCTCAGCTTTTACAGTTGAAGTAATCTGATGGCAATCCACTAGCTAACAGTGATGGCTGTGCAGCAAAATACTGCTTCCTATTTGGTGATGATGTTCTTTATTGCGGAAGCTTGTCATAGTTAAAAGCATCTCAGATGCTTTTATAGATAGTTTACAATAATATATCTACAAGCAGAGTAGGTAATAATCTTCTAAAATTGTTTAGCTTTAGGACACCACTCAATTACAGCTCTATAAGCCCATGGCCAAAGCGGTTGTGTTTTTACTGGGTACAAGGCTAATAAAATGCATTCATTCTCCTAGGTTAAAATTCTCAAAATCCTCACGCTTGTTTTGTTTGTAGGGACTTTGATGCCCCTCTGTCTTGGAGGCTGGTTGGATTCGTGTCTCGGATGTACCTTGTGCTGATGTCAGAAGTTAGAGTTTAATGGATCACTCAGCACCAACCAGATTTCTATCATGCATCCCTATCTGTGGAACTATTTTTATTTGCTCTTCATGATTGCTTATCTTGACATGGGGGGAATGTTTAATCAAAGCACGTGGATTTGTGATAGTGGAGCCAAAGATGTTGAGCAAGATGTTGAAAGATACAGAAGAGCAGCTATATTAAATATACTTACATTCAGTAAGAGACTGTTGAAGAGACCCCCAAATTCTAGATCTGGGTTTGTATAATTTCATGGGGTTATGGAAAGGAAGGATTTATTTCAGCATATTGTGACTATGCTATCTAGACCTTACTCATTCCAGGCAATCACTGGAAGAACAGTGTTAGCTCAGAAAAGCCCATGGTCTGACATACTTAACCAAGAGATTTTAGTTTGCTATTGCTCTTTGTGTTAGCATCACTTTCTAGCATTCTGATGGAGAAGCAATCTATAAACTGGAAAGCAATGTATAGCTGTTAAGAGTTGTCAAAACACTGTTTAGGTAAAGCTGAAAAACCCAAAAGTCTAATAGGAATTGGCAAAGTCCTCCTGACAGAGCTTTTGTTTCAGGTGTGAGTATTTTACTATCCAGCTAGCTTCATATTCTTTCTTTTTTTAAGTTAAGCTTGTGTCTTGACCTGACAGCCTCAGGGAAATACAAGTGCAATGAGCAACTGCAGGATAAATAGAAAACAATGGAAGATAAAGTTATCTCTGTATCTAAGTGTACAAGCGTGATTCTGCACGTAGCACTCAGGGGCACTCCCAGGAGTCACAGCTTCAGCAGCCTTCTCACTGGGATGTGGCTCCTTCCAAGATAAAAAGGGAAATCAAGGAGGGCAAGCTATGATGATCAGGGAGGCTAACGGAGGTCTGAAAGGGGTGGAACAAGTCTCTCTTTTCCCTTTTTTCCCTTTTTTCCCTTTTTTTTTCTCTCTCCTTTTTTTTTTTTAACATCAGTGAAACCAATCTCAAGGAAGTGAAGAACTAAGAAAACCTGAAATGATCTTTACCCAGCTGGAAGTAAAACCAAATGGGCAGTAAAGTGCAACAGGGGTGTTAATTTCCTGCTTTCGCAATATATGAAACCGTACTGTTTCTGTCTGCCAGGGCAGGCATTTCTCGTTGCTGTTGTGCAAAAAAAAACGCTGAAGCACCTTTGAAATTTAAGTTTTAGGGGAAATTCTTAGATGAATTTTAGTGTCTCAGGCCATGCTGTGTCAGACAGGAGTCCATTGAACCGCTACATGTGTTCAGTGACGTCCCTTTTTTCCCTCAGAAGGCAGTGGTACTCCTCTTTCTCACTGAGCAGCACTTGACATTTAGGAAGAAACTGCCTTCATCTCTAGCCACCCTACATATTCTGATCAGCCCAGTTTGCTGGGATGCACTGAGATGCTTAGGTTTTGTGGGCTCTGTAATAGAGCTGGTTTCCATCTTGTACAGCATGATGCTAATATATTGTGACCTAGCTTTTTCTCTGAGGGCTTTACTTCCACTCTTGCCACCTCTAAAGAGCTTGTTTTACCACTGGACTCCTGGCCTAACAATATCCAACAGCCTTTGGAGCTGGATCATCATATGCTCCCAAGAAAGCAAGACCGAAAAAGCCAAAAGTAAAGCAGACCTAAATGTTCAGCCTAGGAGTTTGGGCATGAGTAGGGAAGGGAGGAGCCTGGGTTGCTTGTTCTTAGGACTACTTATGTATTTTAGGTTAGATAATCATTGAAACAAAAAGCTAAAATAGTCCGGGGAGGAGGGCTCCTGCCTCTGTCCTATTTGGCTTGACTCTCCTCCGAATGCAGTCTGTAACGTCAGGCTCTGAATCCAAGTTTCAGGTGACGGGTAACTGCAGCATTAAGGAATGTGCCAAAGGTTGTTCAGGGTGCAGCTTCAAATGCATCTTCCTGTTGTTGTTGTTTATTTTATTTTAAGTTTCTAGTTTTTCTGAAGTGCCTGTATGCATACACTGGTATGAACATCTTTACTGAAGTCGAGCTCTTTCTCTTCAGGGTGTGTGGACCTTTAGAGCTGGATCATGATTTAGGTACATAGCTGATGACCGAAAGTAGGAGCCTAATCAGCCTTGGTTCTCTCTGTAGGTAAACTGGGACAAACTTACCTGCAGGCATTATCTGTCCTTTTCCTCCATTCTTGTCTCTTTTTCCAGGAAAGCACTTGAATGGCTTTGAAATCAAAGTGGGATTAACAAGCTCTTCAGTGCTTCACTAAACACTAAATATTCTCACCCCAAGCACCCAGATGGTGTGATGCACAGTACTAATTGTAGGTCTTTTCGTTTGTCCAAATGTCTGCGCCTATTGAATTCCTTTAATTAGGATTCAGTGTATGCCTCTGGATTTTGAAATCTAGCAAGTCTTGTGAGAGCGTCAAGTTGCTCCGTTCTCCAAATGTTTGGTGGATTTGCATGTATTTGTAGTTTGAGAAATAAACAAAATAGGAAAAAATGTTATTTTTACAGCAATGGAGGAGAAAAAACTAAAAACACAACTGGTCGATTGTGTATATTCTCTTGTCATACCAGTTGGGCTGAGGTGGAGTTACTTGCGTTTTTATGCAGTGGGCAGCCCCACCTCGCAGTCCCAGTGAAAGTGTGCAGGGCGAAGGTCGGATTTTAAGCCCATGGAAATCAGGAAATTCAGAATGAAAAATTTATGATCCCCATAAATCCATCTTTCATGTTTGAACTTCTTATATAGTCATGTACAAAGGTGGTAAATATTTATGTTGCCAATGATTTTATAACCAGGATCTTAAAAGAGCAGACACCAAGCTTCTGTAAAGTAGTAGGTAAGAAAAAAACACAGAAAGAAAAACACGCGGATGTTTGCAAGCTCCTGGATTTCAAAACACAGCTTGAGCGCTCCAGCCAGGATTTCCAACTTGGAAGGTCTTCCTTCTTCCATTACAAATTTCTCAACATATGGAGCTACAGTCCAGGGTTTGCTGCAAAACTCTTCTTCTAGTACAAGATTAGGTGTTAAATTCATCTTTATTTCCTGCAGACTCACGTTTTCAGAAAAAAAATATCTTGCATACTGGTGAGCCTCCTACCAGTGCTCCCATACGGACAAACTTAGCTTTCCATGAAAGCATTACTCAAGGCCCATGGAGAGACGATCTCACTGTCATCAGGTCCTCCCAGATGGTTGGGCACCTTTTTGAAGCTCCTTCTCGTGCTGGAGCAGGCATAGTTGAAGGATTAATGGTATGTCATCTCTTCTGCCTTATAATTTGTGAGCTGGCTACGTAGTTCTTTGAGGAAAGGCCATCTGACCTCTCTTTCCCCCACTCCCCAGGTAAATGAAAGGCTCATACAAGGATAAAAGGGAAAAGCACCTTGCCTTTAAGAGAGCATTTCTGCAACAAACCACTTTTGAGATGCAGTTACCCCTCATGAACTTGTGGAATTTGCCTGTCTGGAGCTCTTTACCCAACTCTCCTCCTTGGGTATCCCCTGCTTTTGATGGTAGTGTAGTTCATAAGTAACCTTTCCATAAGTAACCTTTAGCAGAAGTAACCTTATGCTTTCTGCATAATCCTCTTTCATGTGCGCTCTGCCTCACCAGAGTGCCTGTAGCTAGTACCTCAGTCCTGCAATGTCATTGCTCAGCTACAGCCATAATCAGGAGGGGATGGATGCAGGAATACGTCCTAGGGTGCCAGTAAGGATCTTGTAGGCTAGGCAATAGTGTCAGTGCTAGCTAATGAACAACCCCCGGTTCACATGCTCCTCCTACAGAGGAGCTTCAGCAACGCGCTGTGATTTGAGCAGGAACCTGCTTTGTAAAGTTTTAAACCCAATCATATTTCACCAGCTCAAGTTTTTATATTGGTCCTTTGATGGCATTTCTTTTAACAGACATCTGTTGGAATTTGATTTTCACGTGACTCCTTATGACTGATAATAACAAGCTGATATGAAAGTTGCAATGAAGTGAAAAAGCCTGGAGTTTTCACTCTGCAGTGTTTTCAGCCTGCACAAACCCCGCCAAGGCAGAGTGAAAACTGTGTGACATGTTGATAACATCCTCTCATCAGGTGGTCTGTCTACCAGCTCTAGTATGTCAACAAGTCTGAGGGAAAAAACATCTTTGTTAGGCTTTGAATGACCTACATTTTAGTATTTGGGAAGAACCAGAAAACTACCCAATCCGGAAGAGCATATCTATTTTTAGAAGCCTTTCATTTTGTGCATGTGGGCTTTTATGTGTTCTGCTTCTCCGAGAAAAATACGAATTTCTTGTTAAGCCAAAGACAAATTTTGTTGGTTTTTAATTAGCCCTTTATTGAGTCATGATCACAGTGAAATCATCCATCTTGAAAATTAAGCCTATAATTAATGTATGAATTTTGCTTCAAAAACGAACACTGAGCTCATTCCAAGAAAAATATGACTGCTCGTCATTGAAGAAGACTTTGAAATTAACCCTGCAGGGAATAATCTAGGGAGCTCCGTGTTGTTCGCTTCCGCTTCCCTCACATTCTTAATTCACTTCTAGTACAAGGGTTGACTTCCCATTAGGCCTTCTTTCGTGAGTCTTCCTGCACAGCTCTAGTGGGAACCCTGGAAAAGGGCAGCACGAAACAAGACTTGCTGGTGTGTCAGCAGAGACACTGAGGACACCAGCGCCGGTGCTGAAGAAGGGGGACAAGCGCTCACAATCCCGGATCCAGCTTGCAGAGAAGAGGCAGTAAACAAGTGTTTGGTTATTGATATGGATAGGATTATCTGGAATGCATCCAATGAAAAAGATTTTTTGGGGGAGGAATGAAAATGCATCCTCTTAAATGTCTGCTTTTCAGTGTTATTTGAGGTGCTGTTGGAATTACGCATGATACAGGTTTGAAGAGGCCCAGACAAAGTGGGCATAGGTTGTGCTGCTGCTGGGCTGTTTGTTTCCTATGGGTAAAGGTGTTGTCCCTGGATTTCCCAGGTTTGAAGGGACAATTTAGACTGGCTATAAATGTGCACATCTGGGAAAATATTTGAGCCAATACTCTTCTTACACTCAGGCTGTGGGTTTAGAGGCCTGCGCTTGCTTTCCTGTTGCATTTGGGGAGGTTTTCTTGTCTGATGATCTGCTGAAAACAAGTGGTGACAAAGTGTGAGGATGCAGCAGCTCAACCCCCACCTCCCTGATCACGCTCTGGAAAGCTGCATGCGAGGAGGGTGCCGTGGTCCTGGGAGAAGTAGCCTAAAAAAAGTAGAAATACTTGTATCTGAGTCCTTCTTGGAACTCTGAGCTACTTAAGCTGTCTGCTGGTTATTTGGTGCTAGCTGATCAGCAAATATCTTGCAAAGCAACTTTATTTCAGGCTGCTTTTTCCAACATCACAAAAGAAAATGAAAATAAAATAACATACAACAAATATTTCCACTTCTGTGGTGTTTAACAATAACATTGTAAACCACAGGAGGGGCAGGGCCTGATCTAAAGGTCTTTGAAATCAAGTGCTAGAGCTATTCCCACTGATTCATTGGACTTTGGGTCAAGAATGCAGACATTTCTGTCTGAAAATGTAATAACCATTGACATCCAAAAAACAATAAAGTCTGATGTACAAAATGTGTTCCTCTAAAGAAGACTGTCAGAAACTTTATTTAATTTCTGGTTCTGGTCCCTAGTAATTTGTCCACAACATACTTAAAAAGGAATAACGTTTCCATATAAGTCATAACAATATACTAAGAAAAATAAAACTGCACTATGGTTATTTAATTCATCTATTGCATTTTGTGTGTGTTGTATTTCTCATTACTGTTATGTTCTCACTGACTGACTCTGATAGATAGATTTCTAGCTGGCCTAAACTCCACTGCACCGATGGCAGTTGGCATATGTACCAAAAAGTCTTATTTTTACGCACAATTTAATCTTTACAATTTCACAATATGCAGTTGCAGAACTAGGTCGGAGATGCAGAAGTCGAGAGCACTGTACCGTGCCACTCCCATAGCATGGTTATTTGAATAGGTTGCGTGCAGCATTTTCATATGTAAAATCAGCGTATGAAGATGCCTCTGCCTGCAAAGGAAGATGAATTTGCCCGGGAATTTTGTGTCGCACCACTGCTAAATCGAAGAAAGGGAATGATTCTTTCTGCTTATTGCCAAAGGCACTGTCCTTCTGATTCAACAGACCCATAACAACATCAAAAGGCCCTTTTCAAGTGCAAAGCACGGATGCAGAGCAGTGAGCCCATCAGGGCCTACATGTGTCAATGCCTTTGGACACACGGCAGCACAGCCTGGGTGTCCCTGTGCTACAGGCACCATCATCTAGTTGCCATCACCCAACGGGGCCCCAGCTTGAGGAGATGCGGAGGAAGGGAGGGCTTCCACTGCCCTAGCCCGTGGAGCCTGGATTAAAGGACACCTGGTGAACTGAGGGATGCAGATCGATGCCTGTTCACAGCCCTAAATAGGGCTATGGTGGTAGCAACGGGTCGTGGTGTATTGCAAATGGGGAGAATTTTCCATTGACGGCTTCCCTTTTCAAGGTGCTTCCCCTGAAAAGTAAACTTCCTCATCTCCACCCGCCAGCCTTGCAACTCTCCTCACACTGTAACAGGAACGGCATCTTTTAGAGATTGGTGGAGTTTATTCTAGGTTTCAAGCAGAAGGAAATTAAGAACTCTTGCTTGCGCTCATGGGAAAACCACAAAGCAAGCAAAATACAACACTAAAAAGATTTCTTTTAAAAAACATTTCAAGATGCCAATCACAGAAAAAATTGTACTGAAATATGAGCAATGCCAAACACACAGTCCAAGAAGAGAACAGTTCAGCACATGATTATTCCTTGGAGACCCTTTTCCTTCTCCGCTTACTCGTCTCCCCACTTCAGAGCTTCATTAATTTTGATTGCATAAATACAAGAGAAAAATTCTAACAGGAAAAAAGGTTATGCAAGTGCTTCATTCCCTTTCAAAAGAGAATTTGGTGTCCTTCAGGCTGCCAGACTGGGAGATCGTGGTGGTCTTGGGCTATGAAATCTTCTCATCACAAGGGCAACATTTCTGAAAGTGTATTCTACCAAAAACTGAATTTGAAACTGGGAGTTATCTGTATACTTTGGCAATTGTTTTAGAACAGTTAGGAAAAAAAAAGTCATATGGTAAAGCTTACATATTTTTATAATATGTTAATGATTAACTGACTTCTTACATCTTTGTTGACTTAGTGGGAGAGTGACAAGGAACTGTGAGGTACCTATTTGGTAGCGCAAGAAGTCGGACAATTTGCACGGGCATTTTTTTCCATCTTCCTTCTGGAACTTTGCTTTGTCCAGCTGACAGTGCTTCAAAGCCTTAGGCGACCCTCAGACTCACAAAAAGTAAGTCTCCTTTTTTATACAACTTATTTTATGAAGTGCTGACAGAGAGCAGATGGAGAGAGATTTAAATATTTATTTGTTTCTCATAAAGAATGTTTTCCCAAATGGGAATTGAACATTTCAAGGATTAAACCATAAGGATATTGCTAAGAAGAAGCCTACTTAATTACTGTTCTGTTATGGTTTGTTTGTTTGTTTGTTTGTTTGCTTGTTTTTCAAAAACTCTCTTTTCCGGCAAGATTTAGATTGAACAAAGGATACGGTTAGTAAGTCATGTCCTGTATAGACCAATAAAACTGCATCCAGGCTGTAAAATTCTAAGAAAGCAGGATTTGAATATTAACCGGAGAATGCATGCAATGCTTGGCAACATCTAAAGATAAAATACTTGCTTAAAACATAAAATAAACCGAAATAAATAAATTCCTTCTTAAGCAGGCTGAGAAAAAATAACTTTGTGTGTATATTACATATGATGGATTTATCATGAATTTCTCTTCAAAGTGTTTACAAGTTGCAGTAAAATTCCTAGAGCAAAAAAGCCTTAATGGGCAGATGGACTGCAGGCAGAGGGTATCATATTTTGCTGCTTCACTATTACAGTTTTTAAGTGTATTTTACTTCCGCTGTGCTATCACTTCCAAAAATACAAGTATTCTCTGATGTCCTTTTGGAAAACTCTCCTTTTACCCACCGTAACTGAAGAAGAAAATTTCACAGGCGAGTTTGTGTGTAAAAGTAGTATGTTCTCAGATGTCCCCTTTTTTGGTAGCTTCATTCACTGGGGCACCACAGAGAGCACTGTGGGTTTGTTTTGTTTTGTTTTGTTTTTCTGCCCGTGTTTCTGGGAATTTTAGGCATTTCAGGTATTTGCCATGCCTTGGCAGGCGCCCGCACAGCACCAGTTTCACCGCTTTGGGCTGGAAACTGTCTTCCCCCAGGTGACCTCTCCCGATGCCTCCAGCTCACATCCAGTGCCCTGGTCTCCCCAGCGAGGTGCGAGTTGTCTGGGACCTGGATGCGATCGCCTTGGCCACACTTGTCACTTTGTGTCTCTTTTCCTTTCCGCCAGACCCCTTGAGGAGGTAAAGTTTTGGGCTTTCCATCTCCTGTTCCCAACAGGATCCCATTGCAACGTAGCTGGCAGAGCAGTGTCTTCGTTTTTCAGCAGCTGCCCTTCCTCTGAGCCGCTCTAGCCAGCTCCAAAGGGAGCTCTAATCAAGGCAAAGCAATCCGTGGAAACTGATAATGTCACGGCGCCTGGGTCATGGTTCAAGCACACTGCCATCCCACTCCATGCTGGCTTGCATTTTCCCCTTGTTCAAAAAAAGCTTCTGTTCATGCACAGGAAAGTATGTTGGGGTATGAAAATTCAGTAAGAAATACATAGAAATTGCTGGCTTCTCCTCATCCTATCATCAAATCAAACCAAACTGGGACAAATAACTATTACATTGCTAAATTTCAATCCATTCTTGCTTCACAGTGCATTCAGTGGAGCCTGTTTAGGTTGACTCATTTTGAAACATGAAGACAAACCAGGGGCAGCAGAGTCTATAACACTGAATATTGGCACTTGGAGGGAGGGGGTATATAAATTATGTTGGATCTGTAGGTATTCTCTAATAACTTCAAGACTTTATGCCCTACTGATTTGTCCTTTCTGTTTGGGAAAGATTAGTTTTTTTTTTTAAGAGTAGTTTAGTGACAGCAGAAACCTAAATGTGAGACATCAGGGTTGAAGACCTCATGGACGTCAACGAGACTGTATTCTGCGAGGAGCCAGAGATGTAGCTAACTGTGCCTAGGAAAATAAGCACAAAGGAATTCCCACACTGAGGATTTATTCACACGTCTTGTGAAGAAGATAGAAATGGCGTGATCTAGCAGCCACCACTGCAAACCCTGGTGTAGGGACCACATCAGGAAGATATTGTTAGGGCTAAAGCCATTGGGGCTGCGCCGAACAGTGATGACAAAAGGACTAAAAACCATTTTTGAAGAGAAAAGAAGTGCTAGATACATCTGAACTCGAGGACCTGGCGCACTAGTACAGCCTTTGAGTATCCCTTCGAGGATCATGCAATTTGTGTAAGGCTTTCACAAACTAACATGACAAACCCCAGCTCTGCCTCACACTTCCCTGCAGCCCCTCTCTGTCTAAGACCTTGCGAGCCGGGTGCTGAGGACTGACCCAGGCAGCTGTGCCTGGTTCCTGGGATCCCAGTCCAGTTACATTAAAACGAACTAATTTAATCTAAAAACTTTATTAGCTACTGTGTACTTACTTTCTTTCCTTATTCACTTGCCGTATTTTTTTTACAGAGGTTGATACACATATTTTTAGAAAGCATGTTTTAAACCGCGCTATGCTATAAACAAAATAGTTCTGAATATTGCATAAGATTAATTCCAGAAGTGAAAGACATTTGATGTCATTGAGGTCTCAATGTTCTGCGCACTGATCACATGCCCACAGCCTTTGATCATCAGCGATCACTGAAATTTCAAATGTTCATGAGATTTCAAATATAACTTGATCTGTATTTGCTCCTGATGCTTCTTCCCTGCTTTTTTCTTCTAAAGCAAGCCTGCAGCTGTAGGAAAGTCATCACAACTCTCACACGTCCTCATTTGTTTCTTGTAACTAAGAGGAAAGTCATGTCTTATTCTGTCCCTTCGGTATATGTGCAATAGTTTGCCATCCTTTCTGTCCTTCGTGGCTACTCACTGTGCAATGTTTGATTTAAAAGAACAGCAAAATGGATGGATCCTACAAGTTTTTATATTTAGATCAATTCATTAACAAGTATTGTCTCTTATCATCAGCTTATTTCTTCTCTTTACAAATTTTCCTTCAACACGATCAAGTTTGCATATTACTTTTACTTGAACATGGTATCTAGTTAAAAATCCCTTTCAAATAAAGGAAATAAAAGACATAATAAGAAAGAAGGTGACACCAGCTCTTTTCTTAACTGTTGCTTCTCGACTTTCTAAAGACCGTTCTGCAAAGTTGCTGGAATGTTTGTTGGATTGTACTGAAACTATTTTAAACGAAAACATTGATGGAATCAGAGGACACCGAGAGATGGAACCTGATCCGCCTGCAGAAAGCTTATCTTGCTTCCTTGTGTGAATTTGGTTTTCGGTGATGCTTTTTGCCCAAGGGCATGCACACCATGTAGACCTAGCTGGTTCCTCTGCACCTGGGTACCTGTGTGGGATGTGCTCCATCCCGTGAAATATCAGCTATGCAAAGGCTGACCCTTGCAGCTCTGATACAGCTTCCAGGTCAAGAACGGTTTGGCAAGCAGTGCTTACTAAATACTCATAAAACCTCCTGCAGCTCATTGAATGTGAGTCCATTTGTCTTAGGCAATTTATAGTCGTCGTGTTGCAGCATTGTGTTATTCAGGTCATATAGGTAATTTTACTAAGCTAAGTAAACTAATCCCAAGTATTTATATAATCATTACAGCATGAAACCAGCCAATGGATTATCACATTGCTGTCTATGTTAGCACGTGTGTGCTAACACATGTTAGCATGTGTGTGGGATCTGTGATTTGAACTGTGTTTTATGCAATGTAGCTTGAAAAACACACACTTGGAGACTGAGCTTTCGCGATCCTCACTCAGAAGTTCTGAAAGGACATTTGTGCTGGGACTGAAAGGTTTTATTAGAAGTTGATTTCTTAGCTTTTTAGGAAGATGGCAAATTAGTGAAAGGTCAAATTCTGCCATTCCAAATTCTGCCTTTGCAACCTGTGAGCACAGTACGTGCTTGTACCATGGAGGAGTTAGTCTTGTGCCGAGGTGTCTCCCTCGGGCGCGTGGAGACTTTGCGTGCAGGCTAGGACGCTGCTTGCAAAATCCAGCCGCTGGGCCAAAACACTGCTCTGAACCTGCAAAATGGTGCTGATAAAGCTCAATTCTGATAGCAAAATGAGCGATATGCAGTCCTGTATGAAACGCTCTTGTTAAAAACAGACCTCACCAAGAGTCCGTCTGCTGAGAATTGTGAAATGCTGGAAGGAGACGCCCTCTGCAGACCACTCACAGTTTTACCTGCACCTGGAAGTCCTCCTCGGCAAAGCACTTACCATGTTCTGGAAAGGTTTGGCACACTAGCCCTGAAAAAAGCAGTTTATTTTGCTAACTTGCATGAGAAGTGTTTTCAGGGATCCTTCTTGCCCACTATGAGGCACGCCATGTAAATCTAGCTCCTCCTGGTGAGATGACCTTTTGGGGATGTACCCCATCCCAAGCGTACCTGTCATGCAGTGAATGCCGAGATCTGCGCTTCTCACGAGTGAGCCTCCAAATCAGGAAAAGCAATGCAAAAGCACAACGAAGTCAGAAGGAAAGCACTAGAATATGTCACGTGTGTTGCAAGGAAATTATGCCAGGCAAAATTTCGCATGATTAGACAAATTAAATGCATCTAGAATGTTAAATCTTTATTGAAAGCTAAGCCTAAAAATACTTTATTGGACAGTGCTGGGACTCGTGATTTATGTGAGGCATTGGGTAATAAATCTGTCTGCATCTAAATTCTTCCCTTAAAATCAGTGCTTCTGGCAACTGCTACATACCCCTTCTACTGAAATGATACCAGCACAACGTTAGTGTGTTTATTAATATGTATAACAATAGAAAATGTAATCGGGACCTTGATAATTGTTTTGAATCTGCCTTGTTTTATACAGCAAGCAACTTCCTGTAACTGTTTTACACTGCTCTTTTGTTCTTTATTTTCTTGATGCATCTGAATACCAAGTGATCATAAGCATAGGGTTCTACCCGATTTTCCGAAAGAGTTCTCAAAAGCCCTCCTTTCTCACCTCGGTTTTTCTGTAAATCAATAATGCAAGGTTAAATCAGGCAAACTGCAGTGGGTAGGGTGTGGAGAATGTCTAAAATAACATAACATCTACAATCTTTGTTTAGACATTTGTCTAGGCAAATTTCTTGAAATTTTTAGTCTTAAAAGTCAAGTCACCCCAGGAAGCACATCCAGGTTTGATAGAGGGCTTAGAAATCATGGATATGATCTCATTTAATTCTGTAAGGAGAGGTGAGTAAATTCAATGCATAAAGACTTATACTGAGATCATGTACTAGCAGTTATCTGTGACACTTATCTGTCTGCTTGCCTATCTGTTATGAACTTGGTATCAGTCAGTTGATTAAATAATGAACTTATATGAGCTTATATGAACAATGTTAGAGAAGCATGGAATATGCACAGAAGATATTTTAGTAAGGTTAAGTTTTGGGCTCCCTGTGCTCAGCTGTTTTAATTAAAAGCAGATCGAAGTCAACACAGAACTCTCTTGATTGCACACATTTTTTTCAAGTGTTTTTCCAGCACTAAACACATAGAGAAACTGTACTTTTTTACATGAAACTGACAGAAAGAAAACTATTCATAATTCCCTATATGGAGACAATACTAGTATGGCTTCTAACAACTGTTAATTAAATAGCTTTTTATAATCACTCTTTAAATAACACAGCAGATTGAAAAGGCTTTTACAAATTGGTTTCATTTTAAGTAGATAAAACATTGGAGGATATTCCAGAGCAATTTCCTCCATGCAAGAAAGGATTAAATATACATTTGCAATAATGGAGATTAATGTTTCCCACAGGAAATCAGTATTATTGGAAATGCAGACATGAACTGGGAGGCTAAAATGATAAAACTGCAGATTTTTCTTCATTTGCCTGCTACCAAAAACCAGTCTATCCTACTCTCTCATTGCTGGCATCAGCTCCAGGACTGAAGCAAGGATATAGTGAGCGCCAGTATGTGAAGATGGAAAGTGTTTTAAGAGTTTACTTAAGCCAATGTTATGTACATATTTTTTATTTAAGATTTCTACAGTTGGAGTTCTGCATCTAGATTATGTCACTAACTCTGTTATTAATGCAAAGATAAATACCTAGAAAAGTTACTGGTATGGTAACAAAACTTTACTCAGGATCTATCTTTTTATCAGTGAGAACTTGGTCTTGGTCCACTATTCCTTCTATCTAGAATGCAACAGAAGGAAGAAGAAGGGGTATTTTAGGTAACTTTAGATAACTTATAGAACATAAAGACCCTAGAATGTGTCAGATCTACATAATAAGTTAAATTAACATTCATTTTAAAAACTTTTCAGAATGTTGTGTGAAAGACATTTTGAAAAATATATATTCATTTTTTTCATGAAAAAAGCATATAAAATTTCTTAACAGTGAGGGTGACGGAGCACGGGAACAGGCTGCCCAGAGAGGTTGTGGAGTCTCCTTCTCTGGAGATCTTCAAAACCCGCTCGGATGCAGTCCTGTGCCACGTGCTCTAGGTGACCCTGCGTGTGCAGGGGGGTTGGACTAGATGATCTCTAGAGGTCCCTTCCAACCTTAAGCATTCTATGATCTATGGCGTTTAATTTGCATTTAGAGAGTAGAGACAGTAAACAAACCCATGACTATTTTTTGCTACCACTACCGCAGGATGATTTCAGCTGTGGAAGTGGACTAGGTCATGAATGAGCACGATACGTAAAGGCAGAATGCTAAACAAACCTTAGGGGAAGTTTAAGGGTGGAAAAGCAATGGCATCACATCCAAGCTCCATCCACCACACACAGCTCTGCATCTCATATTAATGCTAAAGCATTCATAGTTAAATAATCTCAAAGTCATCAGATTTCAGTTGACTTCTTAGTCTCCTGAATTTGCACACACCCCTAAACTACCCCAGTTTCTGTCTAAAGATGGTTTCAGCAATTCTAAGTTAGGGGCCAACCAGTGAAGCCAAGGCAGAAGTACATTCAAGCTAGATTGTTGCACAGAAAACACAGCTGCCAAGGAAGAGGAGCGTGGCTCCTGCTGCTGCTTTGCATAATCCCCTTCAGCAATTAGGATCCCAAGCATTTTATCTGGTTTGTTTTCTACTAGCCACTACCTCTAGGGCTATTGGTTATATGCAGTGCATATGAAGACCTCTGGAAAACAACTGTTAAGTATCAATGAAGAAAATGAGATGTTACTCAGCTATGGACATTATACTTCAAAAATTCTCTACAGTTAAGGAAGGATGACTGCTTTCCTCCCTCAGCACATGCATTCCCCTGCATTTACACTAACAAGTGCCACTGGTTACAAAAATAATTGTCATTTTGTGCTGTGTTTTTTTCCAGTGCCTCTATTCCGTCGCCTGGCAAATGTGCCCATGCCACATCTCTGATGTGTGAAGACCTCCAAACTATGAGGTCCCTGGTCAGCAGCTCGCATCTCCAACTAGCTGCCTTTCCTCTGGGAACAGTAGGCTGGATCTTGTGCACTATTTCCATGGGACTTGTGGACTGGAGAGTGTGGCACGTGGACAACACCACTGTTATCTCCTCTGGTGTTGCCTGGGTGGGAATTTGGAAAGTCTGCTTTATCAGTTATCTTTACGTCTCACCTGGCTATGAAGAACAGTTCTGCCATAAATTCAAGGCATTCGACTCCTTCGTCCCGCGTGAAATTTATGCTGCTCAAGGTCTCCTGTTGGTTGCCATGATCTTGGGTTTGGTGGCACTGACTGTCACAGTATTTGCTCTGAGAAATATTTATATGGGAATAGCTGACAAAACTATTGTCCGTTTCTTCCTGGTTGGTGGCTTCTTCTTCATATTTTCTGGTTTGTGTGTCCTGATCCCGGTGAGTTGGAATTTCTATTCTGTAGCACACAACGAGAGCATTGCTTTTCCTCCCTCTTACCACATGCCCTCCAGTCCGGTGTCACAGGAGGTTGGTGCTGCAATTCCTGTCGGGATTATAGCTGTAATCCTGCTGCTGCTAAGTGGGACATTTTCTCTCTCATACATACCTCCTGTAATCTCAAACACTATCACGCAATTCTAACAGGATAAAACCCCAGGCTGTTTCAGAACAATGAGAGCACAGTCGGAATATAATGATGGCACAAGAGATTTTATATTCAAGGAATTATAGGACTTAATTGTTGCATATGGCCAGACCTTCATCTTGGAGATAAATGCTGTTGAGCAGGAACTGTGGTTGAGTTTTATTGCCTATGCTCTTTTATATATGCAATCTTTGATTAATTTATTTTTAATGTAAGATATTTACTGTGTTCAGGTAGCTAGCTCTGAATTAACTCATCTGTGAGAAAAAATGTGAAGTGATGCTTGTTAAATGTGAATTTGTTTCCTTATTGCTAGAATATTTTGTCCATTATTCAATGGAAGCTGTAGCAAAGCATGTTCTGTGACAAGTCAAGACTTTTAATACATATAATTTGAGCGTCATCATGGTTGTGTCAAATGAGTCTTCACTGATTTGGTTTACAAAGATCTTGCCAGTTGCTCTTCTTCCTCGAGGGCACATAAAGAGCTGTTCCTTTCATGCTTCTTTTTTTTTTTTATCAAGTTATTTACATTTCATGTTGCAACATCTTTGCTTGTGGGCAAGGTGTGCTCTTAGTTCCTCCTCACTTACACAGAGTCAGGAAATCTGCAAGCACACTCTTCTTAGTCAGAGACTTCACTGAATCCAAAGGTATTGCGAAAGATGGAGACTTCTTTAACAAGTTGCAACTTCTTTTACAAAGGCTGCTGTCAAAAGCAATACTTTAAGTAATCAGCAATATTCTGTACAACTTTTAGAGCATGATTCATCTAACCTGAAGTAGACATCTGTGTCTAGACTGGTCACATTAGCCTCCCATTATAGACAATGGGGCTAAAGAAGACATTCTAGGACAGCATTTGCCTCTTTCCAGAACAGATACATAGAATGGCTGGAAGAGTACGTGCTCCCCAAGCTTAATTCACTGTGATGACTGTAATAACTACAATTGCTAACTCGGGCATGCACAACCATAACTTCACCTAAGCTAGATATGCTTAGGAGACATTAATACACCACATTAGTGGCATTTTATGTTGCCAATCCTGTAAAAAAAAAAATCCCAAATGTCACCCTAAGGAAAGTTAAAAAAAAATCAAGATGGAGGAATGAGTGCTGAAAAAATTATGATCTATTGAAAGCAGGTTCCACTAAATCTTATTACCATTTCAAAGAATTGCTACAAGAATCCAAGCAATGTAGTTTTGCTGTTTTAATGATCTTTCTTCCATTTTCTAAAATATTAATGGATCCAGATATGCAAGAAAATGTAAAATACCAGCAAGCCTATTCCTATTGCTTTTGACTTTTAATCTTGGTAAGTATTTTTGCTCTCTTTCAGTTTTGGAGCTAGGGAACGGAAGGTAAAGCGACCTTTTGCTAACCTCCCAATCTGCGTTGAAGAGGAAATGTAACTTTCCAGCTCTTCAGGTTTTATCACCTCCACTATCTATTCCTCTTTTCTCCTGGGATCCCAATTAATACTGTCTCTGGCCAGTCCAGATGATTGCTATTACTTGTTCTTTCTGCTGTAGTTTCACCTCACCTGAAGTCATTAGATATATATATAGAGAGAAAGGAATTTATTTCTTTATTAGACTTGATTTTCCTAATATCTTTGTTCTTTATTAGACTTGATTTTCCTAATACCCTACCATCCTTATGAACCTGTTCTCTGTCTTGCCCTTTTTTCTCCCATCCACTGCCAGCACAACTTTTTTTTTTCTACTTCTTCCACAAAGTCTTGACTTTGCTACACAACACATTAATTTTTGGTCTGGTCTTCCAGTCTTCTCTGAAACAGTGGCTTATCTCAACACTTCTAATTTTTCAATTGTAGTTGTTTATGTTTTGGTTGTTTACAAAGCTGCAAGGCACTTTTTAAAGTGGTGTTTAAATTAAGGCTTAACAGCTTTTTTTATCTTCTTTCTAGCTTGACTTCTACAGTGCATCCTATACTATGTTGGTGTGTTGCATTTTTAAATGCTCAAATAAATGGAATAGTTATTTCTTCCTATAGTGCTTACAATAAAATTAGATTTTATTTTATTGTAATTATGTGAAAAAGCTGTATCCATGTGTTTATACCATTGTTTCCCCACACTAATAAAATGCCAATATTTCCTGGTGAAGAATTTGAGATTTAGCAAGTGAGTGATTCTATGACCCATTTGAGTTCATGTATGCTCAGAAATGTCTAAAAACCCAGTTAGTTATATTAGTTATATTCACAAAATAATTGAGTTGAGTATATATTTATTATTCTTGGCTAAAAGAAAAAACAACAGGCAACATCGAGGACATGCCAAGTTTTGGCATTGCTGCCACAACTGTTTCTGTCAGGAATCTGTTCATCTGTCCTGACATGTGACTGTAAGGCAGATTTAGGTTAGATGTTAGGAAAATTCTCTAGCTAAACACTGGAATGGATTAGCTAAGGGGATGTGTGTTCTTTAAAAAACACATTTTATTAAAAGTAAGTTTAGACATATATTGCCATTGATAACATAGGTATAAGTCATCCTGTCTCAGATCAGAGGAATGATCTAGATGGAAGTTTTGAGGTCCTTTCTGATGGCATTTTCTTGGTTTCCAATATATCAGTCTATAAATTGTTATGTGATCCAGATCATATGCTGATACATGTTAAAATGTAATCTATGATCAAATCCCAAGGTATATTAAGACTCCAAGTCCTTCTCTGAAGAAAACATAGAGAAAAAAAAATCTTAGCTCAAAGCAAGTGAGAGGTAAAACTTCCACTGATTTCAACTGTCTACTCTTGACCCCTCAAGACCGTGTGATTTGTTAAATTTTAGGAAATGCCTGTGTTCATTAAGACTTTGGTATTGTAGGAAAGCCAAGCACCTTTGCTTTTACTTCCCCAGTGAGGAAGCAGAGTCTCTTTGTGCATATTTTCTTATGGTCATATTTTCAGAATTTAATAAGTTGCTACCTTCTGGTACTTCAGTGTGTTACCATTTCACATGTGCTTTTAAAACTAATTTTAGGGTTGTCTGCAAAACCATACAATTGAAATCATTTGCATTTGTAGCTCAAAAATGCAAAACTCTCCTGAATGATTATTTTCAACTTTTAGCTTCTCAAAGTAATCTTTAGGGAGCTACCCTATAGCCTGGCCCCACTATTATTTATAGCAGTACAACTGAGGAGAGGCAGCAAACGGCAGCACGAAGACAGGGATGAGTGGTCAGGGCCTTGAGGTAGAAAGATAAGGGGTGAAAGCTTCTTAAGGCAATTTCACCACTGAAGAGATTATATCGCGAACCTCCATCTTCATCTTCGGAGCAGATTCGGACCTGCTGCCTTCCCAGGGACAGCACTACTGGCTCTGTGGGTCCCACCCTGTCTAGGAATGTCTCCGTGCTGGCCTCAGCCTACGTATGAACCAGTCTGGCAGTTTTTTTGAGCTGACAATAAACAAGCATCTTGTGATTAGCTCACATGTCTGAATTCACTGCTGGAGGAATGATCTCAATGCCAAGACCCTCTCTGCCTCTCGGTCTGCTGGATATTGAGGCATAATGATAAGACATCCATCTCTCCTACCTGCATAATATGCCTCACTGGATCAATGTATTACATGGTGCACTTTATTAACCTTGTTTATTTGTGCCCATCTACCTCATTTGTCTATTTATGACCCTAGACCAAAATATGTATGAAAATATACTGACTAAGAAATGCTCATATGTGAATGCTCAATGCTCAGATAGTGAATGAAGCTAAAAAAAAACCCTAATAGCACATCAGGGCAATAGTATAAGACCTACTGAGATTTTTGTTCAAGCTGGAAATGCAATTCACACCAATATTCTTTTACATCAATGGAAAAGATTTGGAAACATTGTACTGAAAAGTAAGTCATCCAAATTATTTGGGCTAGGCCAGTAAATAAATTCTTTATTCAAGTCAGCAGTTTTACATGAAGACTATCTTAATTGCTGATGGTGAGTTCTTTAGCTTCTTTAGAGCTAAAGTTTAAAGAAGCTAAAGATGTTAGCTTCTTTAAAACAATATGAGTCTGAGAAAGAAATGTCTTTGTTGTCACATGCTTTATGGTATATTACAACGATGAAAGTGAGGTTGCTTTCAAGAGAAAGCTAATTTTAGATCTTGGGCCATTTTTCCCTTAGAATGGAAAAACTGACATGTCACAGGCAATTTCCTGCTCTTTTAGTCATTAAAATACTTCAGGACAAAGAGTTTTTGCTTAAAAAATCTAAGTCTATCTGGCACAGTGTTTAACAGCAAATTGTTTTCTTAAAATAGGAAACCAATGTACATTAAATTAAAGGTTCCCAGATGAGACATGTTATCTGTGAAAATATACCTTTTTCAAAACTGCGCTGAAATTCCTTTCATTCTTGTTAACCTCTGTACTGTCAGGTCCAATATTAGCTCATAAAAAGATTTTTCAACCAAAGTATTCTCCTGTTGCTGCTTAAATAATTAACTCTATTTCCCTCCCACAAGAAAAAGGAGATCGTTCCATAATGAGCATGCTAGTTTGGAGCTCATCAGCTCTCAGTTATTGCACCAAAACGAACTATATGCCAATCAAAAAAATCTAAGGGATTCTCAGAATTATAAAGCCAATAAACATCGCCTCATAATTTGGAATGGAGTGCAGTATGCTGTATTACAATCCAGTTTACTGAAAGTCACGTTACTCCCTTTCTCCTGGGATACATTTGGAAAAGCCTAATAGAAGGTTAATTCCCAGAATGATATTTTGAAGAGGCATGCAAATCCTGAGTGGAGATAAACCAAGCACCATCTGAAATTATGGCACTTGCAAACTGCTTCTCAGCATCTGAATGTACAAGCATCTGAATTGTGCCCTTTATGGCACAAATAAGTACCTGTAAAATAGATAGATCTTGTTTTGAATTAACACTGCCAAAATATTACCACGTGCCTGAGGTCAACTAAAGGGAACAAGTTGTATACACCAGCCAGACCTGTCCCATACGCTCTCAGTGAAGACCTTGTAGGTAGGAGAGAATGTATATGGGTGACTGAAAACTAGAGGCATCACATCACATCCACTGTGTAGATATATCATACCTGCTGGCTGACTAAAATCAAGGAAAAACAAAATAAAACAAAAAAACCCAAGAACCTGAGGTGATAGGAGTTCTTCAAAATCTCAAAAAAAAAACCCCAAGAATCTGAGGTGATAGGAGTGCTTCAAAATCCTACAAGCCGTGGAATTGGAAATGAAGCATTCAGGGTGTAGTTTGGAACTATCAAGTAATATTGCTGAACATCAATTTAAGGATACAGTAATAGACTGGCCAATATGGAGACTTTTCTGTCATCTTGAAAATCGATTTTCTGGAACAAAAGCTGTATGTGGAATTGTGCTTCCTCTAACCATATAGGATCCTGTAGAAAATGCAGCCTGACGCATCTGCTCTTCCTTCCGCTCTTGGAAGAGCTGTGCAATGTCTAGCATCTAGCCATGGTCAAAAAAAAGGGCTAGATATCAGGACCAATTTTGGAGTCACATATATAACTTTATATGTAAAATGAGGATAGTAACAACTGACAGACTGTTATGTCAATTATAAGGCCAATGGGATCCTGGGCTGCATTAAGAAGAGCATCTCCAGCAGGTCGAGGGAGGTGATCCTGCCCCTCTATTCAGTCCTGGTGAGGCCACATCTGGAGTATTGTGTCCAGTTCTGGGCTCCACAGTACAAGAGGGATGTGGAGCTGCTGGAGAGAGTCCAGCGCAGGGCCACAAGGATGATCAGGGGCCTGGAACATCTGCCCTATGAGGAGAGGCTGAGGGAGCTGGGCCTGTTCAGCCTGGAGAAGAGAAGGCTGAGAGGGGATCTAACCAGTGTCTATAAGGACCTCAAGGGAGGGAGTGAGGAGGATGGTGCTGGTCTCTTTTCAGTGCTGGCCAGAGACAGAACTAGAGGTGTTGGCCACAAAGGGAAACATCAAAAGTTCAACAGGAACTTAAGGAAAAATTTCTTAACAGTGAGGGTGACAGAGCCCTGGAACAGGCTGCCCAGAGAGGTTGTGGAGTCTCCTTCTCTGGAGATCTTCAAAACCCGCTTGGATGCAGTCCTGTGCCACGTGCTCTAGGTGACCCTGCGTGTGCAGGGGGGTTGGACTAGATCTCTAACGGCCCCTTCCAACCTCAACCATTCTGTGATTCAATACATACCTTAAAGATTAGTGTGATGGGAATGACAACAGGCCTTGAAATAGGTCTGCTGGGTGCCTGGGTTCCCTTTGCCCTCCCCGGCCATATGCAGAGAAGCGTAACTCCCTTGGACGTCCAAAGCCATCTGTGCTATTGCAGATATGTGACAGAACATGGAGAGACGGGGTCCTGCAAGGCCAGGGGGAAAAAAGACAGAAAGAAAGAGAAGAGAAGAAAGAAAAAAGGGTATGAAAAGGACAAAGAAAAAAAAACAAATATTATTGTTGCTATTTCAAATAATGATAATAAATATGCAGTAAAATTTATAGCAACATCTAAGGGGGCTGACTAACAGAGACAGGATGACAGCACAAACAAGGCTAGGCAGAGGTGCTGAGGACTCCACTCACCCAACCGAGTGCAGGCAGCACCGACGTACATCGAACCCCACTGGTTTGCCTGCCTGTCCACGTGAGGCAGTAAAATTGCTGTATGTCTTTTTACCCCCAGAACTTCCCCACAGGGTTTGGCTGAAATGGAGTAGCAGGAGTTTGCAAAGGTCTCCAGACCATGTCCTGCTTGCCATGGTCCAGCACCATCAGCTGGTTGGGCTGGACACTGTCCCCTCCGGGTTTGCCTGAGCGGGGAACTGCGAAGCTCAACAGTTGCAGCTGAGTCTCCAGGGACCTTCATAGATTCAGGCTCACTGATATCTTTGCTCTCCATGAAATCTTGATTGCTCAGGTCTTCTACTGGCTGTTACAATCCTGGGAGCACTAGGGAAAAAAAATACAGTCCTTTATATATTTTTATCGAAGACATGCTCAAAATGCAGATTTTCAGCTTTTCCTAGCTAGGGAAATCTTATTCACTAGCGAATGCTCTCAGCTCCCGTGGGCTGGGACTGCTATTCTGCAATGCACAATCCTAGTATCTCATTTCCTCCTCCTTTCCATATGCCCTGCAGCCCAGAGGCACAGGAAGCTGGTGCTGCGATTCCTACTGGGATTAGAGCAGCCGTCCCGCTGCTCATGAGTGGGACCCTTTCTCCGTCTTATAAACATACTATTGTGCTGCATGCCAAAGGTCCTTCTGATAATACGGGCTTCAGATGCCTGTGAGAAATCTGAATCAGAGCTACAAGATAAACATAGAAACCAAGTGACTTCATCTGTTCAAGGAGCTCTCTGGGCTCAGTTATGACTTTTTAGTGACATTTATAATTTGCTGTGTGAACTTAGAAGAGCAAAAATAAACTCCATGATGAATGATTTTTACTGAAATAATTATTGCTTATTAACTAAATCTGAAAGTCTGGTATGTCTCAGCTGGGTAGGGGGATTTCACTTCAGTGTTGCCGGTAAGCGCTATTTGTGAGGCGACTTTCTGCATATGTTGTTATCTTTATATTGTTTTGCTTGCTTTTTAAAACCATGTGAAATTTCACAAATGTGTTAATTTAACTGAATTGTGCCTACTGTAACCAAATGCCGTGTCAGTGGACTTGTTACTGGAAAGCTTAATGTATCTAAGGGATGGTTTTTAATAACATCTTTTTAGAGCTAACCTGCACAAGTTCACTCAGAAATTACAGACTGCGTTATGCAGGAGGCCAGACCAGAGATTTGTCACTGTTGAGTATAGCTCTGAATGTCATAACCATATGGTAGGGCTAAAATAGAATAGTTGAAATGTCTGTACTTTTCAGTGTTGTAAACCGGCTGATACATTATCAATCTGGCAGGAAGGAGCTCACCATATGCCAATTAATCCTATCAGTCTGTGATTGCTGACTCTGTCATGTACTTCTCTCTATATTAACAGACTGGTTATCACACCATTAGAAGAAAGCTTTGACATTATGCACAACCTTGTGCAAGCAGGAGTTTTGTCCAGAGATTTCAAAAGCTGAGACATGAACATGTAAACAGCAATCATCAAAAGACTGTCATTAGCTGACAGAAACGCTTACTTCTGGCAAAAGTGTCACTTGCTTGTCAGGGGACAAACATTGCTTTGAAAAAAACACCTTACAGTGACACTACAACTCTTCGGCAGAAAATGCAAAGTATTCTGGAGTAGACCTAGTTAAAATGAAGCTGAGTGTGCAGGCTCTCAGCCTGGTTAAATAAGTGAAAAACACCTTACAGTGACACTACAACTATTTGGTAGAAAATGCAAAGTAACTAAAATGAAGCTGAGTGTGAAAAGAGAATTCAGGCTCAGCCTGGTTAAATAAGTGAGCTGTTAGTTACTTTATTTCAGGAGTCTGGTCATGAAAGTGGTAGGGGATTCACAACAGGACTCGGCATCTTGCAGGATTGCTCTTTAATATCAGGTGAAAAAGGCTGCATGTCAAAACATGTGATGCTGTTGCATAGAGGACACGCTGTCAAAGTTTCTCATCTTCAGCTAAACAAATATTAGATAGCGTGAAGAAAACTTGGAGTTTAAATCTTGTTAGTTGTTAGTTATTAGCTGTTAGTTATTAGGTGTCAGCTAATAACTTGGTCCACTGCAGTCTGATGAACTATGCCACAGTGGGAAGATTTAGCCCCAAAGCCAGTTAAATCCATTGTATACAAAAAAATCTTAGAAATTGGGCTGGTAAAGGAAGCCTATATTAACACAGTGTCTTAAGAATATTGTCTGATGACTCTGGTGATGATGAATAAACAAGAAAGTGACAAGTCTCAAGGGAAAAAAGAAATCTTCATCTTTTAAAACAGAAACAATTTTAACCAAGCTAGATGATAGACCTGGTGAGGATAGCTTCTACTTTCAAGCTTTTATGAATCACAAAGCTTTTATATACCAGTCTGCTTTTTGCAGCTCAGTGTTGGTGACCAAAGTCTGGATTAGGAACCACAAAAATGCTGTTTCCAAGCTCCTGTGGTAAGTGATCTAATCCCTGCGCAATGGCCAGACACGGAGCTGCTCGAGGATTCATTCACGTCTCAAAAGCACTCAGAAAATTGTGTGTATTGCTCAAACCAGCACCTGGATGGCTGTGCTAGGGAGCAGTGAATAAGTGTGAGTTGGAAGCAAGCAGGCTTTGAACAACAGGCTGCTTTGAGCCAAATAATCAACAGGAAAAGATTATCAGTTGATGCTGTAAACTGAAGCCAACTACTATTAGCTGAGAAAATGGGTCCTATCCCCTAAAAGACCTACATAAACATTAAATATGCAACCACTTTGTAACCTTAGTTTAGTCTCTACTTAATAACCAGCTGGCCATAGGATTATGAAAAAACCTCCTGTAATTTGTGATATATGCTCTATTTATTTGACTGAACCCACTTTTCTGATCACTTGTCAAGTAGTCTTATTTTTTATGTGGGCTTATTATATCTTTTTTTTCTTCCTTTTTTTTTCAATCATGGGTAATGCTGATGAGGCAGATGATTGTGTTTCTTCAGTAAAGGCTGAAAAGCTGGAAGTTTAGTGTTGAGAGAAATATCTTCTATCACGCCTGGGGATTCTTGCAGAATGATAACAACAAAACCAAAAAAAAAAAATAGGAGTTGATCTTGACTGAGGAATTTTCTATTCTGGAAAAAAATACATGAAAGAAAGATTCTTCTAAATGAATTTAAGCAAAATTGTAAAAAGAGGATTCCTGTGAAAACAATTTGACCAAGTGTTTTAGACCACAGATGCAGCTGAAGTACTGTTGATTTGCAACTGCCATCTACCAACTGCCATGACTCCTTGCCAAGTTCCTTTAATGGAAATCTACCTCCTTTAACAACTTGAATGCTGATTAAAAAAAAAAAAGCATCATTTTCCAGTTGACATAATTTTCTGGTTGAATATTCAACTTAAAATCAGTCATTCTCAGATCCTTTTTTTTAGATGCAACCTCCTGACAGAGTGAAATCAAACTAATAATTTATTATTATTACAAGCTCCTGAAATTACTGCTTTGCTTTACCTGCTATAAAGCCACGCTAGGATAAAGAATGTCTTGGTGCCAATATTAGTGAAATGTTTGGATGGTCTCATCTTACCATTCTCTGACATGAATTTCAGAAGGCCAAACACCTTACTTCTCTCCTCAGAACAGTGGATATACAATTATTTTTTGAATAAAATTCAATATTATTAATAAATACAAATTAGAAAGCCCTTTGACCTTATGCACAGAGCAATGTCCCACACAGAGCTAAATGTTAGGGAACTCTGGGGACTCCTCTGTTCCTTCTGGGACGCTGAATAAGGGTTCTCAGAAGCAAGGATTGAAAAACTTCTACCATATTTGAAAGCCTGGCTACAGACCAAGGAGTTCAGAAGTGACACTAACTGAGGAACATGTCACATTGCTTAGAACAAGGAGGTTTTAACCTGAGTCACCAAAATGTGCTCTGCTAAGAGAAAATGATAATTAATGGCTGTGCTTGCATTTTTAAAGTAGCTGTCACTACGGTTTGGGAAGGGCTGAGGCCACCTCTCTCACAACCCTACTGGACATCTTCCACTGCAAAATTCTACATATGTGATGAACTACCTGGATCTTTCTAACATTCACAGAGAAGACATTTATCCTCAGTTTCACTCCCTGCTTTCAAATTGAATATTTAGAACAGCAGATTCATAAGACATCAAATCAAAGTAGAGGACAGTGGCACTTGGCAGCAGATGGACCGGCACCTCATACGCTACCATGTTCAAAGCCTTGTAAAACTACTGATTTCATTAAAGTGATTCGCATTGCATGCTTTTTAAATGCAGCTACTCCATGGGAAAGAAAATTCTGTCTCCTGCAACCAGGCTGTTGCATCTGCGTAACTGGGAATAGCGCTCAGCTTTGTGTCCTCCACGAGTCCGTTGTCTCCTACTGCCTCCTGCAGTAGCTTGATCTTGCTGAATTTCAATCAAATACCTGCAGACGGGAACAAATACTAAACAACTCAATGGCTTCACACCATTGAACTGAATGGATGGTGGCTTTTAACATTTTAGACTTAGCATCTCTTTAAAACTCTTATCTCTTTGAAATAAGTAACCTATTATTATTATTGATTGGCTATTAAAAGCATAAGATATAGCTGACAGGAGAAAATGTTTAGCTCTGCAGCTGGTAATTACTTTAAACCGTTATCTTCTTTGCCAAGTTACTCCTTTATTAAAAATAAACCATTAAAAATAAATAAAAAAGGAAAAAAGAGCAAGAGCCTAAATCTAGACCAAATCATGTTGTGGTAGTGTGTGAAAGTATGGAAGAAATTCTTTATTTAAAAGCATGGGAAATGAGCAGAGAGTACTTTTTAAAAGGAAGAACTGCAAGTCTAAGAAAAGGCCTTAACTGGCAAATTTGCCAGGGCTGAGATAGGGAAATACTGTTCCCAATGGCCAAATGTTAAATGTTTGCAGCTTTTTAGGTTAACTTGATTTACCGTAGCTTAACTCCTGCATATGTCCATGGCCATAGCTTTCTGTTTGTTTCCACCTCTCAGAACATGAGTGTTACAAGAACGTAAATATCTTTCTTGGTCTGGAAAGGGATGGTCCTACATAATTGTCTGCCTTGCTCACTAGGATGCTGGGGTTTCGCTGCGGCTGCCCCCTGAACGTGTGTGCGAGGGAACTGCAGAGGAAGGAACAAGCAACCTCAGATACACGGCTGTGAGCCTGCTGCATGTGCCTTGCTTCGTGTTACCAAGGCAGAACTCCAGCTAAAATAATAATGAAAAAATAGCTAGGTGTAGCGTTCCATTTCTAAAGGCACCAACTTGCCAACGATTCACTAAGAAAATTAGCTAGGAGCTCAACAGATGGGTAGCAGGAGGCGTGAGCAACTAGCCTGAGACATTCAGGACTTGTCAGGCTTTAGTAGCAGCGTGTAGGTCAGCTATGGCGTTGATGCTGAGTTTTCAGAGAAGTAATGAATATTGCCATTCTGTTGGCGAGGGCTGGTGTGCCTTTAAAAGTGATTCCCTGATGGGAGCCCCTGGAAAACAAATGCATGATCTCAGCGGTGTTTCCCAGTGGGGAGTTTAGAGGCCAGTTTTGGAAACTTTAGTCACAATTCTGCCTATACTGGATTTGTGATCCCCAAGCTGATCAGCCGCACAAGGAGACCCAGGGGATTGCAATTCTCCACAGGGCACCAGCGACTTCTTAGAGCCTTCCTGCATCTGACTGCAGTGTTGTGATTCCCATCTCGCAGCCAAGGGTCTCGGCATCCAGAAGGTTTTCACCTACTCTTGTTTATCTCACACCTGAGGGCCGTGTGGTCCCAACACACTGTGCCAGACAGCAGCTGCAGTGGTGAAAGCTCCCCCAAAGCCATCCCCTGTGCCTTCCTCCTCAGACAAAAGCACATCCACGTGGGCTGGTTCCTCGGGGTGTGCCTGTCTGGGAGCTCATGGTGGGAGCACACTCACGATTCCTCCCCTGTGGCACCTCTGTTTTCACCAGCAACCAGACTCACGAGTCAGAGTGTTCAGCATGCGTCATGCTCTTCGTTAATGAGCCAGGGCAGAAACAAGGCAGGAACATCAGAAGCAGGAGTACGGTTTTCTTTCCCACAGAAGGCTTTATGCAAGCAAAAGTGGCAGCAGCAATGAGGTGGTAACGTCACTGATGGAAAAGGGACAAGAAGGCTACATGGTGCATCTTAGAGGGGCCCTACAGCTGAGAAAAAAAGCTTTCCTTCAGATAGCTTCAGACCATATATATATATAGTTAATGATTGGAATGCTCAGTCCAGAAAACAGGATAAGTCTGAGTAAAACTGTATAAAATGGATACACAAAATGTCAGAGGAACTCTGACAGTGCTCAGCACCACCTGCTTAAACCTGCTCATCTCCCACTGAGCTTCTTTACGGGCTAACGTGTGCTCAACAGTGTGAGAATATAGGCCTCTCTGGAGGATGCGTATGGCTTATTTTCAAGGAATTCCAACTAAAGATACCGAAAACTTCCACAACAATTGAAGGTTCTTCATAACAAATGTAAGTTATAAGTATGCACTTAAACGAGCAGTAAGTTTTTTTAAGCTAAATTTGGTGTTAGGCTGCTGAGAGGCAGCAGAGGGCGTGAATGTTAAACTACTGCTTATGATGAGGGACACATGCCAAAAGAAAGAGCACCTCCGTGTTATTCTGCTTCCTAAATGATGGGCCAGCAATGTGTAGCTAAATAATAAGCACTCTTCCTCTCCTCCCCACTGAACTCTTCTTTAAGAGGCAAACTGCTGCTCGACCATAGCGTTTTCATGTATACCCCCTCATTTATATCCTTATGATGAAGTCTGTGCTGGGCAACTAATCCTCTAAGTCACCTAAAATAACAGCTTTCACTTTCTTATCTGAATGAAAAATAGAGAATTGCATGGAGTTAGAGAGGGAAAACTCCTTAGCTGGTAACACCAACAGAGCAAGACAGGAGACAAAAGGAGTAACTATCTATGCAAGAATAGTATCACCAAAACTGGAAAGGTGCTAGACCTAATTCATCTCAGACATTCACAGGACAGCTCTCTTTTGGGTGAGAATTGCCCATAAATCTGCTTTCTAATGAAGAGCTATGAAACTGTGGAGCAACTGCAAAATGGTGCAGTGCAAGAGCATGTTTTTATGTGTGTGTGTGTGTGGGTCTGCGTGTCCTGCCGAGTGGCACAAACCTTTCCTGAGACAGAGAATTTTCAAGCTTGGGCCCAGTTCCAAACTGGATCGAGACAAAGAGAGAAACATTAATATTGAAAATTAATGCTGAAAATTAATAAATAAATAAGATTTTCTACTTTTATCTAGACAACTCTCAGTAATGAGAATGATGAGAAAGATGACAAAATATGTAATACAAAATACAGAACAGAGTTTTGATGGCACGGGTACAACTTTTATTCCTTGTTCATGGTTTTCAATCATGGGTTGAACCTTAAAATGCTTTTGGCATGTGTGTGAGCAACCTCATATGCATGAGTGAAGTTACAGATCGTCATATTAAAAAATTGTAAGACTGGTCAATATTGGGAACTCATTTAAAAGACTTTTTTTTTTTTGCTCTTACAACCAGGAAATAGAAAAATACAATCAATAATAAGAATTAAATCATAGGTTTACTTTTAATTCACATGACTATATATATATATATTTTATCTTGGTGCTTTCATGAGAAACTGTTTGGCTATATAGCTTTCTCAAAGACTTTTGAAGATTGCAGTTCAATGTTTCCTTGGATTAAAAATGATTTCCTGCAGAGAGATGGTTTCTCTCTTGGTTTTCTGTGCTGACTTTCAGCTTGCAAGGCCATGAAGCAGGCAAATTGGCGACTGAGGTTTGTGAATAATATAGCTGTCTTTCCCTCTGGCATTGCTTGGGTAGAAAAATGGCAAAGGTGCCTAATGAATAGTATATAGTGTGCTGTCATGATTTTCATTTCAATTAAATATTCTCTCCTCTAGGAATGTTTGTTGCTCAGATTCTCATGTTCTTTGCATGTTTCTTGGGCAGAAGAGGGGCCGTTTTCACATTCTTAGCCTCACGGAGACACATTTATGGAGCCACGTCTCTAGGATCAGTTGTAGAAGCACTTCTCAAAGACCAGTTTCACAAGCATGTGTTCAGC
>NW_010576447.1:33098-57893 GCF_000705375.1 Tinamus guttatus | reverse complement strand
TAGCAGGGAAGGGGGCAGCAGCCCCTGCGGGGGAGCAGCGCGCGGACCTAGCTCGGGAAAGTGCTCTGCGCTGGGAGCAGCAGTGATGGAAACACCCGAAACATCGGGATTTGCCTACGGGGAAGTGGGAGCCGGGACAGGAAGGCGGGTGAAGGTGGCGGGGAGGGACGGGCTCTCCTGGCAGCTGCGGCAGGGGGAAACCGCGGGAGGAGGATCCTCAAGGCAGCTGCTGGCTGTGGAGTAAGGAGGGCAAAACTGGGATTGCTCCTGTTTCTTTTCCCTGTGCTGCCTTCTGTGAGAGCCTGTATTCTTGCTTAATGGGTAATAGTGAAGGATTTTAAAAGAATGATACAACGCTCTAAAATGTGTGGTGCAGAGTAAATACATAAGAGTCATTACCACATTTTCCTTGGAATTTCCTGTCATGCTGGTGCACTCTGCTGCCTTCCTCCTCTTTTGTTGTTTCCCTTTCAGTTCACTCATGTTTCCCAATAGCCCTTGAATAGCTGGTGGTAAATTTTGGAAGTCCTGGTCTCTTAGGTGGACTTTGTCACAAGGTTTTCAACACGCATTAGGCATCTGCTGTCTGGCATAGTCCTCGTGGTTCCTGCTCTTACTGGATCTCCTGCAGCATTGCTCATCAGGCCAACTAAGCAAGCGGGCTTGCAACACTTCTGGGATCCCTTGAGTTTCTCTTTCAGGTTGCTCAGAGATTAAATGTGGAAATAGACCTGCAAGTAGCTGGAGCTGTTGGGAGACATTTGCTGCTTGTCTCGCTCCTGAGACTCTTGAGCTCCAGAACTCAGGAGAAAGTTCTACCTGCATTTCAAAAGCCAGTTTCATGAGTGAATAGGCCGTCCCACAAGTAATTTTGAAGGAAATGAGTGGATTAGATTTTAAGAAATAAAAATCAAGGTGATTTCTATGCTAGTAGCTACAGAAGGCTGTGAAATGCAGAGAGTGGTTAGTCTAAGGAAGCCCCATATCACTTCTGTGAGATAGGTAATGTTCTGTATTTTAAAGCAAAAGGAGCATAATGTCTCTTCTCCTAACACTGAGAATAGAGCTTAAATTTCTAATGACAGACCTAATCCCCCACGTTTCTTCAGAATGCCTCTGTCTAACCTGGTTGGTACTCTGAGCGTCTAGGGTTCTTGGAAATGTTTATTTCTCTCCTTCCTCCACTTCTCTTCCTGTGGCTCATTTAGTCTTCGGTAAATACGTGCGACTTCCTTGGATGTGCAAGAAAGCCAGCAAATCCCAGTCGGAAGTCTCTTATCTTTGTGGCTGTTCTGCATATGTGTGTTCTGTGCGTTAAAGTTGGACTCGGTCTAGTTGGAGAAAAAGAAGGGAAGCTGGGCAGAGGTTTTAAGTGCAGTTACTTTTAAAACTATACTGTCGAGTTTGTGTCGCATAATGCATTAGCTGTCTCTTTTTGCACACCTTTTCATGAGTCAGTGATCGGTGTGTGTTTTACTAACTAATTTCCTTCCTAAATATTTAATTATTTCCTGAATAGCTCCCATTTTTTTCTGTTCTACCAATCTTAAAAGATAAATGGTTTACTTTGGTGCTTTCCAAACATGCCATCCTTTGTCGAGATCCTGCACTGGAATAGCTAAACCTTTTATGAGCAGCGCAGGAAGGTGCTGGTGCTGAGCATTGCCGTTACTGGGAGTAGCAGTATCGTGACCCAGCAGTGGATATTCGCAGGGCCCTTGGAGGTTTTGGCTTTTCATTTGCTCTGCAGCAAGGGTTTTGCTACGTGTTTGCCAGGTAGCTTCTCCGGGAAGAACAAACGTTATGCAAGAGGCTCCCGCCTTTTCCCCTGACCTTTAGAAAGGTGCCCAGATTAGCTCTTCCTCATTGAGGTGCTCTGACGGTATGTTTATCACAGAATCATTACGGTTGGAAAAGACCTTTGAGATCGTGGAGTCCCACCGTAAGCCCTGCAACACCCTGCCTGCTAAACCGTGTCCTTAGGCGCCTCATCTGCACGTGCCTTGAAGGCTGGCAGGGACGGTGACTCCACCACTTCCCTGGGCAGCCTGTTCCAAAGCTTCACCACTCTTCCCGTGTAGAAATTCTTCCTAATGTCTAACATGAACCTTCCCTTGCGCAACTTGAGGCCATTTCCTCTTGTCCTATGGATAGTTATTCTGGAGAAGAGACTGACCCCCATCTCACTACAGCCCCCTTTCAGGTTCATGCTTCTTACAATCACATAGCCAAACATAGGCATGTTCTGAAATTCTAGAATTAAGGTTTGCCGTTGTCATTAGTGTGAAACAGTTCTTATTTATGTGCTTGGAATCTCATTTTTTTCCCTTTGGAGCCTTGCCTTACTAAAGTGCAGTCTTTTGTGAAGACAGGTTTTGCAGTACAAACTGAACAGCTTCTTGCCAATGGTAGGAGGGCTTGCTCATCTCCCAGCTCTTCTACTTGGCCTTTTCTGATTATCTGGTAACAAGGCAAGCGGCTTCCACTCACTAACATGGGGGGGGAAAAAAAAAAAACCCACAACCTTCTTTTCCCCTTTTCCCATTGCTTCTCTGCGGTTTCTGCAGGTTGAATGAGTTTATACTCAGATGAGTATCAGAACTAGCAGTGCCATTAATTGATGGAAGTGTGCACTTCAGAGCAGAGGAGGAGGCCACTGGAAGAAAGCAGGGACCTCTCCAGGGCAAAGGGGGGAAGCTGTTAATAGAGTTTTAGTATGAAACTCTTAGATGCAGCCTCACTGTGTTTGGGTCTAACTAGCGATGGGTGACGACTCTGTCTTCCCTCCAGTCAGGGGGATGCTCTCCTTGCGTTTCCAGAGCCGTGCGCTCGGGGCGCAGCGCGGCAGCGTCCCCGCACACCGGCACGGCGAGTGCAGCCGGCAGAGCTCCGGAGCGGCCACGGGGCGCCCGGCGGGGACGGCGCCTGCCAGGGGCCTGACCTGGGCACTCGTCACAGGGCTGCGCTGAGTATGTGCAAGATCACCCGCCGCTTCTAGTCACCCTGCGCCTGAGCGAGCTCAGTCGTGTTTCCGTGGGGGGTAGCACAAGAGCGAAGAATTCCTGGTGCTGGAAGTGTGAAACTTACTTTAAGAGTTCTAACGAAAACAAAAAAGGTTTTTTTCTCTTTTTTATTCCTTTAAATGGCTGAGCGGTTTTAACGTGGACTCCTGATAAAAGGTGGGAAAGAGGCCCACCCTCCGGGCAGAGGGCTTCAGCCACAGCAATTTCACTTTAGCAAAATTAGAAGCAATTGAAAAATTGCCTAACGCAGCAATGCCTAAGGAGGCAGAGCAGGCTCCCTGACGGGGAGCCCCCTCCCCATGGGTGGCACTGCCTTACTGCAGCGTGCGGAGGATGCGGCTTTACCCCCGAGCAGTGTGTGGAATCCTGCTGTTTTCCATTCGTTGATATGCAGTGCTTTCAGATAAACTGCTTGAATGCTTATTCTGTAACATACATCTTTTTCAATATAAACAAACACTGCTCTTACCAACGTGGAAAATATGCACTAGGTCAACCACGAGATGCTGGGCTAGATGCAAGAGCTGCCAGCGAAAGTCCTGTGGCCCGTGTTATGTAGGAGGTCAATTAGCTGATGACAGTGGTTCCTTCTGACCTTAAAATATGGACCTGGTCCGTCGGGGCCGTTTTGTGCCGCTGCCGCGCTGGGAGCTGGAGGCTTCCTGCGGCTTCGGGCTTCCTCGAAGGCTCCGGGCTGTGAAGGAGGGAGCTGGGAGCCGCTTCCTGCAGCCCTCGCCTTCCTCATCCCGGAGCTGCTCTGGGGCAGCCAGCTGAAAGCCGCAAGTGGCTGCTCTGCTGACTGCCAAGCAGCGCTCCAGCAAACAAAACGCAGCGAGTGCCCCCTGAACTTGTAGCCCAAGGAGCCTTGCGGACACCTACGCTCCTAAAGGGAGTTGCCATTTACAGGAAATCACAACGCAGCCCGTGGAAGCCGGTTTCTTGAGGTGTTGTAAGCGGGCGCATGTTTTTAACACTCCTTCTTTTCGAACACAAATGTAGGAAGCTGGCAGAGCACCTCATTTCAGTGCTCGAGGAGAAGGTTAAAGCGAAATAATCTCAGGAAACGGAAGCCTCTATTTTGCGCGGCCTTGCCGCGGCTCCCTGCCCGCCGTGCCTCTCGCTGGCTAAGCTCTCAGCCCGAGTTTGGCTTCTGAAATTTTACGCTCTGGAAGAACTCTATGAGCTAGCGGTGTTTTGCTTGATTTGATTTTGTTTACTTACGCTGATTTCTTTTCCCTAGCAGATGTAAAACTTTATTTAATTTGAGCAGGTTGTCTTAATATTCTTTTTCTAACCTCCGGTAAGTTCCTATTCCCCTATCATTGTTCATTAGGAGTACATTATTTGCCTGTAATTCTCCGAATTTTTCACAAAATATATATATTTTTAACCCTGTTGTTAGCAGAAGAGTGGCGGTGAAGTTATGAGCAATTCCTTGTATTACTTTCTTGATAGTACTAGCTTCTTGATCTAACTTAAAACCTGTGTATAGTACATAGCATAACTGCTGGCAACAGTTGAAGTTGTGAAGTTTGAAGCTATTGCTTCCCGCTCTTGGTGAGCATACAGCTGTAAGACTGTCCTCTCCAAGTGATGTATCCTGAAGACATATTGCCAGTTTGCAAGGTCAGCATTAAAGAGGACTGCAGGAGATTTTGAAGGATGGATAAATGAGGAATGGTAATAATGTTGTCATAATTAATTTTTTTGAAAAATAAAGACTAAGATTTCCTAAAAACTGGAAAAATGCTGGCTGACCTGCAGTTTGGAAGGAGTTGTAAACAGGTCTTAAAATGTCAAGATTTTAAGATTTGAATTCCATTTCCCTTCCCTGAGCTTGCATTAACATGCATTTGTAGCTTATTTTTATTTGGATTCGTGACTGTAGATTGAGATTGTTGCCATAAAAAGGTTTAGAAACTGTATAAACTAATGTGCCATAAAGTGTACATAACTGGGCAGTTATATATGTAATTTTAGAGTAGAGGTAGAGAACAGCTGTGAGGAAGAATGTGTATCAAGGCTGCAAATCACTGCAAAAGCATTGCTTATTTTTCCCTTACATAAATAATTAAATAGTTACTGAGCTTTAAAACAATACATGATTTTGCTTAGTGAGGGTTTGATTCCAGTGATATATACATTTAAAAAAAAAGCAAAGAAAAGATTTTAGGGCAATGCAGTTTCTTTAGTTAGATCTCCTGATATTTTTGGAAAAAAAAATGAACATATATACATTCTAGGAGAATTTCCCTTAATAGGTACATTTTTAGCAGTTTTAAGATAAACACGAGCAATTTCTGAAAGAAGAATGTTAAAATGTGATTTGTTGGCATTTTAAAATGGAGAAGCCTGAGGGTGTCTGTACGTGCACGTCGCTGTGTGGCCCGCTCAGCAGGGCCTTGTCAGTCCCCACGGGACGGGGGTGCAGCACTTGCAGCGCCTGCCCGAGCAGGGCTCCCAGCCCCGGGAGCTCGGGGAGCATCGCGGCTTGCGGGAAACGGAGCCGGGAGCCGAGAGGCTCCGAGGAGCGGCCGCAGGACCCCCCCTGGCGCCGCTTCCAGCAGGCCGGACGGGCCTGCCTGTGAATGCGGGACTCGGCGCTGGAATTGCAGGTCCCGCTTGGTCCTGCCGAATTTTCTGGGTGCGAGGCGTTTGTTCGCCGTTTTACCCAACAATTTGTTTGCGATAGGATGTATGTGGAGTCATGGTATGCATGTTCTTGTGGCACTTATCTGCACGTGACTTTGTTCTGAGGCTCGAAAAGAATAGTTTCTTGAATATATATTTTTCCAGCCATTGTTTTATGCTCGGTGCAGTTGCATTTACTTTTTCCTCCCATTGTTTGCCACTTTCTGCTTTATTTCTACAGAAACTGTTTCTGACAACTTTTTAGCTACATCTCCTCTTCTAAAAAATCCATTGTACATTGTACTTGTTGGTGGAAATACTTTAATAAAACTAATTCCTTAAAGTTTAACTAATTGAATATACTCTGGAGTTATTTTTTTTGCAGGACTGGAGCTTAAAAGTATTTTAAAACATCCCATTAGTTAAATTTTCATTCATAATCGTGCTGAGCTTTGCTGAGCTTGCTTGTGCTCAGAGACATGACGAATGTCTGTTTCTAATCTTATTAAGCTTAAATTCACCTCTGGGAGAACTCTAGGAATTAACTATAGTCTGTCTGTAACTTTCTTTTTTTTCCCTCTTTGTCCCAGACCACGCAAGTATGAGGCCCTCTTAACATCTCCTTAGTTGGTTTTCCACCGAGATGGGCTTTCTCAGTTACAGAAAGTTAATGGGGAGAGGTAAAACACAGCAGGGTGCATTTGTGTGCGTAGTCGGGAGCCTAGTGTAGAGCTCTCTGTGCATCTTCATCTGCTCACGTTTTACTCACTCCAGAGATACTCAGTTAACCCAAAACATGCAGTTTTGCTGACTGAGATACATCTAAAATGATTTTAACTTCTAATCTGTTCACAAAACCCTTTCACAGTGCTTTTCATATTGAAGAATGTTTTAAGCCTTATCTCTGTCCTTCACCGTTTTAAGTGCATGTGGACAAATCAGCAAAGCATATTCTTCTGAGCTGGCTGGTGGTGAAGAAGAATCACACAGAATCCCAGACTGGTCGAGGTTGGAAGGGACCTCTACAGATCATCTAGTCCAACCCCCCTGCTGCAGCAGGGACACCGAGAGCACGTGGCACAGGGTGGTAAACTTGGAAGGAGAAATAAGAGACTTTCAACCACGGCGAGTGTGTGGAAGCTCCCACTAGCAGTGATATGAGGAATGTACTGGAAATATCGCTGCCATTGGTGGTGATCACCCAGACTGCAAAACTGCAAGGAAAAGTTAGTCACTTACGGCATAATCTTTTTGAGGATACGACAGACGAGTATGCAGTAGATTGGGAGCAGTTTTGTTGTATTACTTCTGTGTTACAGAATACAGAAACAGTAATACAGTAAAACAGTAATACCTCTGAGATGAGCAAGACACCTTAATAAGCTTAATACACCTTAGTAAGCTGGCAATTGATTTCGATTTTTTAAAAATATTTTAATTATAGGTAATATTTAGCAAAGTGCAAACACAATTTTTCGAATCTCTGAGTCATTCTCAGCTCTAAGGGCATTTCTAATAAGTTAGATAAGTGACCCACATGTCAGTTTGATAGTAGTATTCTGATTGCATATAGTGGGAGCCACACGCTCAGAGGTTTCTTCCAGTATACCAATCCTTGACATGGCCTCACAAATATTCAGAGACTGTGAGTACTAAAGATTTTTGAGGAATATCAAAAGACAGTCTGCAAATTACATGTTTGTAAAACAACATGAGGTTGTTTTTTAGATAAAAAAGTATTCAGATTTTTTTTCCAAATCGGTATCAGTCAGTACAAAAGTGTTTTCCCGCATGTATTGGATCTATCTGCGGTACGCTATCTGCTCTCCACCCCCTTGGGGTGTATGGCCAGCAAGCACACGCCGTTCCTGCCTCCCCGTTGCCTTGTTTGAGACGGGAAGTCCCCGGCTGCCCCCAGCCTCCCGCTCCGCGCCGGCCCCGTGCGAATCCCGGGGGCCGGCCGGCTGCTTTGGCACCTGCCTGGCACATCTGGCTGCGCCTTTGGAAGGGGGCATGGCCACCGGGTTGACGAAATGCTCTTCTGGTTTGTCAGCAATGAATCCTCACATGTGTCTTCTGAATTTCTACTTGGAAAACTTCACTACTTGTTTTGTCCATTTGTGACGTGTTGCAGGAGTTCCTGTCCAGCCAAGTACACTAGATGGGAGAGCTACGCTTGAAAGCATTTTTTTTTTTTTACGGTTCAGTATAAAATAACAGTATTTCTTAGTGTCTTCGTTTTTCGGAGATATGACTAAGAATAAAAAAAGTGCATTATTTTTCTGTGATTGCTTGTTATTAAGTATTTGTTGTGTCTCATATTGAGCAGAAAAGAGGGAGTCCTCAGCTACATCTCTTACAATTCAGGAATAACATCATGTAGATGTTTGAAACAGGAAGTATAAAATTCTGTTGCTTTTAATAAAGTTAAAACTTCTGTAGGTTTCTTCTTGTTCATATAGGCAGCTACCTCTGCATCTCAGAATCCAACAGCTCATGGTTTTCATGGGTGCTATTTATTATTAAATAAGGTAGCAGAGAATACAGTAGGTATGACCAATACCTAGTTAGGAGTTAGGAAATCACTTTTTTACTGACATACCTAATTAGAACTTTCTATTTAATCCTTTTTTGGTTTAAAGACAACATATCATCTAGTATATGATAACACCCTGTCCACCAAAACAGTGGTAGTGAAATGACAAGAAGGTGGAAAGGGCCTGCCTAGCACGAAGAAGTGAAGGCTCTCTGTTTTCATAAGTGAATTAATGCCCAGCACCATGTAACTCGGAGTACGCTGATCAGAAGCACATCAGGAAACAAACCATTCAGTTTTCAGATGTCAGAATAGAGTACCCAAGCGCTCTGCTCAGTGTATCAAGCTCTTACAACAGTTTTTCCTTTTTTTTCCTGAACGGTGTGCTTCAGCGCAAGATCAAAAAAGAAGCAGATGCGACGTTGAATTTTCTATACTTTGGAGGCGGGGGAAAGCCAAAGTAATAACAGTGATGATAACAGGGTGAGATCCTGATCCTGACATCTGTTCTTTGTGATTAAGCCACACAGATGGTCATGTAAGCAAGGCCGTTTCCAGCGTTCAGTCCGAGGGCGGGATGGATTGTGAAGCTGCCGTCTATACCGTAACCAGCCACCTGCAGCACTGTAGCTTAGGGAGTGCGTTCATTACTGTAGTTGTCACTGGTAAGGTCACTGCTAATGCTAAGTAGTCATTGCTGATGCTGCTCTCTGCCTTTTTGTTCAGTTATGTCACCGTTGTTTACTCAAATACACTGATTTGACAGGCAGGACACTCTATTTCATCACACTGCACTGTTTGCTCTTGTGTTTGAAGCAGGCAGGACACTCTATTTCATCACACTGCGCTGTTTGCTCTCGTGTTTGAAGCGGTGTGTTTGACTACAAAATACAGTAGTGTGGTCTTGAAAAGGTAAATTTGGTGGTAGTGTGTACCTGAGGTGCCGCTGCCCTGCTTTGACACTGCCGTTGGAGCATCAGTGTGATGGGAAGAGGTGGAAAGGGGTTTGGCTGCAGGAAGCTGGATGGTTGGGGGACTACAACCCCCCCAGGGTTTGCAGGCCTGGGGATGGGGTGCTAAAGGGCTGGGGCTGCAAAGCTGAAGGAAGTCTGGGAGGTGCCTTCAAGAGGGGAATGCAGCAAAACGACAGCAAAAACCCAAATGTAAAATAACCCCTCCAAAATCCCTGTCTGTAAGCAGCCGCGCTTGTGAACGACTCTGTGAAACTACAAAAAATGCTGTCTTCCTTGTCAGAAGATTTTGTTTGTGTGCGAAGGGGAGAAATAGGAGCAAAAATACTGGATGAGGTGTAAGTTACCACTGATGACAAAGGTTTAAGAGTGTGTTTGAAGGAGGTAAGAAAACAAATGCCTGGCAAAAAGACTTGAAATGTGTGCCCGATTCCTCATGGTATCTTCACTCTGTCCTGTCTTGTGCCTCTTCAACAGGAGGCTCTCTATAGCACTTCACTTTGAGTAGGCTCTTGCTAGATCTTTTGGAAAGTGCAGTTATTTACTGGGATTACTGTTGTTTGTTTTTAAATTGCGCGGCCTCTTTCAGATCTGTAGCATGAATTAATGCAGTTCTCTTGCCTGCAGTTCACGCTGGTCAGGCGAAAACATCCAGCCCATGGACGACTCATCAAGCTGGGAACAAACTAAGGGAATTCTGGTTGTTTGCTGAAAAGTGGCTTTTCTTAGGCACTTCATTTTCTTAGGCTACTGTCCTCACGCACACTTAGGAATGAGACTAAAAGCGCTGGTGGCAGTTGCTGTTCTTCCACCTTTCCCTCTATCTTGCATACAAATTCCTGCTTTTCTTCAGAATTTGCTGGCTCAGTTTCTTAATCCCTAAGAAAGCTGTAGCCCTTATGGTTAATACCTTCCTTTTGACCTTGGGCCACTTGAGAAGACAAGGTGTGACGCTGGATGCAATTTAATCATCTTAGACATTGTCTGAGATGTGACAGCTGCTAGTTTTCTGGGGAGTTTCTACCTGGATTTTCCTGTTCGAGATATGGCAAAAACTTGATTTAGTTTCTCCTGGGGGAATTTTTACTCAGTTAGCTCTAGAGATTTCAGGCACCCGGGACCATTTTAGGTGGCAGAAGGCACAAGGGAAGAGCGAAGGTCTTATTTAATATTTTTGGTGCCTTGTATTGTTTGCTAACTAGTTCAGTTTTTTGAAAATAACACAACAAAGAAAGTCTCACCCCACACTGACAGCCAGACTCTGTTTTGGAGAGTCAGAGAGCTGAAGCATTTCTCCTTCTGATTTTAGAAGTGTTTTCATATCATTTAAGGGTGGAACTTTTTGTATTTTTGGGGAGTTAAAATTAGATTCTCTTAACAAAGAACGCTGAAGCAGAGGACAGTAATTTATCTAACATGCTTTGCAGTTACTTCCTTTTGCCCTCTCTTCTCCTTCCCCTCTGCTCCCTACCATGAACTGTTGCCTTCCAGACATTTCTGTAAGTGTTTTATGTTCAGAAAGCCTGCCAGCGTACTTGGGAAGCACCTGTTACCTGCAGGAAAGCCGCCTCGGTATTTGGAATGAATTAAAGGAATGAAAAAAACAAACAGGCAGAGGATTCAGTCAAGCTGTTATACTCTGCTGTTCATTTTTATGTTGTGGTTTGATACTCGATACGTAAAATATTAATAAAACTAATTTTTCAGAAATATATCCTGTATTACTGCATGCAAATACCAGACTTTGACTTCTTAGTGCAAACATTTAATTCGAGTCTGGCTAGTGGTGACATCCGAAGTGTGTGGCAGTGCTCACATTTTTTTCTCGGCTTAAGGAGCTTCCTGTGTGTTTTGGTAATTGTTTTGAAGGCTTTCAAAGCCACAAAAGGATGGATGTCTGATGAATGGAGAACATCATTATTTTTCAAGAGGGCAAATGGCTCTCTGATTCTTCATTTCCTTTTACACAATTAATCTGAAGTTATGGTGGGCACCCGGATAGATGCCAGAACGGCCACCCTGGACAAATGTCACTTACACAGTGGCTGTAGGTCTGGTGGCTGCAACCAGTTAATGTTAAAAATTGGTCCCGTGGGAATTCTGTTTCCACTAGGATGTGCAGAATCCGCTTTTGGATGTCTCACATCATGTGGGGAACCAGGGAAGATCCTTAGTGGCAGATAAAATGCCTTTTTAATTTATTTCTTACAACTGTGAATAGGTGGGAGAAAAGTTCAGGGCGGCCTTGTTTAGCTTTTTATGTCATAGGAGATGGCAGTATTTTGGTTCTCTTCTGGCCTGTCTTTATTTTAGGGCTTTGAAATGTTTTCACAGATGTACCCATGCCGTGTGCAATTCCTTATATAGAAGCAGAAAAAAAGAGCACTCCTATTAAAGAGTTTAAGCTAATCTCAATAAAACAGAGGGGAAAGTGGTACTTCCAGGAGGTGCTTAATTTCCATAGTCTAGTGATGTTGGTAGTGGCTGACCTCCAAAATCCCTATCTGTGTCTCTTACAACTTTTTCTTTATTTTTCTGGAAACCTCTGTTATCCCTAGCTGGACAAAAAATACTGTGTTCAGGGTTGTGCTGGTGAAAGGAGAACTGAAATTTTTCTATCAAGTTAAACTAGTGCAAAACGCAGTGAGAAACTTTTAATTCTGATTTTAAGCTGTGCTTATTTTCACTTAGCTCAACTGAACGAAGAGCCATCAAGCTAGACAGATGTAAATATGACTTCAGTGCAACCTTGCGCTCCATCTGAAGGAAATCCAAACTGGAGCAGCTTTTAATATAGTTTACAGCGAGTGGCATGAAGCAAGTAGTCCGCACGTGTGAAAGAAAGCTTTTTACACGTTCTTTTTCTGCCAAGGTTTTCTTTAAGACCATTGATTATGCCGTTTGCGGATGCCTTGCAACATCAGACTGAAAACCTGCTGCAGCAGACGCATGACTTCCTTGTGGCTCCCTTTGGTGCAAGAAGAGGAGCCCTGGCCTCCCCGGGGAGCGCGAGCTGGGGTGGGATCACGGAGCGGGGAGCGCGAGCCGGGCTGGGATCACGGAGCGCTGGGTTCACCCAGGGATCACGGAGTGCTGGATTCACCCAGGGATCACGGAGCGCTGGGTTCACGCAGGGATCACGGGGAGAGGTTAGAGCGTCGCGGGGGAGCTTCAGGCACGAGCCAAGGGGTTGTCTGTGTTTGTGGAACAGGCGAGCACGTCTCCGAGCCCCTTCCAAAGAGGAGCTTGTCTGTAGAGTGGTAATTTAAGAACCAGTGTCTAGACTGCTCTCAGAAATTGTACACATGATATCTTCAGGACAAAACCATCCCAGTTTAAAAAAAAAAAAAAGCCATGTGTTGTGTTTTTAATATTTTGATATTTTGACTGAATTCCAGGGAGATCAGAAATATTTTGGCAATATTTGGCCCTCCAAACTATGCGATGAATTCCCAGAAGAATGCCTATGTCAAGCCATAGTAACAGTTTCTTTCTTGAATACAATAACCTTTAGTTTATAGTTCTAGTTCTGCATGAAATAAAATATGTATTTGTCAGTAACAGAAAACTTCCACTCTATGTTGCCTGCATTCATGTGCCTCTTCGTTTTATTAAACTGCTTATGAATGTTTAAGAATCTCTAGCATAGTATGATTAAGCTCTTGATTTCATCTAAGTAGTATTTCCTCTATAGATGCTAAAATTCTAATTTTGCAAGTTTGTTCTAAAGCTCTGATTGAATGCACAATTATGGTACATAAGGATTACTGCTCCAGTTTCTTAAGAAAATAAATGCATGTTTTCAAGAAACTGTAATTCATTTTTGTATCTTTTTAACAGTAAAAGAAATCAGTTGTTCTCGTCATACACCACTTGGCTAGTGGGTAAAGCTGTTGAAAATATTACAGCAGTATAAGATAGGAAAGACAAATGATTTATTCTACTAAAGCTAGCTTTAATGAGCATTGGAATCTGAAGAGGAGTAAATTAACCTTAGAAGGCAGATAATTTTTTTCCTGGTTTCTGTGTTTGAAGCTTATGCTTTTAGTGGTGGAAGTGCTCCTTTAGAGGGGTACGTTTTCTTTCTAGTGTATCCACTGTGTTTGCCATAGCCTCAGTGGTCTTGCATCTACACCACTGAAGAGAGAAAGGAACAATATGTGTGTGCAGCTGTTTTTATTTTTATTTCTAATGTATACATGCTCCCTATAGCATGAAAATGTGCATGCTTTCTTGGGCCACATTTTTCTGGCTTTTCTTCCACGATTGATCCTGAAGCGCTTCAAAATCTATTGCAAAATTTGGCAAAATGAGTAAGATTCAGAAGAACTGTTTAAGATTTGGAGCCCAAGAGCAGTTTGGCAGTTCTTGAAAAAGATGACGTGTGGTGCTGAGTGGTTTTATCTAAAAACATATCTGAAGGCTCACGGATTTTTTTATCTAGTTGTAGATGTTTAAAAGCTTCTGTGGTTAGATAGATAAAACATCAAGGCATATAGATAACGATACATGTTTTGAATGCTTACTGGACTTCTGAAATAGCTGGAATATATCATAGTAGTATTTATATCGTGTATATATATATATCATAGTAGTATTTCCATCACTTGAAGTTTTTGCAGTTTTATTCTTGCAGCTGCTTTTATTTTGGGGTGGCAGGAGGACATGTTCTTATTTGAACAGAGTTATTGATCTATACTGGTGTTACGAGATGAAGTGAAAACACCAGTTCCAATGGTCACTATATTCCCAAATGCATTTAAAGGATAATCCAAATTCTGGCTGTAGGAGACTTTGTTTGGATACTGTAATATGTGAACAGAACTTCCATTTTATGCCAGTACTGTTATGTGATAATCAGAATATGCTCAGTTGAAGGCAGTCTCTAAATTAATGTACATATTTAATCTTGGAAAGGCTGACATCATTCTAGGTAGCATGTAAAGTGTATCTATATGCCACTTACAATGGAAATGATTATATTAGTAACTTTTCTGAAAAGGACTTCTGTAGTCAGTTTGGGAGAGAAATATGTTATTTTAGAGGTTAAGTAATACCTGAAATGATGCTTTGGAGTTAGACAGATTCAACTGAAATGCTAAGAATCACAGAATGGTTAAGGTTGGAAGGGACCTCTAGAGATCATCTAGCCTAACAAGAACTTTTATTTAACTAGTCCAAGAACTTTTATTTAAATCACTCCTCCTCTCTGGTTTTCTGTATACCTGGATGTCCCAGAGTGATTTTAGTGAGAGTCTATCTCTAAGAATTTCTGAACTCCCTATTTCCAGTATTCCTCTAAATGTAACAGATGCTCTTGTGTATTTCTGTTACCTATCAAGAATTTGCTCAGCCTGGGGTGTGATGTTTTGAGCTTTTAATTAATACTGTTGTTAATTGTTAGTGTTTCTAACACTAACATTCACAAGGAGCTGTGAATGCTCTGGATGGCCACCTTCGGTTGCCTCCCTTCTTTCTTGGATGAGAGGAAGTAGTTTGCCTACTGTGATAGCGATTATTAATAGTTGGAAATGTGTAATTGAAGAGAGATCTATAATCCAGTACTGTTTTTATGTTTATAGAGACAAACAGTTAGACATTCTTCACAGTTTAGAGAAGCTAAAACCTATAAAGCTTCTAGTAATTGTGAGCAGAGTGAACTCCAGCTTCACTTTTGTGTTCTTTGCAATATGGGAGAAAAACTGGCGGGACGGCATGCCATCATAATTAAACTGTTAAACATAGAAACTTGAAGGAAGAAGCTTGTCTTACCTGTTTGGGGAGTATCTGTCAGCATACTTAAACGAAATCCTGTTTTGAAACTGTATGCTTGTAATTATTAGCACATTCCTAAGCAGCGTAGCTATTTTACGATCAAATCATGGAGGTGCTTTCAAAACATATTATACAACTTACTGCACTGTAAACTGCACACCTTTTGTATTTATTTTCATTATTTCTATTTTTACAGGATTACAAAGCCATTGACATTTGCTGACTGTGTTGGTGATGAGCTTCCTTTAGGATGGGAAACTGTTTACGATCAGCAGATTGGAGTTTATTACATGGACCACATAAATAGTGAGTGGATGTATGATTATTTTTAGGAATATGAGCAAGCTGCTGTTAACTGATGGCAGTAACTTTGTTTCTGATAACATTGATGAGCTTCACATTACAGTGAGATAATGTTTGCCAGTCATTTCTTCCAGTATCTGGTTCCTTATCTTTCAAATGCAGGGAATACTCTTCCTCACTTTGTGAAGAACTGTAAAATCTTTGAGATGCAGTGTATAAAGCCAATATTGTTTTGTTAAGTCATCTTTTTTATCATGCATCCTTTTTATCATGCATTAAATGATAAGATTTTTATAGTGCACTTTTCTACTTCTTGCCTTTCCGGTGACCCGTGGTTTACTCAAACATCTTGAGAAACACAATGCTTTCTCAGAGAAAAGTGTTGATTTTTAATTAAATGTGCTATAAATTAAATAAGAAATATAATAGTCCCTCTTAAGTGTTGCATCCTTTCGCTTTAATATAGCGCAAATAAAAGTAAAAAAAAAAAAAAAAAGATGACTTTTGGAAACTGAAAAGGAAAGATTCCCATTGTTTTCCCTTTTGGACCATTTCTGATCTTGGTATCTCCAGTGTCTGGCACATTTGCCAGTTCTACTTTTAAAGTGCTATGTTTTATCTTTAGAGCTTTGTGCTACTGCTGCTGTTACTGTTGTGTTGCCATCATTAGGCTTCTTATCACTAGCAAGTGAATGTTTTCAATGCTGTGGGAATTGGTAGTTAGCTAGGAGGGAGAAAAGAAGAAAGTGGCTATGTAGGCTATCACAGCAGTGGTAAATAGTGTAATCTGCAAAAACAACTTCAGTGCTATCTACTCAAAATCTAAATAAAAGTGTAATTAAAAAATAAAAGTGTAGAAATAGTTTTGGCTTCCTGCCATCATTGGAATTACTTACATATTGTGGTTTCACAATTACTTAATAAAAAAAAACCCAAAACAGAATAACAAACATTTCCATGATATTGTTTGGCCCACAGAAGCACTTTTTGTTTTGAAATTAAGGTTTATTCTTTAATTAGCGATCTTTGTTTAAGATTTGTTAATACACTGATTGCAAGATAGACAGCCTAGACAATAGAAAGGCAATAAATACAGTTTGTTAGGTAATACTTACAATATTTCTGTTGAGAAAATGGTCACTTAATTATTGGTTTAATAATTACTCTGACAGAATACTAGAACAACTGACTAGAACTAGAACAATTCTTTAGTTAATGCTGGTTTAATTTTTTTTAAAAAGAAATTTACATCAGTGTGTGCTATATGCACAAAAATATCACTGTGCATGAAGGCATTTTTTTTAAATCGAAACATTGGCATCAGCTTTGATTTCATTTCCTCCACTTTGCTTGTTTTTTTTTTTAATTATTATTATTTAGTTTTTATTTTTTTAGCTTTGCAAAAGGCTTTAGGAGGGTTCCTGTAGGCAATGGGCAGAACGTGAGCTCTCCGTGCAGTGCTCTGCCAGAAAGGACTAACGAAGGATCATCCCGTCACTAGCCAGCCTCTGATAGACACAACAGGCACAATTACACACTAAAGACACCTCGTGTTGCTTTTCAACTTTTGTTATGACCACAGGCATCAAGTTCAAACTTACAGTGAGGATATTAATCACTGTAGGCAGGGCAGATCTGGCTTACATTTTTTTTCTGTGTGATTGCGAACAAAAGTGTTGGAGAGTGTCCTTGCAGAGAGGAACAAAATTCCCAGATTTCCAAATGAGAAGGGGAAAGAAGAAGCAGATTCATAGAAACAGGCCTGGGAAAGTGAAGCTAGCGCGGTTAAGAATTAAGCGGAGGTGGCAGATGAGTAAGAGACAGCAGCTTTGCAGGGGCAATGCTGAACGGAGTGAGCGGGATCAGCCTGCAATTAACGAGGTTGCAAAATTTGTCTCTTTCATGATAGCTAATTACTTGCAGCCCACAGATATTATCCGGAGCAGTAATTCAGCCATCACAGCAAAGTGAGTTTGTCACCCCTAGGCTAACGCAGCGCTTGTATATACAAGCAGATATTCAGTGGGAAGGAGGAGGTGATATTGTTTTAGCTGGCTAATCGTTACACAAACAATTACTGGGAGCCTCGGTCCGTTTTTAAACTATGAATGTCCAAGGAACAAATGAAAACTACTTTAGCTTTCTTATAAAGGTGGAAACTAATGGGTGGATAACTGACCATAGGTATCATGAAGTGGGGACAGGTTAGTGGCTGAGCACCTGCAGCCTTGGAGCCCTGTAGTAATTGGCAACACAGTTAGAAATGCCTTGGTTTCAAGAAACACTGTTAGAAAAAGCAAGAGACAGTTCAGAGAGATCCGTTTGGACTTAAACTCTTCGGGACCTCTCACACTTAATGCATCCTGTCCACATATCCTTGCAACTTTTAAGAGAAAACAGTAATACATGTAGTTTTTCCAAGCTCCTTGCCTGGTTTGTTTACCCAGAAGATAATAATAATATTTCCATTAATAGTGAAGCACCCCGGGGGCAGAACCTGGTGTAAATCTGAGTGGTGTATCCACCCCGATCTCCATCTCGTCCTGTAAGTGCTGCTCTGTTGACACCCTCGCTAAGCTGCCCCTGGCTCCCCGCCAGCCATTGCCTAAAAACCCTTTGGCCGCTGCCAGCCACAGAATTCCTTTCCCTCCTCCTCAGAGTCGTGAGAGCCTTTGAAGTCTCCCTGAACCAGTTGGGCATTCCCCACTGGGGAATAATATATTCCCCGCATTTGTCTGGGACCATTTTTGAAGTATGGTAGGATTTTTATTATTTTATCATTTTTAATCTGCTGTAAAGGACCTAAAGGAACTGTCATCCGACTTGGCTTTAGTTTCAGCTGTTACATGGCAAACTTGTTTTGAAATCCAGGGCAAAGTGGAGCCTCCATTCTCATAAAACAGAAGAAGACATCCCTGCTGTAGCAAAGAAGTGTTTCTGTCTCAGGAGAAAGCAGCTAGCTCTTGAGGAAGCTGGGGCAATCTTCCAATAAGGGATAAGTGTGATTTGCCACCTCTGAAGTGTGGTGTGGGATCTGACATAGTATTTAGCCCTGGCTGATTACTGAGATGGGAATTACCCATTTTTTGTTCATGAGGGGCCACTTACTGTGATGTGATTTTCCATCATAAATATTTATTAATGCCTGCCCACTTTCCATAGGGGAATAGCTATTTCAGGAATATAAAACTTGCACAAATTTCAAGATGAGTGACAGCAAGATGCAGCAGTGTTGCTTCTTCATTTCTTGAGTTAAATCTATTAGAGTTTCTTATTTCATTATAAACACTAGCCTATTGAATTTGCACTGCAAGATATGAAAATTAAACATAACTGGCTTCATTTCTCTTTGGCCAAAAATGATTCGATGTTTAGTTCCCAACAGTGCTGCAAGTTCTGCCTCCGCTTTGAACAGTAACATTGCATTGGCAGTGACTGCTTGCCAGGAGAGCCACAACCATCAGAACGTAACATTTCCTTTAATATGAGGCTCTGTATGAATGTCCTTGTGTAGAACATATTTACTAGCTTGAGTATCATGAGCAGCATGAACAGAAAATATAAATTAATAATTTTTCAGCGTTTTAATGCATGTTTCCTTCCAAAGGGGTTGCTTTAAAGTAATAGTTTTGTGAACTGGTATATACAGGAAGGATTTTGTACTGGAATCCTGTTTTAGATATGTGTTTGAATAAATTGTCCTAAACACTGAAGGAGAAAGCAAAAGAGTGTTTTTTAAGATAGGAAAGAAAAAAATCTACAAACGAAAAAACCTAGTGCTTTTGTGAATTTGGGATTGAAACGATGTGATGTCTTTAAGTTGTTCCTGCTGTCTGTAGAGTTGTGGGTTAAACATTAAGGCACTTTTTGCTCTCCTTCATGCTTCAGGGTTTTCAGATCTTCAGAATGTGCAAGTTCCCTATAGGGAGTGTAAAGCCAAAACACTGCTTTCTTTTGGTTTATTCCAGTTTGTGAGAAGAATAGAAAGGCCTTTATAATCAGATGGCCTCTTCTTATTGCTCCACTCCGCATCCTTCTTACCCTGGTCCAGGCTTGTCCCGAAGCCATGCTGTAGTGTTGGGCACGCTGCTTGTGTAGAGGCATTACATCTAAATTTTTGAGCACATAACTCATTTATTAATGAGTTGACATTGACCTGTGAAACAGACTTTAACAAAGTAATCTGTAGGTTGTGGGATAAGGCGTCTTACACATTTTTTTTATGCTTCTTTCCTCAGAGCTCACACAAATCGAGGACCCAAGGGAGCAATGGAGAAGAGAGCAGGAGCGCATGCTGAAGGAGTATTTAATAGTTGCCCAGGAGGCACTCAATGCCAAGAAAGAGATTTATCAAATAAAGCAGCAGCGATTTGAACTAGCTCAAGAAGAATATCAGCAACTGCACAAAATGTGTGAGGATGACAACCGTTCCTATGCCAGCTGTGAGTTCACTAGTGTTTTCTTGCCTTTCCCGCCTGCCTCTGCCAGCAGATGCTGTAAGAATTTGAAGTGTGTTTTCATCATCCTGTTTTAAACCCAGAAGTGAGGTGTTACCTTGTCCTTGCTATTGAGGGAGTCCTGTTTCCCGTCATGACGGGAGAAATAATGCTTTTTTAGTGTTATGCTGTAAGGAATATATCTTAGCTAGCCTCTCTAGCCAAACTGGAAGCAGGCCATAGAGAAGCTTTGTGCAAGGCAAGATGAGGGCTGAATGTTGCTGGGCCAGCTACTTGCACTCCTAAATTTATGGACTGTTCCACCGTGGCCATGGGGGCTAGCTTAGGGAAAGCCTGCTGCAGTTACGTGACCAGTGTGTTGACTTCACAAAAGCGAGGAAAAGGCAGCGTCAGAGGCACTACGGCTAAGGAAGAATTATGCCATCCTTGTATTTAACTTAAAATATGTATCCTGATGTGATTTTTTTGAAGAGAATACTTTAAGAATATTTTAAAAGAAATTACTGTTTAAAGCCTTTTAGTTAATGTTTTAAAAATATTTCGTACTAAGAGAATACTTTAAGAATATTTTAAAATAAATTACTGTTTAAAGACTTAATGTTTTAAAAATATTTCGTACCGATCTTAAATTATGGGAACCTATTTTAAAACATTGAGCTGATTAGTTAGATGGTAACAAAATAAAGTATCATCATGGAGAATATTCATATTGTCTATTTCAGATTTCCATAGGCTTTTACACTTGTTTTTTGTTAATGTTACCAGTCCACTCAGGTGCGTGCTTATGCATTTATGGGGTTCTGGACTCCAGTTGGATGACCAAAGATTGCCAATATTCCCTTCTCCATGCTGCTTGTTTCAATATGTTGCACTAAAAGCAAGTGCACAAAATGTTTTCCTCCTGCTCTGTTTGTGGGTGCTGTCCTTGAGTCAGTGTGAGTGGGAGGAGGGATGAGCTCAGTGGCTGTGGGTTGGCAGGGAGGTGCCCCTGAAGTTTTGTGACTCACTTGTGATCACCGCTGTAATAAAAAAATAAAATAAAAAAGCTACGAAAATCTTGAATTTAGAGAACTGGTCCGGGCATGACTACCGATTTTGGCAAGTTGCTGCCTGCTTCACGTGACCTTGGTGTCACAAAGTGCAGATGTGGAGATGGGTTTCAAAGCAGCAGGCATCAGCTTTGCCACACCGTGGTGGGTGTAAGAGCACAGCCCCATTCCCTTGCATATCAGGCATTTTTCAGTGGGCTGTTGCTGACATGAATCTCTTCAGTCAATGAATCTTGGTTGCTCTTGTTCAGCCCGGCCTCTAGGACCTCACTTCGTTTTTGGAGGCTTTTGCTTACAACAGCGCAGCTTGAAATCGTTGCTCGGCTCTAGATACGCTGCATTAAAAGATCTCTTGCCAGAGATTAATCTGAGGGCCTGTTCCCCACACTGTAGCTGCAGGAGGAAACTTTCCTCTGGGACTGGCAGGAGTTTGGTCTGACAGTAGTTGTGTTACTGGAGTCCCTCTCGTGCCAATATGTCAATGTACTCGGAAAGCAATTAGCAACTGTTAGTTACAGCAATTACGTGGGTCGGTAAATGTTGCCATCTTTTCATGAAAGCCAGGTACTTCTAAGCAGTGTGTGGTGCTACTATACACAGTTCCTTTTTGTTGTTGCCCTTTGGGGCATTTATTTATTTATTTATTTATAGGCAGACCAAAGATAATTCTTCAGTTGCACTTTAGCACAGAGGATTATTTTAAAACCCAGTGACTTGTAACACAAAGAATGAATGCAACGGTCTGTTAAGTAGTACTCCCTCTTAACAAGTGTGTTTGTTACAGTATTTTACATTATTGTTTTCTTATTTTTTCCATCTCTTTAGCATTCTCTGGCTTTTCAACTAATACCAAGTATGACCCATATCAGATTAAAGCAGAGATAGCCAGCCGTCGTGACAGAGTAAGTACGCTTTTTTAATGCTCTAAAATATAAGTTGCGGGGCGGGGCGGAAGGAAAGGGGTCCACGTGCCTGTGCTTTTCTTCCTTAGTATTTACAATTTTGGTGTTGCCTGCATTTTTCAAAACAAAGTGCTTTTCTACTCTGAATTACTGTCCCGTTTAAGTGAGTCTGTATTTATTGCATTTCTATGACTTGCAGAGTAATGCTTTTTCCATGTTACAAGTGTCAAGATTTTTGTCAAGCATGTCGGGGAGCTAAACTCAGCCAGGGCTTCAAAAATGACTTATATTATATACACTGCCACAAGTAGTAAATACTCTGCAGCCAAATTCTTTCTAGCTTAACTGCAGCTTAGTCCCACTGTCTTTTATTTTTCCATTTACCCATTTCAGTGGGGTTTCACAGATGTAACTGGAGCTCTGCATTTGGCCCTTTCTTTGGAAGTCAGTTAACACTTCAGGAGACGCGTTGGCCACGTAGAACTCCCTGGCTGATTTACCCAGAGCTGTTCCATAGTGAACACAAAAGAACTGTGCAGATGTTCTGGTAGTGATACACAGTCCTAAATACAAATACAGAATGAAGCTGTGATAAGGGACGTTTTTATAAAATCATTTTTGGATAGAACTGTGCTTTTGTTGTTGTTTGTCTGAAAGAAAAGTATAGTTGACTTTTCAAATTTGTCCCATGCTGCTTTAGTGAATAGTAAAGCTTTGCATGTTTTTTTGTAACAAATTGGTGTTGCAGCCGTCAACAGCTATCAAAAGTATTTTATAATATTAAGTTTTATAACTTATTTCTACGTTACGTATTTCTTTTTAGTAATGATTAAAATGAGGACTGGCATGCCAGGCACTCAAATCACAAAATAAATGAAAATACTTCTCTTTGCAGAGTGGTGCTCTGGTTTTGTTGTAGTGACCGCTCTTTCACATGGGTGTCTCTGAAAATAAATCCTGCTCACCACCCTTCAAAGGCATTTGCTCTATCTGTATATGTTTACTACGTGCTGACTTGTGTTCACTTGTTTTGCATGCTCTAAATGTCAGCACATTGCAAACAAGAAAATAAGCTTTGTTTATTTAAGTAATATTTGAAGAAAGTCAACAGGGTCATTTATAAGGCAGTTTCTGTCCCTCTGTCTTGCAACAAAATGATCTTCAAGATCATCTGTTCAACTGAATGTGTGCATATACACTGAGCTGTTACAGGTGATACAATAAAAATTGCAATAGAAAGTTTTTTTTTGTGTGCACGGTCCTAGTGATGCTTTTTTTTTTTCATATTAGTGGTTGTTGAAAGAGTTGGTGGGGAGAAAGGAATTTTTTGGATGATGTAGTTCCTGCCTCCTCCTTGCTGTGCTTGGGGTGCCTTGGGTGCCGTGGGGGCCAAGGGATTTCAGTGTTCTCTGAACCACCTGGAATCAGTACAACCATTTTAGCCCAAATCCCCCCTTCAACAGAAAATCCCCCCCAGCCATCTGTGATTTGTGTCTCTCAGTGAGTTTGGTCTAGTCCAGGCTGCAAACCATTAGCTGATGTTGGAAGCTGAGCAGGTAACAAAGTGGGCAGTGTTTTTTTGTTTGATTGGTTTTGTTTCATTTTTACCAGTAATGAAAAATGAATGTTGACTAAAAGTGGAATTTTAGTATTTTGAAACTTAATATTCAAAAATACCCTATTCATGACTAAGATCTGGGTTCGTTTTTGTGTATAGCTGGAGGACTTCTGTGTCACGATGTAAACAATCTCAGTAATTTAAAGTGTTGATCAAGGTCTACTTTATACTTGTGAAAATACAGTAATACAAAAATTACAACTTGTTCCGATGCACCTGAGACTGCTTGGTGTCCCAGTCCCTCATAGCCTTGTCTTCTGTGTTGCTTTACTGCCTCCACTTCAAATACTGAATTTATCCATCAAGATCTCATTTTTGGACTCCCACTTATGCACTATATCCCAAGGCCCCAGACTGCAACAACTGTTTCCTCCCTTCAGCTGTAGTCCCTTTGGCTCTTCCTCCTCCTTTATTCCAGTTATCTACCAGTTTGAAAAAGCTGTTTGGTTTGGAATGGCAGATCATTCATGGTGCTTAATGTGCTGTTCCGAGGTAGACCTAATCTACTCGGGTGACTGTTTTCTCAAATATATATATTTTTAGATTTGGCTTCTTTGTCACTTTGGATTTATGTTGGCCAGTTGATTCAAGGGAACTGGGGTGGAATAGAAGGCGATAATAGAAAAAATATGTAGGAAATCAGGCTTCAACAAAGCCATTTCTGTTGTCATGGATTCTTCTCCCCCCCTCCCAAAATGAAAAAAAAATAAAAGTAGTTTTTTTTTAAACGGCTGAAGAATAAAAAACCTCTGAGACATGTCTGTCTGCTTCAAGGGGAGTAGAAAAATCATTCAGATTGAAGCTTGCTGGCTGTTAACATAAGCTATTGGAGATAGAAAAGCAATCAAACAGATGAAGAAAGTGATGCTTCTGAAAGATGGCTTTTTTTGGTTAGATCTTGTGATATTGCAGAAAATGTTCTGTTATTTTAATGCAAGTTTTAAAGCAAAGGAAAAAATACTTAGATTATCATTTTCAATTTTGAAAATTATCCAGTTAATTTAAGGTTTTGTATTTGAATAGCATTTTTAATTAGAAAATCTGTTACATATTATCACTTTAAACTATTTTGTTATATTTAGCTTTCTAGGCTAAAACGAGAACTGGCACAGATGAAGCAAGAGCTCCAGTACAAGGAAAAAGGAGTGGAAACTCTGCAAGAGTAAGCGATGGGTTTGTGGGAAGATTTTTTTTCTTTCCTTTGTTCTTCTTGGGATGACTTTCCTAGCTACATACTAAAAAAAAAAAAAAAAGCTGGACAGCACGTCCCCACTTTCTCCTGTAACCTCACGACCTTCTACTTCTGCACCATGTAGCGGATTTGTGCATGTGCAGTAGGTCTGAGTAAGACTATTGCTCCTTCTCTAAAACAAAATTTGCAATTTGATTGACGATTTGACATCTCAGGTGTTTTTGGGCATCCTTTTGTTACCTTTTCTCAGCTTTAGGTCTGTGTAATTTCTTCTTTCTTGCCCTTGGTTGAAATTATTTATCGACGGTGGTCTTCAAGGAACTGCCAAATTGGAAATG